>JAVJGJ010000059.1:70373248-70396230 GCA_035590215.1 Microhierax caerulescens | reverse complement strand
AAAAAGAAGGTAGGCAGGAAGAATGCCAAGTAACAGCACTTCACAGAGATGCACAGATCAACTTGCTTTGATGTTTATAAGGCTGAAGAACACGAAATGCCATTCCATATAGTCAGCAATGATCTATTTTCACAGATAAATCCCAAGTCTCATCTACTTCCAAACCAATATAAAACAAAACTAGACATTTTGTAAGTATATATTGATATATTTCCATCTTGTCAATACTAATTCCGCTACACTGAAGGAAGCAAAACTGGTTTTGTATTTTAATAAAAAATTTATTGCTTCTCCAAGGGCAGGTATGGATAGAAAGAAGTGTTTAAAAAAAAAAAAAAAGCAATACAATTAATGGAAAAGAATATTAAGTAATAAAAAGACTGCACAAATACACACCGAATTAACACATCTGGAAAAAAAGAAGTGCTATAATGCTTCTGAATAGAAAAGCACAATAATGCCAGCACTTCTAATAAAATGTTATATTCTTAATACCTTTAAAATTACTACATATTATAATGCACAGTTAAAGTAAGTCTTTAAAATTTTCTCATACTGCTTTGGCTTAACTTCTTAAATAAAAATGTAGCCTCTAATTCTGCAAACTTTTTTGTTATTTATCCAACTTTTTCCAACCTAAATTAGGCATGTAACAAAGCTTCCTGAAATAAGAATGTAGTTCTCCTGTCAAATGACAGAAATATCAAGTCAGAGGTCACAACTTCTGAAAAGCAGTGACTACGAATTGCATTTTTATCTTAAAAATATATTTTTTTAAAACGGCAGTTTGTTTATCAGCTATTTATCAATAACAGGTGCAAAGAAAGCCCCAATAAGAAAAAATACACTAGGATATGAAAAAAGAATACATATTACAAGCAAATTTTTTTCCCAATTTCAGCCAGCTGGTGGACAGTTTATGCACAACAGTTTATACACACATACCAGAAATTGCCATTATCTCTACCAGTAGGCTTGTGGATTTTCTCATTATCAAAGTGTCAAATCCTTTAAAAAATTCCATTAAGGTTCTGCTGCAATGACACCAGTGACAATGAATTCTCTGTGTTCAATGAAAATTAAAGCAGTGTTTCAGAAGCAGGCCATTTACTGATGGTAAACCAGGACATAATAATCTGCTTTCATTCCTTTTAATGTTAATAGTATTTCAATTATGGTCTTTTTTTTTTTTTTTAATTGAAATACTATTAACATTAAAAAGAATATTTGCAAAATATGGTCTTTTTTTTTTATTTATTTTGCCAACTGGCAAAAATAATTAGAGGCTTTTATTGTAGTGTATTATGTACTGTGAGGAAGAAGGGAAGCAAAGGTCGACATAAATATGTATACATATATGTAAATATATATCAATATACATCTGCATTCCACAGGTGTTCTGGGGGTGCCAGGACATGGCCTAGCCTTACCTTCAAAGCTGTGCCATATTACAAGCTGTGGAGACTGAATAAATGTTCTTTACTGGACAGACCATAATACCATATTAATGTGTGTATATGGCGTCCAGATCAGAGTGATTACATTAATGAGTAGCTCAGATCTAGTTCTAACTTGCCCATTGATAACTAAAAGTTTAAGCAGATCAGCATTGCTGATTTCTCACCTATTTCATCTTTTCTCATGTCCTTCATCTTGTCTATAGTGAGATTCTTCTCTTCCAGCTTGGAAAGGACGGATGGTGGTAACACTGAGAACTGTCTCAAAGGGCTAACCCAGCCCCACAGCCGCTTGTCAATGACTTTGCTGAGATTCAGTAGTCGATATGTCATTGCAGGCCAACGTTTCCTAAGGGCAATCTCAAAAAGAGCTCGAACAATACGAGCTGCATTCTGGAGAGTGAAAAAAAAGCAAAAATGTTGTAATTCTCTCAAGTATTTGTAAAATGAAAAGGATCCCATAGATTCATCTTTGACAAACCATAACAATAGATTTTTCTTTTCAAACTTATTTCAAACATTCTTGAAAACTATTTTTTCTGTCAGTCTACTGCAGAACTACCTCATGATTGCCTACAGAAATTACGAAAAGAAACATGTGCAACTTATTAAAGTTGTAGTGGCAGGTCTGTCACAGAATTTTGATCATGGTTATGCTAACATTAGGGAGTACAATATTTATTGCATCTCAATCACTTCTGAAACAAATTCACTTACCATATTTAATATCTTACTCTTTCTTCCCCCATATAATACACACCTGCAAACTCAGTTGATATGGATATTTAAGTTTTAATTTTTCACTTCAGTTGTGCTTCCATAATAGCATTCCATTTCACACTGAATTTCAAAACATTTGCACAGAAGTTTAACACTAGTGACTTTTTTTTAACACGTTACTATCTTCTGAGACTATTGTATAACCACTGCATAAACCTGCTTTGGACTTGGAAAATTAATTACTAACATAAGATTGAATGAGGTCAGTCTTATCCTGAAAATGTAAGTTATGGCATTCCTTTCATAAACTTATCAAGCTGTATTATGAAGCTGTGAATTTTTTGGTGTTTTTTTTTTTTTTTTCTTTTTTTTTGCCTACCGGTACTATGCCTGGATTAGCAGTTCTGTCTTGATTCACTGAATAGAATACAACCACTCTCTACTGGCTCTGTAATGCCAATAGGAATTTAAAACAGAAAATTACTTTTTCATGATAGGAAGCATATGTTAGTAAAGAAGCACATTTCTTTTACTTTGAAAGGATAAATGACTTTCTTAATAGTCACTATCCAATTAAAAATATTCACAAATTGTTACACTGGTTCCACATGTACAGTTTATGAAGGTCTGAGAAGATGACCATGTTGTCTCACTGAAAATGCTGAAATTGAGACAGACAACTGCAAACAATTATCTTGAAAGCAAAGATTAAAAGAATATACTGAAAATCATCTTGATGTGCAAGCACCACAATTTTTATGATGTGCATAATGATTTCAGAATTTTCTCATTTATACCTATACATGCTATGAAAAGTAAACACTTTTGAAGAAGGTCATGTCAGTATGACGATCTCGCTGAAAAATATGTATACTTTTGAATATTTAACTCTTTAGCACAAACTAAATGCAATTTTACAATCAATTCTTTCCAAAATGTTTTTGTAAGGATAAGAAAAAAAATTGATTCAATGTGACACGTTGCTGAAAGTTTTTTAAAAAAAAGGAAAAAGAGACATAGGATGGGCTAAAAGGTAAAACTTTCTAATCTATTTTATACATTCATTATTGTTGCACATCTGGGATTCTCTATGAGCATTTTGTCACTTGGAGTTCTTCAGGATCCAGAATTCTAAACTTTCATCAACACTCCTTTCTTTCTAAGATGGGGTCTAGTTCTGTAAGCAAGCAGTTCTCTGTCACAGACTTGCAGGTTTTTTTATTCTGTGTAATAACTAAACAATGCTGTATAACTATCAACCATTCAGGTGACAAATCAAGCTGAGAAACAAATATATAGACTGATATGTATATTGTATGATTGTGTCTAGCAATCAAATTGTAATAGCACGTCTTTCTTGTGTAAACCAAGGTATGCGAATAAAACACAAATTATGCTTCACAGAGCAAAATATAAAAGTACACAAAACATAAAAAGAGATTGCAACAGTTTTCCAGATTTACAAGAAAATCCACTAAATTAAGAACAAAGTTTCTGTGAAATCTCAGTTAGAGCTACTAAATATAGTAAGACTACAGGGATAATAGAAACCAAAAGGACATTCATAACTGACAAAAAAATGCAATAGTCTCCCAAGGTAGGCTTTTGCAAATCTGTTCTACTTAAATATTATACCACACAGGTACACACACAGAGCTCTGATTTTTAAATAAATTTGCATAAAAAATGCACAAAAAAAGTTGCAGATCAAGCACTACTTATATAACTGTAAACACATGGGAGGATGAAAACAGCAGACGACAGCAACAGATATGTAAAAAATACCATTTTTACCTGGGCAACATATGCAGAATCTGAAATAAGGGAGAAGCTGTCCATCTCCCCTCTGCTAATATATGTTTGAAGGAGGATATTAATTTTTCCATAATTGTTTTCCACACCTCCTGGAGCAGGAAGTTCACAGAAATCATTCAGTAAGGTATGCAGCTCTTCTATTTCTTCTTCTCTTACCTAAAACACAATTATACATTATGAAGAGGCTGGAGCAATTTGATAAAAGTTTTTATTCTGAAATCAAATTTTCCTTATAACATAGTTATATTATTTTTAAATGGAGCTTCTAGTTTTAAAGAAAAAGAAAACAAAAAGAAGAAAAAAAGCACCAAACCCACATCTTCCACAATGTACCTAATAGACCATAATTGAAACTATCTTAATAGTGACACAATTACATTTTATTATTCATCACCATCTATTAAGGTTGCCATTGACATACAAAAATTTGATATGCCACAAAAATTGAATCTTCTGACCCTACCATCCTTCATCTGATGAGATTTCATTTTTTATTTGACCAGAGTAAAACCTCTGTCCATCTGGATTAGGGCAATCTTGAATTAACATTAAATGTACTCATTACAGTTACATAGTTTGCATGAGGCACAATAAATTTTTAACTCAAAACTGTGAAGTACTATGATTCATGATATTAAAATTTTCACTGTTAATAAGATTAAGTCTTAATATGAGTAAAGAAATATTAATATCTATGGTTTGAATAATGCATAACATTTCACATTCTAACTGATGACCCTTACATGGCAAAACCAGCATAAATCTACATATTCTTTGATTTACTGATAGTCTGTTAGTGTAAAACTTATTTAAAGAGGGTAAATGTTTGGTCCCTGCAGGGAACCAGCTGGAAGTAATTTTCATTTGGACCTGACTACCTGACATACAAAAGACCCTTAGACAATTGGGTTAAAAACCCCCAACTATCCAGCCACTGGTCCTACAGGAAAGAAAATGATGAAGGACACAACCATCACATATGACTCCAGTGTCGGGAATATTATGCTCTGCTTACAACAGCATGTTTGATAATTTTTTCTGCTCTTGCATAGCACAGTACAGGTCAAATCAGATCTGTATTTCAGCTACTAGTGACTCACCTATCTCAAAATATAGAATTTTTAAAGGCATTATGGCAGACATAATTCATATTAAGAAAAGTCACAATTGTATCACACAGAGGGCTAAATCCTGAGTTACTTTTGCAAAAATCAGTTACTAGTTTTGCCATTCAGAGCTGCACAGCAAATGAATCACATAAAACTGGAAATGATGGTTACTGATTCCTTACCAAAGAAATCTGAGAAAGCAAACTAGAAGAACTATGCCTTAGTCAAGATGCATCACTACTAACTTTATTACAAATATAGAAACATATCACATCATATTTTCCATATGCTTTCCTTTTAAATACTCAATTATGCTAAATTTAGACCTAGCAAAGCAACATCACTATCACAAAAAACCCTTCTAGCTTGGAAAATGTTTCATGTATCACTGTAAAACCTCACTCTTATTATCTTCTATAATAGAAGAGATTACAGCAAAACAGAATTTCTCCATTAGATAAAGAGATGTTAATACTCAGAAAATGTGTGTGAATATGTAAATATGTAGATGGTGAGGGATTCACACTGCCAGTTTGTAGAGCCAGGTGAATGAGAGCCAACTCTGATCTTAAAGTTGTATAATTGTGGTAAAATGGCAATGAGCCCAAGCTAATAAACCCTGTGGAGTCTGGCTCGCACCTCTATGAAATGGAAGCATGGGCAAACAAGCTCGTGCCAGCTTGCAATGTATTGTCTTGTGTCCTACCCACACAGGAGGCAAAAGGGAGGTTGGATCTCAGCTGAGTACACTAGTACAGTAATCTTCTAGCCTGCACAACAAAATCTGTTACAACAACAGGATTTCTGTTGGATTTCAATTTTTGGAATTTCAAATTTGAAAATAACTTATCAGAATTCATCACTCTGCTAATCTAATATTGTTCCCTGCATGAAGTACATCACAGAGTTTACTTCAGTGAGTCCTGCCTCATTTCTGACAAAGTAAATTGTACAGGGAGACATCTAATAGTGGTTTAAACTTCAAACAGAAAACCCATCTCATCCCTGGGTGCACCATTCCAATGGACACTTATCTTCACCTGTTAATAACTGAGGAGCTGAAAAGTTCTCTAACATAATTTAAAATGAATTCTCAAAGATCCATAACTAGTTATTAAATGTGTACCATAGTTCAAGCTGAACTACACATAAATTTGAGTGGAAGCATATATAGTTCTAGGCAATTATGCCTACTTAGAAAACATTTTATAATGGAGCTTAATATTTAACAAAACTCGGGTCTGTAGACACTATTTATGGAGTGACTACTAAAGAAGTGTCTAGTTCTAAGGCATTCTTTGTACAAAAGGATACAACTTTACCTTTATCTGTTCAAATTCTTCAGCTTTCGATACTATAGCAAGAATATCACCGTCTGTTTTATGAGCATCAAACAATTCATTGAAAGTCTATTAAAAATAAAATGAATGGATTAAACATTCAAAGTATAAATACACATATAGCACAAAAGAAAGAAACATTAACCAAGATTTTAAAGAGCATATAAAGTTCAAATGTAAGTAAGATATTGGAAGACCAGAGTAATGCAATTTAAACAGGAACAATTTCCAGCACGAATTCTCAGCACCTTCAGAAAAATAGTCCCTTGGAACTTGGTCACCCCAAAATCAAGAGACATGCAATCTATGGCTATTTCAAAAAATGTCTAGGACATATTTGAGTGAATAAATATTTGAGACTAATTATACATAGTGACAGTAAACAGTTAAAAATTATTACTGTAAGCCTTCACCATTTATGCAAGAAAAACACTTCTCACAAAAGAAAGGTTTTAAGATGAATCTGTACATCAAATCAAGCTTCCAATACTACCAAGTTTGGTAAAATGCATCTTCCTTACATATTTGCAACACAATCTGATTACAGGGCCAGAAGTTGTTTAAGGATGGCAACCTGATAGGATTTTCATGCAGAAAAACTTTTCTGTTATCACTCGATACTGGAATGTGCTATCATGTACCAATGGTTGCATACACTGTTGATATCAAAATGTTTCTTACAATTCACCAAAAAGAAGGCAGAAACTAGAAATTTCAAATCTTACTGCACACCAAATCTGATTTTTCAGTATTGCTTTATACTTAGTTTCTTTCTTTTTCATATTTCCTCTGTCTCCATTTCATTCAAATATGATTTGAAAATGTATTGGACAAATCAGCTGTATAGTCTGTAATATCTTACAACTATTTTAGGTATAGGTTCAAAAAGAAGGAGAAACCCCCAGAAATAGAACAACATATTTTACCTCTATAGTATTGTATTTAATATAGTAGTGGCTGGCAGTTCTGCCTAAATCTGTTGAAGAAAAAAAGCCAGTTCGTTCTTCAAAGCGGATCATGCGGGCTTTGTCCAGTTTTCTGCCAACTTCGATTACTAATTGCTCTCTATGCTTTTCTAGACCTGGATCCATCTAGACATGAACCACACACATTTATTTGTATAGAGATAATCCAGTCACACAAAGCCAGAAACCAAGTAAAGGAAAGGTACAGCTATTAAGTCAAGATTTTCCTGAGATCTCACTAATAACATTTACATTGATATTACTGACCAAAATCTGTCTATACAGGAAAAAAATAATCAGAACAATATTTCTTTTACAGTGCTTTGAGACTATCAATACAATGTAGACTAATACTACTTACGAAACAGTAGCATGATTATGGAATGCATTTACATTGAAGTTTTTGAAAGAACTTTTAACGATAACATGTTTTTCATTAAATTATCATTACTGTATCACTTCACAAAACCATGCCATCTTAAGGTATCATCTATTTATGAAAAAGGCTGAAGATATACCTTGCCTGGGTATCTGACATGAGGATGGCTCTAATTGTATCCCAAACAGAATAAGCTTTGAATTAGACGGCTGAAATGTTTACTAGCAAAAAAAAAAAAAACTCTGGGTGTGTCAGCTGGGATACTGTAATTACTGAGTTATAGATGTACCACGTAAACATGTTAAAAGCACACAAGAAACTCGCTGTGCCCAACACTGCTTCTATTCATATAGAAGTTCAGGAACTTGGACATTTTGTCCAAATAATAATACACATTATCTCATTAGTACATACATGGCTGGGCAAAACTCCCATCTCAGTGGGACTACTGTATAATTTTCTGTTTCCACGTCACGCACCCAGGACAGCCACACTGACAGGGATGGATAAAAAAGGGCTCATAGTCATGTTAACCCTCTGCACCTGAGGTATGGGGTCTAATCACACAAGCAGTGGCTAGTCACCAAATCTGACTGTTTAAATTCTGTTCTAGTTGACAGAAAGCACTTTTATTTCAGGGCTTGTATAGGTCAGTTTTCCTATAGAGTAAGCCATACCAGCCCTCTTGGTAAGTCTGCACCAGAGATGTATGACCAAGAGTACAAAAAAGAGCAAGCTCGAAGAATTGCTATGCCTTGGTTTCCTCTGGTTTTCCCTGGGCCAGGATTCATTTTCATCTTTGTGCTGAAGTGTTTCATCTCACGTTCAGTGAAGCTGCAGATGAACACAGCCATCTCCACAGAGCAGCTGCAAGACTAGCTCCTAATATTCCCTGCCTTTGCCAGTTACTCTGAAGCTCCTTCTCCTTAGTTATGGCTTGCCTTAGTTTCAAGTCAAAAGCTAAGATGGCAAAAGTCTAGAGTGCTTTTCTCGATAGTAAGTCATGCATTGAGGTCAGATTTCAGAGCAGAGATGGTCAAAAAAATAAAAGTAATCAGGATGCCAAATGTTTAACATTTCTTAAAACTAAAGAGGGGGAAAAATTTAAAAAATATCAAACCACTTCCCTACTCCTTTGGCAGTCCAAAATACCTGCCAATCTTTTGCCTTACATACAATAAAGCTGAAGCTGTAATAGTAGACTAACATTTTTTACAGATACAAAGGTTTTAACTTTAGAGGAAAGGTCACAAACTTGAACAGGCCGTGAAACAATACTCCAATCTAGAGAATCCGTGGTTAGCACCCTTCTTGTTGAACTTGCATAATTAGAAATTCCACAGAGTAAAAGATCCAGACTAGAACAGCTGTAAGCCATACTCTTAAAAACAAGCCTTGGCATGTCCACAGCAACAAACTGAGCAGGTCCGGAGTATAAATATGGACATTTAAGAACGCATGATAAAGTACATTATTATTCATTGTTTTCACTAGCTGAGAGAAGTGTTGGGAGTAAGTGCCTCTAACTTTTACAGACGTTCTAAATATAAACATACAGCTTATGGGGATAAAAAGCTTTGTTTAACTGTGGGAACACCAAAGAGTGGAACCAAAAAGAGGAGAAAACAGACAAAGGGGTTACCTTAAAAAAACCAGCCACCTTTCCATTGGAACCCTAAATGGATGAGAAAAAGCCTGTAATCCATACCACAGGCTTCACTAATACAACACTCACATTTGCTCCACTTTTTCCTTCCACTCTTTGTTTATTCTTGCTGTTCATCATAAATTCTGGCTGTTTTCCCAACCCTATTGGCACACCTGGCAAACAACTCGAAAAGTCACAAATCAAAGCAGTGGGCCTGGGGTAGAGTACACCTGGCACAGCCCAGAAACAGGCTAGGTGGGGAACAGTAATATTGCAGGTGCAACACGGGGGGGTGCAGAATGTGTCGGTGCACGGCAGATACACGCTTGCCCTGTTTTCCCTGTGCAGTACAACACACCCCTTTTGTGTAGACAGGCTGGACCTTTTGTGCCCTAAAATAATTAGCAGGTGTGGTGAGTGCCTGTGGAAAGGGAAAGGAGAATGAGTTTGCATCTTCTCAGCCCCACTGAACAGCTGGGAAGTGTGACCCACGATGGTTATGCAGATACATGGATTCTGAATGGGTAACACTGACTGTCAGCCTAGACAGTGATAGACATCGGCACGCTGCAACTTTACTAAGAAACAATAAAATACCAATTATGAAAATTGGATACCTATAACCAGAACAGAAGGATTAGAATGGCCTAAGTGAGCAAATCTGTGGTTATGCCCATATCTGGCACTATACCATCCATATACTGTCTATGTGCTTGGAAGTTTAAAACTGGTTTCTCTAGAAAATAAGGGGATTGGCATTGGTTTTGCTCCTACATGAATGGATAACACTTCAAGTTGATGTAATTTGTTACTGGCCAAACACAGAAATAGGACTGTCTATTATTAGCACATCACATCAGAAGGGGTAGAAAGGAGGTTAGTGGCAGAAAAAGACAAGTGCTGGTAATCTCCATTTTCTCATCAGCTGAATAAAAACAAAAAAGCAAGGGGAGGGGGAGCAACTCTTTTTCATTACTTTTTAAATTTATAAAAAATATTTCTGTTAGTGTTTTATTATTTTTTTCACCAGTTATTATGACCATGATTACATTTCTTTTAATCTAAAATTTGTTACTAACACTGGTCAAAAATACCTGATTTTTAAAAAAAAGAAAAAAAAAGAAAAAAAAAGAGAATAGAATATAGGAATGGGACAACAACATTATTCTCACTAGCAAAGCAATTTTTGCTTTTCATTTATCTATTGCTTTGTGATTTGTGTCATACAGTGTTATAGTAACATATGGTAATGTACTGTAAGGCTTTTTATAGAAAACAGATTTGAGATGACCAGAGGTCTAAAGGTGTCTGCAGAAGCTTGCTTAAACAATAGCCTATCTACTTCCACTGCGGTTTCAACTACCAGGCACAAAAGCTATTAAAAAAAGTATCTCCTGACATACATCTCTACATGACGCAATGACCTGAACAACTGTTGCTCACAGTATCATGACAAATTATGAACTCACAAAACATATTCAGGACATGTGAAAAAACCCTGCAGTTACCATACACTTGTGAAAATTTCACCTGCATTAGGCTCAATTACCCGTGTCCAAACCATGCCAGCATTAAATGCTTATAAACAGCTGTACAGAAAAAAGTGACAATATTTAGATAATCTATAAACCAGTAAACTTCCTAAAAATTACATATAGTAAAAATATCTTGAAAAAACGTATGCAACTGTGCTCTGATGTATATCACTCCAAGGGTGCACTTCTAAATAAACAAAAAAGTTTAAAATAAATGAATAACAACCCCCCCTTATAATTACTAAATCACAAGAAAGAAAAAAAGCAATTAAAAATGTCATTTTATACTTTATAAGATGTCATGCGATGAAACATTCTAAAAAAAGAAAGCTGAATAGGGAGGGGGGAAAGCAAGCAACTGAAGAATGCTTTACTTTATCATTTATTCCTAGCCTACAAAACTGAAACACTGACAATAGGCTAAGTTACGGTAACTGATAAGAATGAACGTTGTCCTTTGGAGCATAACTTGGCCAGTTAAAGCATATTTTTATTGTGAACAGAAGGGGCCTCTTAATTTAGTGTTAAAAATACTCTGCTACAGAAAGTATCTTCCTTTTTCTAAGCACTTTAAAAGAATTGCTGATGTCAGGTTAAGTAGAAATAGCAAATATTTATCCTCACATCAGGGAAGGATTAGAAACCCAGAACAGGTTACAGATTTTTTTAAAATGCATTTTATACCTGATAAGCTTTGTGACTGATGCCATATACTAATGGATTTGCTCTCATCCGTACATAAAGATAAGTGTAACTTATCCACTTTACTGCTTCTTCCACATTAGTTACTGTTCCAAGAGCAATCTGGAAATAGGAAAAGACACAAAGTTAAATGTATATGTTAAAGCTGAACATAAGTATTTGGCTGGAAACATATGGAATTCAGAGCATTAGCGCTAGATTAAAGAAAGTGTCAGTATGGTTTCAACAAATTATTTTAAAATAATCATAAGACAATTACATGAACCATTTGCACATCTTTACCTCATGAACATTTAATAACATGGTATGTTCTGTGACATAATATTATAGACAGCGACCCACACGATCTTTGCTACACCACTTACGATTTTTACAATTAAAAGATGATACTGAGTGAGGTATAAAAAAATGACAAACAAACCAACATAATTCTTTAGCAAATATGCTCAGGGTAATTTAAAGAAGAGTACCTTAAAAAAAAATAAATCTACATTTTAAATTTATTTTTTTTAATATTTTTTCATACCAATGTAAAAGCAATGTGTGGTTCAAATCCAAAACCAAATGATACCAACAATCTACGATTTTCTTCGTTATGCTCTCATACTCGGCAATCTGTTTGTACACAGTTTTCACAAATAGTTTTCTCCTTTTGTATCTGGCAAGTTAAACATGCAGGCACCTGCTACATTTTTGTTCTATCAAAACATAACAAAATTGAACAGGTAATAGGCACTTATACATAAATGTTTGTTTATTTTTCAAGGCTAGATCAGGTATACTGAACCAGGCTTTTTTTACTATTTTTCTAATTCAATAATTTTATCATCAAATTATTTATCACACACACATTTTTACTGGATAACTTGAGCTCTATTTTGTATTGGTTACTTTAAGGAGAAGCATTGTACTGCTTAATTGCCGTTAACCTCATTTTACCAGAAGAACTTAATATTTCCTGCATGTTGTGCAAACAAACATTTTTTGGTTGTTACTGGTTGTTTAAAACAAGCAAAAGTCCCTCTTAACAATTTTTTGTGATCCATTACTAAATTTTTGAAGTTATTTTTGTTTTATTTGTGTTTGAATTTCATATAAATGTTCCACATGACTTGGCAAAACCTAAAAAAAACCCTATGCAATTGTAAATGATTTCATATGCATGTTCAGATCTAAGCATCTAGAGCTTAATAATAATATATATTGGTTTTGAAATAACATAAATATCTAGTAAAAAATAATGCATGCCGAATCTGCCTTGAGTTAAAATAACTTAAATCCAGTAAAGCCTTGTTGATATCAATGACTAACAGCATAGAGTAACCCCAAGCTCTGCATTATATGTTTTTCAGGTGATATTTTGTTCTTCAACAACATACGGAGGTCGGGGGAAGCCGGATTGTGCTGTTTGTCAAAGTACATAGCTACATAATGCACTGAAGTAGCTACAGAAACATTCAGTTCTTCCTAGACTACTACAGGGGAAAAAAAAAATCTAATACAGCCCACAGGTTATTATTACTCAATTTGCTACCAAGGTTAATTTCAGCGTTTCTTTCCACGGTTCAAATGCCTTTCAGTAAACAACTTGAAGTAGCATTAGAACATTGTCCAATAGTAACATTTTCCCCCAAACAACCACTTTCACAATCATGAAAATGTAAAATCTCATTACTAAGGACAGTGAAGTCTGACAATTAAAAGACACCCCCCCCTTTTTTTTGCCTCCTTTCTTTAAATATCTAACTGTATTACTTACAAATTAATTATTTTCATAAGTTAAAAGTAAAACTGAGGGAAAAAAGTGGTTATGACATACAGTTTGGTTTCATATATGGTACTGAAGCATATAATACTGTTCTTTCCTTCTTCCATCAACTGACATGAATACTCACTGAATAATATGCAGTCAACAACCAAAAAAGGCAACTTCTAAATATTTGCTGCCATCTAGTGTTCCAGGAAAGTTCTTAGGGATTGTATTAAATTTATACCTTTGTTAAAACAGTATGATGATGGAAGTCATCATATTAATAAAAATACTTCAGAGTAATTATGAATTATTTACCAGGTTAAGATCTAAGACATGCAATATTTATAAAATCAATAAATAAACCAAAAGGTGATACTTTATTAAAACAAAAGAAAAAAGTTCTAAATTTTTCAGGGTTTCCTCAGCCATGTATTAGGTATCTAGTTACAGATGGAATAATCAACGAGTAGAAGTATTTACTATGTTGACATTGTATTGTCTGATTGCAGCCATCACACAATGCTTTGTTTTTAAAAACTGTTCAAATGCAAATAATTGTGGTATACTTACAAAAAGAAAACTTGACTATTATATTAATCCAACTTCATTATGTGTCATTTTAAATGAAAAAAATCATCAGCATCAGAAATTTTCAACTAATTGTTCAGTGGCTGATGCCACCATCACCAAGTGACATGCTTAGTAGTCTGCATTTTCATTAAATACTTTTTTTTTTACAAATGGTATCCCACAGATTTTATCAAGTTCAGCATTTCAAAGGAGGTGCTTTTGATATTTACAACAGTGCAAACAGATACAAGTAGCATGGCTTTTTGAGGGTAGTTTTTAAAAAATGAAGTTTTCTGATATTTTTATACAGATTGGAAAATGGCATAAAAATTTTACTGATAATATATACTGTACGTATTATATAAAACATAATACACTGCATTTTTTTACAGAAGAATGTTTAGTTGCTATTATATTTGTATAATTAAGTCAGATTACATGGATGAAAAAATTCTATATATGAATCAAGTATCTGTTGTTCAAGGTAAGAGAGGAATCTTTCTAACAACCTAATAAGCAGTTTTTGGTTTGCTTTGGAAACCAGTGTATTTTGAATTACTATTTCAGCATCTGAAGTGACTATGGTCTTATTCCTGTATGGCTTTTGAGATAATTTCTTAATGCTACTGGAATTGTCCCCAGTGGGACAGAATCTCCTCCAATCACATGCGACCAAAGGACTGTTCATAAGTACAACTGAACTACACTAGAGTTGTCATTACCTGTTAACTCCAAATAACTTGACTACCATTTGAACACGGCAGCAGAAGGTGAGGGGAGAACAGATGAGGGTGCTGGTTTCATGCAGCTCAGGTCAGGCCTCAGTGCCCTGGACACCCAGGGAGAAAACTTTAGTTCCCTCCAGCCTGCTCTTTGCCTCATTCCCAGATTAGCTGTTCAGTCACCCAGCTCCTGAGTGTTTTTTTTGGAAGGGCTTCAAAGGAATTCTTTGTCTCTTCTGAGAACCACAACAGTTGCCCACTCTTTCAAGGCAAAAAATAGATAAAGAGGTTTGTCCCAATTAAACAAGTCACCGCCTTTTACATTCCTGACTTCACAATAAAATCATATGTAAATGCAAGGAAAGGCACCCCCCCTGGGGAATGTATACCTACTGCCAGGCACTGCAAATCCTCTCAGTTTGTGAGCTCTCTGTGGAAAGGAGTCATCCCAGCAGCAAGCTGGGGTCCAGCTGTGGATGTCAGGGAGGGCTCTTTCAGGTGGAAACAATTAGGAAAGGAATGGTGACCTGCATTGTATGAGCTATTGATGATAGTTCCCAGATAAGTTAAAGTTTATGGTCTAATTAAACCACATCCCCTGCATCTTATCTTTCTTCCTGTACCTCCAGAAAATACAGCCATAGGTATTTTCTGTTTCCCAGCTGGTCAACTGACCCAGGACTGACTCGCTCCTCTCGACTAAGCACTAAATTAGCTGTTTATTTTATTTCTTTTCACATTCCCTTATGCCCAGTGGCACAACTTCAGCAGCAAAGGAAAAGGGCAACTTCATGCCTATGCTGCTCATCACTGACCATTTACTCTTCTTCTACTCATTTTTAGAAGAAAAAAAACCCAAACCAAACAAAAACTCAAAACAAATCTGCAGGAGAGAATTCTCAGTGGACTGAGGTGCTGAAATACAGGTTCAAAGTCTTAATTTTGGTGTCAACTCAATGAAGTTGGGTGTATTTCAGCTTTTCCCACTCAGCAGCTTTACTAAGAACAAACACACTGGGACATCAAGGCCAGCGTGCTCTCTCTGAAACTAGACAACAGCAAATGCTGAAGGGCAGAAGGTGGCAATGAGAAGCAAGTGCCACATAAACTTCTCCCAAATTCTTAAACTATTGCATCTCAAGGTCTTTAGTTAAAGGTATTGACTCTGTATTTGATATCTTTCAATCGAGTTTAATTTAATTTCTGTACCGTTTTTTACTACTCTACTGTTTATATACAACTTGCTGCAGCAATATGGTCTAACCACCCAGCTGGCATCCTTTTGTGTTTTCTGAACCTGCCACTGATTCATCTCAGCCAATATTTCCTGATTCTTGTCCTAGGAGAGATGCACTCATTACTTCATAGAACTCTGTCATATATCCCATTTGTCTTTGTTCTCACCTGAAGCATGCAGGTAAAACCAGTGTGTTTCTTTTATAGGAGCTGATCTATTCCTTTGCCCATTCTTTCTGAAAATTTCTGCTTCTAGAAAATGAATTTTGAAATGGGAATAAGAAATACCCCAGTTTTCTTGCATCATTGCTCAAATTTTCTCTCTGCAGCACATAAGCCTAGAAAAGGTAGAAAATTCAAGGCTCTTGATTCCACTTGTGTGGTTAGGATTACATATTGTATTACCCCAAATATCAGAATCATTGCCTCGTTCTTACCACCTACATATTTCTGCCAAGAGACCTGATCTAGATGAGAACAACTTCATATTATTGTGGAAACGTGGAGTCTTCCCGTATTTCCAGCTGCTACCTTCATTTTACTAGTTCTTTTGGCCACTGATCTGTCTATAACAGAACTTAATTCAGCAGTGCTTCTGGCCTTTAATTGGTTTCTCTTTACAACTACAGCATAAGCATTTGGATTTCCTGAATGACCTGTAATAAAAGCAGACCCAGCTCCTAAAATATGTCTTTTTTATTACATATCAGTGCAGATTTCTCAGTGCTAACATCAGGCTTTGTTATGGCAAAGATGACAGTGGACATCAGCATACGTCTAGATTTCTGTAGCAAATCAGTAAATAAATATGTATTTTGTCTCCATATAGTGCTATTGCTACTGCCTAAGGGACAATGTCTACAAAAGATGACCAAAATGGAATGTGCTTCCTAAGATCTACTGATTAATACCATGGCATATGTTTTAGAATCTATTTTTTTCACAGTGCTGCAGCCTATGGAATAGTCATCTCAAAAAAACCCCACCCAATTTCTAAAACACCTGTACACTTCTCAGAGGATTCCACTAGCTTAGACCAAATCAGCATATATAGAAGTTTAGACTGACTCCAATTATGACGAAGTTACTTTCCGAAAACCCTAACACAATAGCTCCCTGTAACTGCTCATTGTGTGGATTTCCTGTAATCTGGCAGGCGCTAATTTTTCATGCATGTCATGACAGAAGGATAAGTAACATCACACATATCAGACGACAAAAATGGTGGTTTCATGCCCTTGTTTCTCTATTGCTTTTCAGCTTTTTCCATTGCTATTTCTACTAACAACCACTTATCACAGCAATTAACAAAATTCTGACTGCATCTTCAGCTGCTGTAACTACTGCAGCCACAGGATCTTCAATAATTTAAAGCCAGGAGTACACTGTTCTTTTCAGACACACTACCATTACATAAAATCTGAAAAGAAATAGTTCTGTCTGAACTAGTTTATCAGTTTTCTACACTCTACCCCAAACTCCACATCCTGTGGTAGAAGTGCTGCATTTCCCAAACTCAGAAGTAGTTTTTATTATACTGTACATCATATACTTCCTGTATATTTTTAATTGATTAGATGACTGCCTCCTATGAAACCAAATTATTGTTCTATTCCACTATTTTTTTCTTCTCTACTTCTACTATTTTAACAGGACAAGGGAATTCACTTCTTAATTTTATACCTTCAATTTGACCAAACTATTTTTGCAGTGTCTATTAGCAATACTTTTCAGAGAACTACTTGGAAACTCAATTACTGTTAAAAGTCACTACATTTGTGTTGAAATTTTCTCTACTTCTGGAAAGAATTTCACTAATGCGTAAATATTTGAAATGCAACTATTTAGCAGAAAAACATACTTCCCTGGACAAACAAATCCTCTTTTTAGGTAAAAATCTAAATAAAGCTTCATGAGTAAGATTGCGTTTATTGCCGTCAGCCTTATCTAAAATTGCTGCAACTATCTGTTTTCCTTTTGGACAATTTTTAGTGTTTTATAATTACTGCAGACATTACTATTCTAAGCTCACAGACCCCTTTCCTTGTTGAATGTCTTGCTTTTTGATACTTTTTTTTTCCTCTTCATTAAGTATCCATTTGGACATACTCAGCTGGTGCTAGAGTGTAGTATATACCTTTCCAATTGTTCAGTGATTTCTTTTTTAACAACTTTTAAGCTAGCAGAGTGCTTACCATTAAATGCAGAGAAAAGGGAAAAAAAAAAAAAGAAGATATTACTACCTTTAAAAACTGCTGTTAAAATCACAAGCCTGAGAGACATTAAAATTGTTTTGTATTCTAACAATCAACCAGGTTTGTTTGACCTTGAATGTTTTTTTTGGTGCTAACTCTACCTAAGTCAATGCTAGCAGAAGCTTGGTACCTTAATTAACTATCTAGTACAGTAACATACAGAAACATGCAAGTAGACATTTACTACATTATAAATATTTTGTTAAGCCATTCTAAATACTTCCTGTGAGATAAATACCTAGGACTTAAAACTAAGAATTTGCAATCTGTATAGTAGAAAAGGAGGAACGGGAGAAGAATCCTAATGTGTAAATGTAACCAAATAGGTCTTTTCTTCGCTATTGAAAATGTAATCAGTTGTAGAATTTATATTTTTTTTCCCCTTCTGCACAAAAAGTTCAATGAATGTAAATTCACTTGTCCCCTCATAAAAATAAAAAAAAAGCCCAAACCCAAACCAAAACCCCTTTTTTCTTTAAGCTTGTATATAATAATCACCTGCTTTCTGGCCTTGCTGGAAAATTTGTGCATTTTGGAACTACAGCTCAGATAGAGGAACAACATGCTGCCCACTAAAACCTCTCTCTGCAGAATAATACACATTGAAAACTTTTAGCTTACATCTCATACTTTAACTAAGTATTCTTAGATGAAAGGAAAGAAATTGGACTGCAGCTTTTGATTCATCAAGTCAAATCTTTTCCTCATATGCATCTTCCATACAAATCCCATCATGCATTACAAAATCTTCACACAGAAAAAAATTAGACTTCTCTTATCTCCAGTACTGCTAAAAGACAGGCTGTTCCAGATGCTGTATTTCAGGCAACCTTACTTATGAGCAGGGTAATTAATTCTTGTACTGGCACTGGTCAAAATTGTCTTTTTGCTTTTTCTTATTCACTTCTAGTTCTGGCTAGTTATAGAGAGCTGTTATACCTCTTTTGAAACTTTCTTTTGCTAAGCTAACCAACAAGATCTTTTAGGGTATGTCAGTAAAGCATTTTCCCCACACAAGCTAGCTTTTTTACTGGAGCTCTGCAGAAGGAATGCTTGAGATTCGTAGTGTAATTCACATGGGCACACCAGCACATCCATACACCACCTAGACAGTTTAAGGCAATACAGACCAAGCCTGAAAAAACAGTAGCATATAGCCATGCTGTTTTTCACAGCGTGCCCATCATAGAGATCTTCTCTGATCCAGTTCAAAATAGGTGCTTCTTATTCCATAGTTTTTGTAATTCTTCACTGACCTGAAGGCCTTCTGTGAGATGGGAGGACTAAATTTCTAACATTAAAATAATATAAAAGAAAAATAAATCCTTTGCTGCAAAGTATTTATGGAAATTAGGATTAAAGAAATAGGATTAAGGAAAGACTTTCCAACTCTTTTTTTCTTTGTCTGCTTCATGTATCTCAAGAGAAACAACAAAGCTTTTCTATATCTGTCTGGATTCTTTCCTATGTAAAGGTACACAGTATTCCAGGACCAGAACTCTCTCTCCTAATTTCTTGGGGCGCTGAACAACAACTACAAGTAATCCTGGCCTTCACAACTGACTTTAGGATTTAATTTGTCACTGCTAATGTGTAAATTGCTACTATTTAATTTTAAAGAACTGAATTTCCATCCAGTTCCATTTAAAGAACATTCTATCTATTTCTAGAATAAAGAACAGCTATCTATTTCTAGGAATATAAAAGTTGTCAAAAGGAAGCAGTTGAGAGCCCTACACCTGCCCACCACAAGCATGCCTTCCATTTATTTTTCCTCTCTTGTGGTGGAGAGATGGATAGGAAAATTCCAGATGGCTCCTTATCACATTTGTGTCTCATGTTGATGAAGAGTTCCATTTCCCTCTTCCCCCTTGTACTCAAGACCACTCCAAAGTTGAGGTAAAGAGTAGCTGTGAGCACAGACAGCTCAATTTTCATTCCCTCACATTTGTGTGTGGAAATACTTGGAATATAGTTAAACCTTATTCTGCTTCTGACATGTGATTGTACTTGGGAAGATATTTTTCCTATTAACAGGAACTGAACAAATAAGTTATAAGACCTCCTTAAAACAAAAAAACCAATACCCACCAAAATCATGAATGATCAAATTTCATCATTTGTAAAGAATCAAGGAATGAATCTTAACATTTCAAAACAATGTATCAATTTATGCTCCTTTCCAGAATTTCCTTTTAAAATTACTATTTTTGATTGAATAATGAAAAGACTTAAAGTGATGAAAAGGTAAAAAATAAAAATAAATATGTAAGAATTATATAGATAAAACAGAACAAGTATCTTAAAAATCCAAGACTATTTCCAATATTCCTATACCTAATAAACTTCACATCTTTCACAGGGATAATCAGTTTTAAGACATCAACAGACATTTCAGTTTAGCTGAATTCCTTTACTTTTATTGAAAAAAAATCCAGTGCTTTTGAAAAAGTGTTCTCTTCTCCATCTAAGCATGTTTAGATTTCTTAATTTTCCTTGTAAAAAGTGTCTCTGTGTGTGTATATACATATTTTTAATTGGTTATTACAATAGGCAGGTTTTGAATCATTATATTTTAATATGACAGAGATCAGTACTTCCAATACAACCACAGCATTTTCAGAGAAAATGCATTTTAAGATTTAAACTGAAGCAACTGGGAACTTCCTATTTATAATAAACCAGTTCTGATTACCGTTGTGAAAGAGAACAAAGAGAAGAACTCCAGGGCAGACACATTACTCTTCCTATATTGCAGTGAACCATGTGAAGTAAGTTTGCTTATATACATACAGACATGCTTTAATTTTTTTTTTCAGATTTTAATTTTCAGTTATGAAGAACACTTACTAAATTCTAATAAAGCACTTCTGATTGAAAGGTTTTAAGATGCTGTGTTTCTACAACTTTACCTTACTGGTATTTTGACTCTCTGTACTGCTTCTAATACCTACTACCTTTTGTAAAAGGCCTCCAACATTTTCATGTGTAACAGTTCACTCCTCTTAAACATATACACTTACAGGTTACCAGTAATAATAAAATTTCCATTTTAGATACTTTAAATGTGACAATATTGCATTTTTGTTTCAAATAATATTAAAACTTTAAAGTTTGCTAGTTTCTGTAAATTAATCAAAAGTTACCTCTGCATTTAGGTTGTCTGCAAGGCTTTCAAGAAACTGGCTTTCAATTGGATTCTGCTGAGTAAGAAGAGTCAGGTAATGACTGAGTTTATCATGAGTTGTAATAATGATGCCTTCTCCGAATTTGTCAAACTGAGGCCGTCCAGCTCGACCAAATATCTGCATGACATCTAAAATGCCAAGGTCAACAAAGGAGCCTCTTTTTGCAGCATATATTTGTGTTCCCTGGTTGAGGAAAAGTTAATAAAAATTAACATAAATACACACGAATATAATCCTGATGAGCTGAATACTGAAATTAGGCAAATATAGCATGATTTCGGAAGTGTACTTTAACTAATCCTTTCATAATCTTTGATATATTTAAATCTTTACTATACAAACCAGACTCCCACTGGAGAGAATCAGTTTAATGAGATATAAATAACATTTCAAGTCAATCAGACATCTCGCCTCCAGGCCCAAACCCCACAATAACGATCTTGCTATCTGTGCTTTTTTACAGGTTTCTTTTAAGACTGATACCCACGTGTAGAGTAATAGAAGTTCTTACCTTAATAACAACGGCATGAGCAGGAAGATTGACACCCCAGGCAAGTGTAGCTGTACAAACTAAGACTTTAATATGTCCGTTAGAAAACAAGTTCTCAACCAAACTTCTGTCTTGCCGCAGCATACCTGCATGATGAATACTAAATCCATCTGGAAACAGCTCACGTAACTGCTTGTTTCTGGATCTCTGTACCTAGAATGGACAAGCATAACAATGAAATTCACTCCTAATTACAGTACAAGAAGCACTATATTAAACAAAATTACAGGGAAAAACCCACTGAATATTATTATGAGTAATATGAAAGAAACTGTTTCTATCAGTGTTGAACTTTTCATCAACACCAGTACGTCATGATTTTCTATAAATAAATTTGGATTCTATTATTTTCTAAAGAATACACTTATTTAAAAGAATTCTTTCATAAAAATATAGCTTCACTTAAACAGAGATCCAAATTTACTGATAACCGGTGTGAACACCAAACTTGAGAACTCACGTATTGCATTTCCTTAAAAGCAACCCCTTCAGACTATGCAGGCAGCTAGGACAGGCTTAAGGCAACAGGCCACACACTATATGTAACATTAAGGAGGGGATACCTTTCCCTACCATCAGCCATTGCATCAGCTCAGGACAGTGTGTGGATTAATAAATTCACAGTACAGAATACAACTGTTCATCCACCCTTCATTTCTACCTCCCCCCCACACAGGAGGCCGGGATCTCAGTCCACAAAACCTCCGGCCCTCCACCATCGGCTGCGTATGAGGCCCATAAGCACGCCTCCGCTATTTCTGGCTGCTAGCTGTATCATGCCTCACCTAAACCACATGCTGATGGAAAGTTAAGAAAAACTAATACACCTCCCTTCCAAACACTAAGCTCTGAAACTTCAATTGTTTTGGCGTTTGCCTTCCAGAAGCAATAGGGAAGGAAAAAGGAAACCCAACCACTTTAAGAAGAAACCCAAACTACCACAGTTCATGCCATTTTAGCCCGACAGAAACAGTTGCCTTTCTGTTCAGAAACAAAGCTTTGGGCTCAACGTCACGTGTCACAAAATGTACAGCTCTT
>JAVJGJ010000059.1:70332601-70373148 GCA_035590215.1 Microhierax caerulescens | reverse complement strand
GAAGTAGCACTTAGGACATTTGCTATGTGCAAATATGTTATTACTTGTAATGCAGTAATGTTTCTATCTTTTTGCATTAACTGAAAATGCATATTTAATAATGTCCTGGGTGTTTTATTAATACAGTTCCAACGCTGTGTACAGAGCATCTGATCTATAGACTTCCTCACAGCAGGAGGAAAGGCATGGTAATCCTGTTGTAAACTGTAATAAAGGACCTTCAATGAAGTTTATATGAGCTTAAATATAAGGTCAGAGAGCATGCTGTGTACAGTTTCCTTACTTCTGCCCTTGGCTACTGGTTTCTCAGCTCTTCATATTCAAATATCTCTGATTTACCACAAACACCTCCATATTCCTAACTGCTACACGTGGTGCCTTCCAAAATTGATTGCTGCTGAATATGACACCAAAGGGTTGTGGTAATGATGACTAATCTTTCCCTAAAATGGATTTCTTTATTACCTTTGTCAGCAGAGAATCTTTACTTTTCCACAGACCACAAGAGTTAAGTATTTTTTGTTTTATCACTGTAGTTTCAGCCCTGTATATTATAGTGACTTAATTCTAGATCAAATTACTATTACTATCATTTATTATTACTATTTTTTCAATCTTCACATTTACTACTACCTGACACACAGCCACTAACAGTTAACTTAAGTGATACAGAATGGATAAAGCAAAGCAAAATATGGTTCACAGTACTGGCATACTGCCAAACATGAACAATAAATCTCTGCAAACACAGAAATAAATAGGGAGATGGGAATGCAATTATAAATGAGGACATGAAAAGAAAAATATTGTGGGCAAAACACATTTTTCAGCTTCACAATTATCCAGCTTCTCAATATCTGATCTTTCCTGCTTTATCAGTAATTATTTACTATTCATTTAAAGGAAATCAAATTCAGCTTGTAACTACACATGATTTTTTGGCAAATTTAATTAACTGCTGTAGTGCTTAAAAATGAATAATTAAGAAATTAGGAAAGTAGCAGTGCAGTTCATGAAGCCTATTCTTTATGAGTTAGCAAAGGGAAGCATATTTCATAAAGAACACAAATGCACCAAGATTTGCATTTATATATTTATATGTATATATATATATAAATAGTTATCAACAACAAATCTCACAGAAGACAGGCATGTGGAAAATTCACTTCAGCTGCAAATGTAATTGTGAAACAGAAATTTGGATCGATCTTGATTACATTCAGAATGTGGTATAAACTTTTAACAATGTAATTAGGTTTTGTCTTAAATAAAGCAAATTTTCCTATGTGATAAGACAACCACCAGAAATTCACTTTATCAGTAGAACTTGTCTGGTGTTGCATTACTATTTTACAGGTATCAAAATAACTACTTTTCAAAAAGGACAATTATTCAATATAAACCCCTACACTTTAAATACTATAATTTGTAGCTGAAAAAGCCAAATCTTGCTCTCAAATGTCCACAATTTAAAAATTACATGCCTTTGTTTGTAACCTTATTGCTTATGTTATTTAATGTAATTGAAAGACAGGGCAATTTACTAATGGGAAACTAAGAAGAGTAAAATTTCATACTACTATACATGGCAAGAAACTGTATTTGTTTACAGTTTTGGGACGTAAAATTTCACTAATTTAGAGAAAGGAACTTAAAAATACAGGAAAAAGCAGGAGGAAGGGGAAAGGTCTATGACAGAAAACACATTAAGATATGGCAATGCTAGTCTGGCTACAATTCAAGTACTAACAAGCTTATGATTAATCAGCTGTTTAAAAATACACAGGTACATCAAGACATATCCATATGGTTGTGTTCAGAAAGAATATCCACATACTAAAATCTACCACACATTCTGAAACAACATCTTTGAAATAATTAATATTCAAAGGTTTTGTCTGTTCATTTATTGAATCTATGAAATGCTAGACTTCCAGCTCACACAGTAACCAGTTTAGAGAGGCATTAAAGTCTTTTTTTCCAACACAGATTAACTTTTTTTAAATGAAAAACTGACACTCTACTTTTGACATAGGAAAAAATAAATGCCAAGCAAATCAAATTACTAATTATCTTGGGTGATACCATTAATTGCACAGAAATTGAACTCATTTTACAAAGATACAGGCAAGTTAGTTTAAGAACAATGAAGTAACCTAGTTTTATAAAGTTACACTTGAGAAAATAAAATTAAAAAATAAATAACAACTCTCAGTGATGGCCTGGAAGACTGCTCACACAGCATATCCTTTAAAGGCAATGTATTTGCAAACAGATGTGCTAATAAATGGCATGATTATTCTATTCAATCTGGATTTTAATGGTTGCAGAGACAACAAAACCAGTAACTACTAAATAAGGGAAGCAAAACTATAAAAAGTTATACTACTCCCATCTTGTTCTATTATAGACTAAAGGTTTTCTTAAAATGTATACTGAAATGTTACTAAGTGCCTCAGGTGTATGGAGAAGTTGTTATTATGAGGTCTGGCACTGGTCTCCTGATTAGAATTGATTTTCTTTCCCCTCCTTTATTGCTCAAGAGGGCTGTAGATTTATGACCTTTGCTTACATGTGTGTGTGCATCTAAACCAGCATGTATTAAATAAATTCCTACTTTAGCTTGCTGCCATCTATATTTCTCCTTTAAATGTCTGGAATTTCATGCAGTTCTTGATTAAGACACATTAAAACTGTCACAATTGGACAAAAAAAAAAAAAGTCATGCAAAATTTTAATGAGAAGTGAAACATATGTATAAGAAAAAAAAGATTTAATCAAGCCTTAGGGTATTTCAGCTACAGACTTAAAAAAGATAGCACCCTTCCTTACCCTTTCCTTGCATCTGGTATCACAAAGGTATCATCATTCATAAAGACTATAAGCTGCATGCTTTTTGTCTGAACTATCAATACTACGTGAATGAAAGAATGAAATTTTTAATAGGTTTATAGCTTTTTTTCCCTTATTTTATCTAAAAAACAAGTAAAAAAGGAATAACAAAGCTTGATTATGAGAAGCAGCTGCCAATTGATTACTTCTTGATAAGTGAAACACCAATTGACGTCTTTTCTTTAATCTCCAGTTGCTACACTCACCTAGGACAGACTAAGTAGATCACCACTACTTGGTAGGATCAGGCTTTTTTTCTTTCTGTAAATTACATATTTTTTCCTTCTGCTTCTTCATTTGAAGATACTGTTTGCAACTTTGAATTATGGTGTTTTTTCCCCACTAATAACACAGTTTTTGACTATCATGTATTTTCTTCCAGTAACAGAAATAGCACAGGCTATTCTAACATTTTTCTCACAATGACCTTACTATAGCAAAACTTCATGCTTGTGACCCGAAGACTCAATCGTTGTAATTTCCTTTCTGTGGAGTTCACAATAGGGCAGCACTTGCAGTTTGTTCAGAATGCACCATCATATTTGTTCACTGGTTTGAGCAATTCTGAGCAATTTATTCTCATCCTTCATTCTCTGCACTGTCCTGACACCCTGAAAAGTACCAGCTCTTAATTTTGAGGGCTCATCAGCTTCACTTGATGAGTGTTGGTGTTCAGATAGCACAGATATCACAGACACCTAAACCAAAGTAAGGTATATTTTGCTGCAGCCTTCAATGAAGGGCAGTTTTAATTAGTGCAACTACTGTGTGATTCATACAATTGGATTATTTCCAAAATAACTATTTTGTGACTTTTCTGAAGACAACCAAAAGTGTAATTCTTAAGTTGACCTAAATTGTTTTAAGTACCAACAGGACAAATGCCTCCTCTGCCTCATTCATATTAATTGTACTGCCGGAATGTGCTCTGCTGGCTCATTTTAAGATTACCAATTGTCTTTCAAAATTTTTGAGCTCAATGTAAGATGTGAGAAGTCTCCACCCGATCAGGAAGTAAAGGGTGGCTGAGAAAAGCGAAATGAAAAAGGGGGAGTTGAAAAGTCCATCAATGGGCTTATTCCTGTTCTTTAAATACAAAAAACCTAGCATGACTTCTGTATGTATGAGAACTGAGAGAAATGGAAAGAAATGATCAAAGGATTGCATGATCATTCACCATTTTTGCTCTTCAGAATTTACTACATACATACTGCATATTAATTAATCTATACAAGTTAAATTTTATTTATTCTTTTTATTCACAACTTACTCTTTTATTCATAACTGCTGTTTCAGAGGGGAGAGATCAAAACTTAGTGCCAATAAAATGATGAGAAGGGTTTTTTAAATATGAAATCAAAAGATAATTTACTGTTACAGAAAAAACAAACATGAGACCCTTTAATATGCAGTTAGAGCAATTATATGAAACCTAGGGAAAATACTAAACCATGAAGATGAGCAGTAACACTATCTGACAGTTTATGAAAGAAGCTGAACGTGAAGAAATACAGATTAGAGTCTAAAGAGAGAAAAACAGAATGCATTTGAGCTACAATAATTTTACCTGAGGACTCTCCTTTTATGAATTAGAACTTTCATTTGTATTAATCAACTTGTACTGTCTGCATAATAACTAAGCTATCAGCAGCTGTTTCTAGGACAAGGATGAAGTGTCATGTTAAGTGGTAACAGTAAGTTTAAATTACTATTTTTATTACAGGAACAAAGAATTAACTTTGAAAGAAATTTTCCTTGAAGGATTTGAAAGTTGACTACATTTCTGTGATGAATATATATATTAAACAATTGGTCCTTAGCTTGTATTACCTTTCACACTGCTTGAGAAACAGCATAAAATGCGAAATTATTAGTATGCACTAAACATGTAGTAATACACTAAATCATACATAAACAACTTGTCATGAGGCTCTTCTATAAAGTTATAAATAAATCACTTTTTAAAAGACACGCAGCAGTTAAATACTTTGGATTCAGGTAATGCTTCTGTGTTGATCTGCCCTCACGTTACTTCTCTTGCTTCTTCCTGGCAACAGCAGCATTAGCTTGGCTGACTGTTCACCCTGCAGCTGGCTCCTGTGAAGAACCCAGAGACTACCGAGTGCCCTCCTCAAGCAAGATGACTTACTTGACCTAGCAGATCATTTCTGGATGGATGCAGGCTGGCCAATATGCTATTCTACTTAATGAGTATACATACTCATTCTCTACATCTTCACTTTTTTAATATATCTAGCTATTAACTTTGTAGTTATCCTGAAGTAATATCTCTGTCCAACACTTATCCTTTTACTGGGTTATAAATAGTGGGTACCTGGCAAGAAAGTATTTGAAGGAGGTAATTCTAGCAAACAAATTTGAACTAGTTTGCATTTCTCCTGGAAGAGTCAATAATCTAATTGTCTCCCTCTGGAGATTTAAGTTCACTGTATTAAACTTAGAATTCTTTAAATCTAGGAGTTACTGATCTGATTAATTTACTGAAATCACCTCAGTAAGTTCTGTAAAATACTTCTGAAGGAGAAAGAGAGTAGTGTAGAAACTGCTTCGCTTAAACACCTTCCTCTATGAAGGTATGAAGAAAATTATTCTTTGAGTACAAACATCAGGAGCACATTATTCAGGAATAATTTTCTGTATTATAGTATTACCACTTTTTCTTCTGAACCATCTCCTCTTTGTGAATACAGGTTTCTATTGATTTGGGCTTGTCTCCTGTCAATTTGTAATTTAGAAACAGTTGTTTACAACAGGAATCTATCTGTCCTTAGTCCTCAGTAGGCCACAGACTGTCTTGCAACTGAATCAATTACTGATTCTCACATAAAAGGCTTTAAGAACTAAGAATGAAAAATAATTATTCTGTGAAAACACACATGGAAAACAGCACAAGGTTTAGATAGAAAGGAAACATTTGTTGCAATGACCGAGTTTAAGCTCTACCACTGAGTGAAAATGCAGTAAAAATAACAACAATTTCCATATATTGTATGATGATAAACATCCTTCTATTGTTTATAGCAAGTGCAATACAAATTATATAGGGACATTTTTGTACTGCTTCAGTATGATGAAAATCTGGACTTCACAGTGAACAGAAATCCGCACCTAAGTAATCTCAAATTTTATTAAAAGAAGTGTCAAAACATTTCAATTTAGCAATAACATGAAAATGCACACCAATTAACACTGAATTAATTGCATAACATCACAATTCTAAAATTCATGCAAAACCATGTAAAGCTCTGGTTTTCTTTCTCATCAGTTTAGAATTAAACTCTTCTCTCTCTGAGAAGAGATACATGAAATGTAAAATACAGCAAGGTATCTGTTCTTCATCCCTCGAGACAGGAAGCCCTGTCATCATATGTGCTGACCACTTGGAGTACACAGATGAAAAAGTCATCAGTCTTGGTCTGTTTTGCTGACAGCAGAAGTTTTCAGTGTGCTGTTAGAAAACTAACCAGTAGGGAAGATACACAGCATGAAAAGAAGTTGATAGAGCGAGAGAGACAGTTTGATGACATGCGAGGGTAGTATTGCAACAGCAAAGATGAATTTGTACCAGTTTCAGTTTAAATACTGACATCCTCCAGAGACCTAGTTGAACCTTTTGTTGCTGTGCTTAGCAGTGCAAAGATTTCAATATTTCTGCTTCAACAAGAAACTCATACTGCATGGTTTCCATACAAATATTTGTTATATTTGAGAACACCTCTTTGCTGTGTAATACTCAAAACTGCCACTCTGCTGAGCCATGACAATACTAGATGCATTTTTACTGTGAGACAATGAGAGCAGAAAGTGTTTTCAAGACCCTTCCAATATTGCTGCAGCCTACTTATTACATATCATCATGATTTTTAGTGCAACTCCTCCTCAAAGGCTATACTAACATCATTAACCCTGCAAGAAAAAAATCCATTTGTGAACATTACCCGTATTTCTCATTTCATAATTAACCCGTAACAGTCCACTACAACTTCCCAGCTATGCAAAGGGATGGATTGAGGATTCTTCAGAAGAATGGAATTTCTGGTACAAGCTTATAGGTAATTGGAAATGTGCAGTATGAATTAATAGGGTTTTCAGTTTTAGACTGGCATCAATATGTAGAACATGAAAAGCTGAAATTTATCTTAAAACAGGAAAATAATTTTTGGAGATGAACCCTAGGTATTAAATGTCTTTTGATTTGCTATTGTGGCTTGGTTTCTTCACTTTTCTAGCTTCTGCCCTAGAGCATGGAAGAAATAAACATAACGATACTAAGCAGACATGATAAAAAAATGCAAGTCAATGGAAGTGGTACAAATTCCTAAACTAAAAAAGTCAAAATTATACTCACCACTCATTAAGTAACTTGAGCTATGTAACCTGAACTTTAACATGAAAAAAAGATAACTAAATGAGAACATTGACCATATGCAGCACCATAAAAATAAGTTTTTTTTCACTGATACCTGTGTAATATGAAAACCCTTAAAAAATTCATGATATAATTCTCATCATATAAAGTATTGTTTATTTGTATGCTAATAATATCAAAAAGTCTCTGAACTAAAGAAATTTTATTCCTACTGTGCCTCTGCTATTTTAACAGAATTTCAAGGATTCTGTTATAGTAACACTTTGTAGTTGTGTTGCCAAATGTTATATCTTACAAGACAAGCACTTTAAGAAATCTCAAAAGCCTATGAAAAATTATGGATGTTTATGTATTTTCATATTGCAATATTCATACACTATTATAATAATCTGATTAACGATAATGTGGTAATTATTTACTTTATCTGCTAAAGTACTAACATAAAAAAAAATCTTTTGCGAATGGACCTTTAAGTGGTGGGACCAGTGAAACCCAGTTTCCTATGAATTTTATATTCCTTGTGACCCTGTCTCAACTCGAATGCATGCCTCATCAGATTTCCATAACCTCATCTCTCCCAGAATTATCTCCTTGACTTACTATTTCATAAATTTTTCCACTGCACCCGCAGGACAAAGATATACATCTTAGAAACGACATCTGTAAGACCTCCGCTCATTATCAACACTGCCATCTGATTACTACTAACACCTTTGACAACTGGGTTGTCTTTTCTGTTAGTTTTGTTCCAAATTACTAGCAGGCTGCTCTCTGAAATTCTGCAACCTCAGTGCAGAACTGTGAAGCCTGTGGACTATTAAACATCATTCAAAGTCAGTTTCAAAGTCAACATGATGTCTTTACACACCTAAAGGGCACAGAAGCAGCACCTAATAAGTGATGAAGCAGTTTATATTACTATGCTCTTTTGGCCAGGAAACTCTGGAATTTAGGGACAGACTGTCAGTTAAAATGAGGCAACTATTAGGCTCGCTGCCGGAGGAAACCAGCCGATGCAAGAAAGGAGCACGCTAGAAAGTTACTTGCACAGAGCTCAATTTTACAGCCAGATCCTGTTCAAATGTAGGGCATTTCCCCCAGACTTCTGCTAGTTATGAGATCCCTTGTAGTTTTAAATTCTATCTACTGAAAAAACCTCAAGGTTTTATTACCCCCCCTTACTTTAAAACAAAAAAAATCTCCTCAAATCCAGCCTTTATACTCCCAATATTTTATGTCACTTACTAACATTATGTTTCATACTTCATGAAGCCTGTGAAATTATCGCTTTATAATGTTTAAAAATCACAGAGATGAAGACAATTACATATAATTAATTTGGCTTTAAAAGACTGTTTTCTATGTCTATAGTTCTTTAAGCATGTACCTAGTACATATATCGCCTCTCCAACACTGACATTTTGTGCAAAGGATGACTTACTTTTCTCGTGCAAGTGATTTTTATAATATATCTGCAGAGATTTGAGAAAAACATTGCATTGATGTTAATTCATTGATCTGCCTTGTCTGAGGTTTGTAAACTAGATTAGAAATCCTCTGTCAAAACTGAGGAGCCCCCTATCATTAATATATTGTAATTCATATACCATCATTTTCAAGCAGGCTAAACAGTCCTTCAGCAAGCTAGCTTTATGTGTCTTACCCACACAGCAGATAGATCTCTGGGAAAATTATAGAAAGTGTCTCACCTATCAAACATACCATGGAGACTAAATTATCTGGTACTGGAAGAAGTAAGGAGACTTAAACTTTCTCACTTAAGGCAGTGCATAGCAGCACAAAAGAGGTGAGAGGAGAGCTGCTGTGATGCTTCCACAGTCCTTCTTCAACCCTGATTAATTTCTGTTTTTCATACTCTGTTTACTTATCACACATACGTTAGTGCTAATGACTGCACAGGTGTTAGATGCCATACTGTGAGCTTCATTTTCTTTAATCTTTTAATTATATTAACAGTCTTTCTTCTGTACAATTAATACTCATACCTGTTCAAGTCATTACATCCTTCATGCATTTAGTCACCTTAAAAATGTTTGTCATCTCACAACTCTGTCTTCTTTTAAGAGCAGCCTAATCTCAAAAGGCTTTGCAAAATTCTTTACCTAGAAGTTGAACTCATATCTGTAATGCTGCATTTGTTGGGGTGTTAGGACTCTGGGGAAAAAAGCAAATAGTGAACAATGCCAATACTTGCCTTAAAATTAGTGTGTCTATATAATTTACCACTTGAAGTAATAACATTGTCAAACTAAATATCTTTATATTGTTTTAAATGACAAAAATAATTGAAGCTTAAGTAAAAACATAAAGATCTTTCCTTATTTTAAGACTGAAAGCTAATACTATCAATCTAAAAGAGTTCTATAACTAACACTGTAACCACTTTCAAGATTTATTAATAGCTTTCCTATATAAAGAGAAACTTTATCTGACTGTGCAAAACTAAACCACATACTGTGGTTCAGTGCTATGGTAAATACCATGTTTGTGGAGTTTGTAACAACACACAAACTGCAGGGTTATCACCAGGATATTGGTTTTCAGTGGTTTCAAGTTGGTAATAATCATGAATTGAAATCAGAATAAAAGCAGTGGAGAATCTTTGACTCTCACAATCCATAAAATTTTTTAATTAGATTCAGTGAGACATATATTTTAAAAATTTTCACTGTTTTGCTTGATTTTCTTACTATGTACTTTGAAAGCTAACATTAAATATGATATATTGTATATAAATATAATGTAAACAACAATGTATAAATAATAAATAACATGAAATATATTGCAAAGCAGAGTTGGTGGTCATATCATCACCTATTTTTAGAAATTGGTTTACACACCTAAGAATATTTTACTTTGCAAATTCAAATATTTTAATTTCCTTCTGTTAATTTTGTATTTGGATTTCACCTAATTTTTAAATTGATTTTTTCTGAGCTCCAAATATGGAATTGCCAAATATTGTGTCACAGACATTTTACACAGAATGGGAACGCAGAGGCTACACTTACTTATAACACTGGTGTTTCCTCTACTATCCCCAGTGACCACTCACTAGAGAAAAACCTACTGAGCCTGTTTTCTGTGATAGTATCGGACAACCTTTCTGATCAGATTTATAGAAATGACTGATGACTTGTAATGCTTGGCATAGCCTTTTCAATCTTGAGATCAACCTAGAAAAACTTCCTACTCTATTTCTTTTTTGAGGAGGCATCACTTGAGATTACTACAGAGTTCCATCATATGTGTTTAATCTGCACGCTGCTAGAACTGGAGATAAGAGGGCCAGCTAATGCTGTCTGATTCAGAGAAATATCACCAGAAAGTAACTGCCTGACCATTTGAGACAGGCCACTTTGCCAGCAGCTTGATACAGCAGTGTTCAGTATGAGATTAAAACACCGTAGATGCCTACAAGCAGATCTGTACCCCTGCGGTAGGAGTCTGAGCACCCTTCACAGCCAACGGGCATCACAGATTGCTCCCTGACCACCCTTTGTCAGCTCATGGTTGAGCACAGGCATCCTCTTGGCTCCACTACCTGAACTCCAATTACAACAGGACCTCAGACACATCGTGCATTTGCAGTTACCATGTGTGGTCTTCTAAAATCTGTGTGCTATAATCTTAGCCTGAAAAGTACTCCACTGGTGTGCTTCAGATTTAGACTAGCGAATAGGAATTATCCTGGAAAGAATTAAAGACAAAACAGACTCTCAAATAACTCCATTGCAACAAATTTATATTGTAACTGGCTCAGGTGGCACTGTCTCAACATCCCAGATGGCACACATCAATAATAGCTCCTAATTATCACTCCCTATTTCAAGTAAATTGGAATCTGCATTATCTGTCTTCACACTAATCTTTGCTTATTCTGATATTGAATACCTCCTATCACAGAGAAAATGAAGAAACAATTGAAAAGTTAATGGCTCTGTACCTGAAAATTAATCAGATCATCCTATGGTTTTAAATGCATGAACATAACAGAACTAAAGAACATAATGGGAAAAATAGGAATGGAGACTTTTAATCCTTTCTATTCGCAACAACGGCAACTTAATCAGGCGGCATTATTTACCATAAATTCATTTTTCACTTGTTAGAAACCCTGAATATAATTATACACCTTCCTATAAAATATTACATCCCCATAACCCTTTCTTTGCCATGGACAAAATTATGCAATACATTCATAGGATCTGTCATCATCACACTTGTTACGGGTCATAGAGCCACTTGTAAGTATGACAAGAAACAGTTTTCCCCAAACATGACAAAGTTTGTAAGAACATACTGTAACTGAAATATTCCCAAAGTGTTGTTGTCAGACAAAGAATGGGATTAAATGTCTAGCTAATCTCAGTTTTCCCCTACTAAAAAAAAAAAGAGAGCAGATGTTAAATGATTTTTTTTTCTTATCTGTGCAAATTTCTACAGTTACTGGTTTAACTTTTAGTTTGAGTTCAAGAGTTTTGTGTTTGATGGAATGAGTTGCCTATGAAACCCTGAAGTTGTCTGAGGGTCTTGGGTACAAATTCAGGCACAGAGGAAAAAAGATTTCCACTAGTATCAGGAATTAAGAATGAACTTTATGGGGAATCCCACCCCTGCCCCCATAAAGTCCCAAAAGAAAATGTTTGGTAGAGTACTGGTACTGCTTTAACCTCTACCTTTAAACGCAGCACATACTTTACTACAGAACAGAAAACTCAGTTCAGGAAAACCTGGATTGCTACTTTGACTGATGGCTTCCTGTATTTCCACAAGCCCCTTTAAAGTCACAATAAATTTTGACGTCTGTCCTCCAGAAGAAGACAGAAATTCATAAATCTGTTTTGCAAAGCTGTGTTCAAGAGTAATCAATTCACCTTCATGTGTTTTCTCCAACTCATCCCAGTTCTGATGCCTGAAACTGATTTCATACATACATTTCATAAAGAATAAATACAGACTTGGAGGATATAAATATTGAATTTTTCTATTCACTATTAACTGTTATTCCAGTAATCAAAACAATTACTAAGAGACATAGGAAAATAAATGTTTAAGACTGTCAAATTTTGCTAGCTTCATAAAACAGTCACTGTCCAAGATTTTCTATTTTTTTAAGCAACAGTGAATGTAGTCCATAATATTATACATGTATGTTATACATTATACTTATTACACATGTAACTTGCCTATCTTGCATTTTATACCATCATCCATTATTGTATGCAGGAGGAAAGGAATGGAAGAAATGAGGGAATAAGAAAAAAATATCTCAGAAACTTCATATGAATGCAAAGAACCCATCTTTCAGGTCAAGCAGAGAGCTACACTTCAGGCTAGATGCCTGGAAGTAGAACATATTTATGGATTTATTTTTAATTCTAGCCTTCAAAATGCTCTGAAGTGAAATGATGAACAGGGGCCTTTCACCTACCATTAAATCAGCACCATACAATTGCATTAAAAAATATGGCCACAAGGTGGCTGTCAATACTCAGCATTGAAAACTATAAATTGAAAATGAAATAGAATCTCGATTAGCTTTGTTTTCTTAATATTTTAAGTGATATGTTCCACCTCACTTATTCTTAGAAACATAAATTTTCGTACTAGACAAATACTTTACAGATATTTTAAATTTACTTTGTTCCTTAACATCATGAACCCTTATATAAAGAATTCCAGTGAGAGATTTCCAGTCTCAGTCTGTGACAGCATCATTTTCCTGCAGTCACATACCTCTCCCATAATCCGAGCCCTTTTGATAGCTGGAATTCACATATACATAACTGAAATAATTTATTTACTGTTTTTTGGTTAAGTTAGTTTTCAACTGTTTACCAGTACTAGCTCTGTTTCATGATGAAAACTGTATGAAACTTCTACATAGAACATGCATTTGAATGTGGATAGCACCTTATACATGTTGGTTTTTTCCAGTATGCTCTAGGTATATTCTTTATGTTCTTAATTACCATTTTATTCTTCCTTTTACAGGTTTATTAACACTTATGGGTTTTTGCTGGAAACCGTCAACCTATTTTTGAAGTCAGTTTCAAAAATATCTGTTTTCATTTACTGTTTATTTTCCTCACAAGTGTGGAAATCTGAAATTTAAAGAAACTGAACCATGTGGAAAAAATAATAAAGAGGGTTATGACTGTTCAAACTAGTAAAGAATTATTGATTCTGAATCAGTGAATTGTAGACCTGGACTGTACTCTGAAAGGATAGAAGTCTTTTAGAACCATCCTCTTGGATATATTCCCTAGACAAGATCTTGGCGGTTACTGCAAGGAATATGCTCCCTCACAGGAAGAAAATCGAAGAGAATACCTGAAAATAACTGTTACAGCTGTTTTGAAATCACAGGGCCACGCGGCAAGAAACCACCTATGTTTTCAACGGTCTGCTGCAGTACAAACACTTTTTTACTACACTGTAACTAAACCAAGAGCCCAGAAAATAATTTCTGAGTATAAGGGATCATTACAAGAATTATAATACTGGTGAACCTATATGACTGTTTTTAACCTATGAATCACTGGGAGAAATTCACATTTTCTTACTGCTTTCAGCTCCACAAGCTTGCAGAAAATCCACATCTGCAAAAAGTTAAACACTGTTGTTTTCATTATGATACACTATTTTGTGCTGTATTAAGTTGTGTCCTTAGGGCTTACTCCAAAGCCAACAGTTTCTTTCCCATTAGCTTCAGTATGTTTTTCAATGAGATCCTTCAACTGCAAACCAACTAGGACTATTCAATTCTTCAGCAATACTACAGTTTAAATGAAAACATGGCAATATGATGCTAAAGATTTCAAATCCTTTCCACATTTCTCAGTTGTCCTTGATAAACATACATAGCACAATACCTGCAAGAAGCGATCTCTAGAATCAATGACTTCGCACTGGAATTCTACACGTGACTACACAATTCATGTATATCAGAGCCAGAGGTACCCTCAGAGACAGAAAACGTGCAGTATTTTTCACCCTGCATGCAACAGCCTTTGACTCCTGAGCTAACTGCTTTCATTATTATTGCAGAGTCTAGAAAGGCTTTTGCAAAGCTTTTTGTACTATAGATTCTAGAACCTAAGGGTCTGCCATCCACTAGTAGGTTTTTAGCATTTTGTCAACAGTTCTCAATATTTTACAACTTCCAAATTTATAAGCCAAATCTCTCTTTTTTTCTCTCTCTCATAGAGGAGAATCCCCAGCACACCAATTACTAGAGATCATAACTTTAAACACAGAAATAATGACAGTTTTGCACATGGCAAATTCAATTTATGTCTCATAGTGTTAATACTCATAATGAAAACTAATTGTATGGTGTCACCTATATAAATTACAGATCCTCATAGTAGTTAGCTTAAATCAACCTGGTTTCTTCAAAAATGCTGCTGAAGGTCATTATTCAAATAGATAACAATTTTAGAGAAGCTCTGACAACTCTTTGTTTGGAAAAAACCCACTTAAATTAAAAAGGAAAACATATCAGAAACCATGGTCACAAGGTCTGTTGGTCACAAGTCCTTTGCAGGTGTGCAGGGCCGACCATATGAGGTTGTGCTGAGTTCAGGCAATCAGCAGCTGTACACATAAATTTTTCTCCAGGTAACAACTACTATGTTACACAGTTATGTAACACCCCAATTTATTTTTCTTATCTGAAGGTATTGTTTGATTGTTAAGAAAAAGTAACTTAATGTAAATGTTTTTACTTATCTTTACCTACGTGAACTTCATTTTGGTCTTAGCCCTCTTGTATCTATTGGGAAACACGGACAATTGGCTCAATTTTTTTTTTTTAAGAACCTTCGCTAAGCTTCATCAAAACATTCCAGTATTCAGGGAAGTTGCTGGCCTATGTCCACAACTGCCTCAGCAATTTGCATCTTTGCAATTTCTTCCTTCTGTCACTGAAAAGATTCACCAGAGAAGCTGTGCATAAACTTTTGAAATCATGTATGTAGTTTTCTTACAGAGGTGATAAACCATCAGAACACAGCAGAACTTATGTACAGATAAATATTTTCAGTAAAGCTTCAGGTATGTTTCGTTAGACATTTTTAAATGGCTGGGCAGATCTGAAGGTGGGTTACACAAAAGATAAGTTATTTATAAATAAATATTTTGATTTCTGCTGCAAGGGGCACAAAACACGAATGTGAGAAACTTACTTGCAAGGTACTGGGCAGGGCAGAGGTATGGGGTGCACTGGCTGCAAAAGCACTGTCAGAAACATGACAACTTCACTACATGCTGACACCATTCTTTACTGAAGAGGTAACAAAGAACTATATATTTTATTAGAATTAAAATGCACCAATGGTTGATGAACTAATTGTTGATCTCATTATAGATAAAGCAAGATACCATAATGCTTATAATCATATACTGTTTTAATACATAATATATATAATCTATAATCACAGTTTAAATTTCATGACTTTTGACTTAAGATAATTAAATATTCAAGATCTTTGCTCAGTTCTCCTATTATTGATTATCAAAAGAACAAAATATTCTTCTGCAGACATAATGATGCTGAGAAGTTTTACTTGTCTAATTAGAAATGTTTTAAATGTGAACTATACAAAGAAATACAAATTCTAAGCCAAAAAACCTTCAAAACTGAAACTTCTGTGTAAATTTGTTAGAAAAGTTTTCAGGCCATATGCACATCATCTGCAAATATGTCAAAACAGGATCTGTCCTGCTTGTCTTTTGTTGTTTTTCTAATTCTCCTTACAGGTTAGAAATTATTTTACTCAACCAAAGTCTGACGCTGAATAAAACCACTGCCTGAAACGCATTTCAACTCATCCCACACATTTGGTTTCCAAATGTTCTAGAAATACCACCCTAGACCTTAATATTATCTTAATATCCCATTCTAAAGAATGCATTAGAAATGTTGACAGTATTAACCTCAAATGGCTTTTCCATTTAGAGTATGGTAAGTACCAGGACATAGGTTTTAGAATTTCTGAAAATATTTAATGCATAAATTATATATGATTGTTTCTTGGAAAAGAAACAGATTCTGCTGGTTCCACAGCAGCCATCACTGTAATAGCCATCATAAACCAAATCTTGCTTCTTACTCAAGTTGATTGATTTCGTAAGTAAAGTTAGTATTTAATAGGAAGGAAATAACTTCGGAAAAAACTACTCCAGTGTCAGTGTTTTTCAGTATGTCTTATTCAAGTACTAAAAATGAATTAGCTAAAGACCTTGTTCTACCAAAAGCCTAACAATCTTCATGTAATTTCATGTAAATAAAATGTTGTTCTAAAAGTTTATACATATTCCACTTTTCAGCTTTATTGACTAAAATGAATTAACTACTTGTACTGATACTGTCCAGAGCCAAAGGCCTGTTCAGTGGGATGGTGATGGTGAACATTTAGTTTTTCTAAGAATTCATACTTAAGCACTGAAATTCACAAGTCTTCTAATATTGCTGTCTTCCTATCTGCACTCTGCCAGCAGCTTCTCACAAGCCATATACTTCTAAGTCAGCCTCCATTTTTTTAATCTATTTGATTTTCATCCCATAATACAGAGCAAACTCCATTTCTATTACCTACCAATTTTCATTATAGTTCATGCACGGTTTATGTATACTCTAGTCTTGTCAAAAACATGTTAGTCTAGTTCCCAGTATCATAATACATAACCTTTAGTTTATTTTGCTCTTTTGCTCAAATGAGACCAAAATTACTAACATAGTACATATATAAAGATGTATCCAAATACACATTTATATGATGCTCACTTGAAATCTTACAAGTGGGATAAAAAGAATACTGGTTTTTAGCTTTTTATGTTTTTTGAAAATCTGTAATCAATCTCTGGTGTTTTTGATGTTAACCACCTGCTAAAACAAAAACAGGTTTCTGAAGGAATTAGCTTGTTCAAAAGAGATTTGGCAAATTTAGGTAAAATAATAATTTTACTTTGACAAAGGTGACATGCAATGGTACCTGTATATCTTAAAGCATACTGTTTGTTGTTTTATACAGTGCAATGCTTTTCTCCAGGACAATGATTTCCAGTTAGCAGGGATTCTTCTGAATCTTGGCTGACTTTTGAAATTCCAGTTCAAAGGAGCTTAAAATGAATTAAAAACAACCAGAAGATAAAACTATAGGTTAAAGATATCAAAGCTTCCATATCTTCTGGCCTCCTACTGTGGAGAAATGTTGATAATATAAAACATACAGAGGACATGCAAAAAAGCTGAGACTGACTATACACTTAATAAAATTAAACCAGAAAAAGAAATACACAGCAATAAATATGCACAACTTTCTGAAAGTATGCCTAATTACTTTTTTAATCTATTTTGTTTTCTCCAAAGCACCTCTGGCTCTCAGTATGTGGTATTAACAGACTGTGGATCAAATTCAATTCACTCACTCTTAATGGGTGTTTCTAATTGCTCTTTTTTAATTTAAAATTCATAAAAGCGTGCGCTTATTTTAGTAATTTCACAATTCATTTTAACTAGATGTCAATGCAAGCTCCAGCACAAAAATCCTCAGTCCAGTTCTGATCTACCCTACATACTTTGCAAATAAACTAAAGGAATAGTTGAAAGGCCCAACCAAATTTGCCTAAATTATGGTGTTTGGGGGAGTTGGAAGTGGAAAGTGGAAAACAACTGGAACAGTGAGTGTGTACATAGCTAAACAATTATATCAGAACATAATCAAACAAAACTGTATTTGTAAAGCTTTTTTATTTTGAAAATAAATGAAATTAAGAACATGAATGGAAGCGGAATGTAATATTTTTCTCCATCTGTTAAGAAAATCATGTTTTCTAAATGAAAAACTGAATCAAGCATCTAAATGTACAGGGGTGGGGGAGTGGGGGGATGTGGATCTAATGTTTGCCACAGTCTGAGTCCAACAGGAAGAAATCTATCAATAGGTAAGTAAACAGAGTATTTCATGCAACAGGTGAATTTATTTAATTGCACTTATTCTAATAATGTTTTTAAAGTGACAGTGTGAGATAGTTTCCCATAAAGCAGTGATGTTTTCTATCAATTAGGTGTTTATGAACATGTATTTTTCAATTATGACAGGTCAGAAACTTCAATTATAAAAAATTCACAGTCTAAAGATGTCCTCTACATTTATTGTTTTTACATATAAATAAAGAAATTCACATGAATCCTTAGGGTGCAAAAGAAACGTGGTCAGTTAATAGTGATACTCTGAAAGAAAAAACATCAAGCAACCTTAGAAGAAAGCACATAGATTTATCCTGCAGGATAACTGTGAATACAGGTTTTGTTTGGAATTCTATTTCAGGAGAGGCAACTACAAAGGGTGTTCTGTGATGGCCTGCATCTTTAAAGCAATGACTATTCACTTAAAAACCCCAAATATTATATCCTTCATTTACAACCCCAAAGAACAGTACTTCAGAATTTTTGCAATGAACCTTTATAGGTCAACTATGATGCTAGAGAAAAAACTAAAATCAAATGCAATTCACTGGACCTCAGAAAATTTACTCTGTTAGTTCCTATAAAACAAATCAAATATAGTTTCTCAGAATGTCAATCACTGAACAGGATGAAGTCTGTTTGAGAATAATGTAGTCACTATGAAATACAAAGTACAACTGATTAACAAGCAGCATTCACTATCAGTGCACAATGCAGAAAACCCAGAAATCATTACTAATAACTACTGTAGTTACACTATTTTCCTGATAAATGGATTCCCAAGTAGATAGGATCTCTTTAAATACTATTTTCTAGTCAGTATATGGTTTCAGTACTAAGCTACTTAAATTGCAGATGACCAGAACCATTTGACAGTATGGTTTGGTGCATCCTGTAAAGAAAAAGTGCCTGAAAAATATGATTATTGCCTACAGCCTCACTGTGAACATATTGCACACCATTCTGCATTGCAGCCAAGGACTAACTGGCTTGGAACGTGGAATGCAAAACCAAGGGGCATCAGTAAATTAAGCATTTATCTTTAAATTTCTTGCCTGGAACAATCCCATGAGATTGAAAGCAGCTGAAAACAGCTGAGCCAACTATGCTTTTTGAGGGAGGGCTGAAGAGGGGCTAGGCCAGAGAGCACCTGTGCTAACTTTAATATCTTACAGTTTCTTTTTGCTGGAGTGTTCACAAGTAACCAGATATTGCCAGCCTGTTAATATTGTCAGAATATGTTAAATGATTCTGAACCTGTTAAATGACAGAAGAAAACATGAAGAAAAGGGAACTTTACTTCTCAAGAAATCTTGTGTATTTTTCATATATACCTGAACTTCATTACACATGGTCAAAGCAAGCACTGGCAAAAATGAAAACCAGGCTGTGTTGCTGAAGTGGAGAGCATAGTCCTGTTTCCCAGATTTTTGAATATTAAAGCAATCATACTGGGTTGTTTTTGTTTTTGTTTTTCTGTCCAAAAGAGCTTTGAAGTTTTATTTTGAAATGTGTTTCTTTAATATTAGCATAGCTATTTGATATCCATATATATTTTATGTAACAATGAGATTTCAAGTTGACATCATCTTACCCAGGGAAGCTATCAATTAATAACTACTGTGAAAAGACACAGCACACTTTTTTGTTTGTGACCTGGATTACATGTTAAAACATTCTAGCAGCTAACTGAAGGAGATTTTCATGGTCAAAGTGAAAAAGAACGCTGTGTGGCTTTCCTGTCAATGCCCCAGCATGAGGTTAAAACTTCAGGAAAGACAAGATCACAAATTCTCATGTAAGAAATAGCTAAGAATGCATAGGAAAATGGTTAAATATATATATACAAACATATATATATATTATACTTTCAATACATTAACTTATTTACTTTGAAATAAATTAGTTTTACAGTAATATCAACAATCAAAATGCCAATTTTAAAGGAAACAATACACGTATGCTGCTATGACTGTACAAACTTCTGTGAATGTAGAATCAACCAAATAACTTGTTAGAGCTACTCATTACAGTAAGCAGTGTCACAGCCTGGCATCAAGGAACCTCTATTAGCCTAATATCGTTCCCATATCCCAGAAAGAAGTTTCAGTGTATTTTAATCAAAGACATAAAATAAAATAATAGATTTAAATCAGATTAACCATTAACAACATTCTTTTATACGATACGACTTCGAATTTCAGTTTCTGTGTTTACAAGCAGAAATAAAGAAAACATTTAAAAAAATCTATTTACCTTAAGATCTGAATTGACTGAATGCAAATACTGCACTAACTTGCAGGAGGCTGCAACAGACTTCGTTTAAGGAAAGAAGCTTAATCATATTAGAAATATGACAACAGTTTCAAATGATCTTACTAAGCGTATTTAGTATTTAATAGGAAATTTTGTCAACAATGAAAGGGGCTGCTACAGGCAACACATTATCCTACAGTTTATCAGAGCATTTCCATGGAGGATTAGTAAGAAAAGGCATTAAATCTTAGATTTACAGTGATGAAATCCATTACTGATTTTAACCTGAATAATTCTGAAATTGCTGAAAAGTTGTGTACTAAAGCATAAAACGTCTTTTTGTAGTTCCTTTGAACAAAAATATCAGCATCCCTGTCAGCTGTATTTACAACCTTAGAGATCATTCTAGAAAAAGGTTGGGTAACCTATTTTGTTTCTAGGAGTCCCATTACTAACACAGCACAGCTTCTGGAAGTAGAACAAATATTCATGAGGCAGCTTTCCAGTGATAAACAGGATAAAACTAAGCATTGTGGCATATCAAGTTGATGCTCAGGATAGATAAAACAGAATATATGATCAAGCCGACAGATTAGGGAAGAAAAGGTCCATTTTATTTTTCACAGGATAGCAGAAGACTGTTACTTGTTACCTCAGTGCTGTAACTATCAGAGCTCGAGAGACAAGCCAACAAACCTGAAATCCTTGGATCAGAGACTTTCAGAGATTTTCAGAAATATAGTTGATAACAGAATTCAACCCATACCATATATTTTATACTTTCTGATTCATAATAAAAACACTAGACAATTCCAGTAGACTGTATACAATGCACAGGAGTCCACAGAACTATGAATAGAAAAGAGAACTACAAATCTAAAGCTGTGCAAATACAATTTCTGGAGTGACTTGTAAAAAAGTAACTATTACAATAACAGATGTATACGTCAAACTTCGTATGTTTTTCCTTTTTAAAGGTCAAGAAAAGCAAAAGCAAAAAGGAATTGTTTACTGCTTCTGTCAACTTTTTGTTTCTGTTTGCAATACCTAACGCTTAAGTTAATTCTAATATATAGGAATACTCCAAAAAAAGGATGAAGGCAACATTTTTCTATTGTTCACAATATATTTCCCTGCATATTGGTGTTGTGGTTTAACCCTAGCTGGCAACTAGGTACCACACAGCTGCTTGTTCACTCCAAAACTTAAAATGTCCATCTAAATAACTCTTAATACTAAATTCCACATCTCAGGATCCATTAAAATAGTGGGATCACTCTATACAGAACACATTTTTCTTTAGCCTATCAAATGTTAGGACACATCATCTCATGAATTTTGTCTCTGACCTTTAAGCAGGACTACTGAATAAAATATCCCATGAAAGAAAGAGCTTCATTCCATTCTCTGAGAGATAATTAGCAAATATTTTTCAAAACTAAAAAAATGTAGTAATTATAAAGCAAATAGGAAACTTCAATATATGTTTGACATTTAATATAGCCTAATGTATTTGAATACATATTCTCATTTTATTTTTATAGGTTTTTAAATGACATATCAAATATTAGATATTTTATTAGTAAAACAAAAATAAAATGAGGATTTGCTCTGAAATAATTAAATGTCAAACAAATGATTACACGTCAAATATTTGATGAATGTTCTCTAAAAATTAATTTCTAATAATTTAAAAACATGTGACAGATAATTAAGAGGATTAGTAAAATTGCTTTCAAATTTTAAAGGCTAGCAAAGAATACAGTGCTTTTAACTATTCTATTTTTCATTTCCTTCTCTGTGTTCAAGCAGCCTTCACTTACATGTGGTGTGTCTAGAGTAGAACATACATGATTTGGGCATTACTTATTCTTGTAAGTCATACATTGGATTTCAGATATTTCTAAGTATCTTCTTAATCCATTACAGTGGACACTGTATAAATAATACAACATAAGGACTGTAGTACATTATCAAGATTATTCTCTGCCAGGTATTGCTAAATTTCGTCAACTGAAATGGCAAGACTGAATGGCCTGCAGCCTGTTCATTTTGGGAACTGTGACAACAAACATCCCTTTACACAAGATAGCTCTTGTCAGACAAACATGATATTATCATTATGAAGCTTAAATTAATCACTTTGCATCACACAGCAATGATATAATGCAGTTAGACTTCTGTCAGAAATTTCATTTATATGGTATGGCACTGGGAATTTAGTACTACATAAAATGAATTTCATTTATTAAGGAGATTAAAATTAGGCAATAATGATCAAAGAAATTAAGTGCATATAGAAACTCTGACTTGACAGAACATCTAATTGAGTTCTTCAGAGATCAAATTTGACCCACGGATATTTCCCATTTGTACTGGTGATCAAAAATTTAAAATGTGATCAAACTGATTAAAGGTACAGTTTGGAAATCAGACGCACTCTGAAGGAATGGTAAATGCTTGCTAGGACAGATCAGTTCCACAGTGCCCTTTGGCTCACCTACAGGCTGAGCTTTAAGATATCTGGGGAGCAAAGAACCTAGGTCATGTTTTGACAACAGATTTTTAAGAAAACCCTGAAAAGCTCTTATAAATCGTATGTTTTACCATGTTAACACATCTTATGCAATAAATTAAATATCTGATTTATAGTATAAGGCATAAGAGCTGCTGTGCCAGGTCAGACTGAAAGTCTGTCTAGAGCAGTATTCTCTGAACAGCAAATGCCTAAGGAAGAGTATGTATCAGTGCTCTTCCCAGTACATTCTCCTGGCAACCACAAATTTGCCATTAAGAGACCTACTGAGTAACTTGATCTACCCCTAATAACAACTCACTATTATTTAAAAGAATGAGAACTTTCACAGTGGAAAATAATTAAATTAGTGAAGAGAACCAGCATGAAATCCTAAGTCTAGAGCAGCAGGCAGGCCAATTCAGACATGAAGAATAACACATCAAGGCTATATACTGGGTAGAAATTATTGCTGGAGCTCAAACAGAAATTTACACCTTGCTCAATTCTCTACATCACAGTATAAGTATTTCACAACAGCTGGTCCTTCTTGTCCACAGAAACTATGAATCCATTAGTGTGTCTCTGTAGTGTTTCTACAAATCTGGCTTGTTCTGTTTAGAACTGCACGTGGCTGTAGTAATGGTGGTCTTTTCCTGGTAGTTTTAATGGTAGAAAACTGAATGGTTATAATTCCTGGTGACAGTCACTTATGCCTATATATGTAGGCTCTGTCTGTACAAGTATGTGGTACTGAAGCTCTTACCTTACCTTAGCCAGTAAATCTCCACAGTATCAGAATTATCAGTGGAGTTGAAAATTTCTACACCTTCAGGTTACCTGAACGTAGATGTGTATTGCATATGCTTCAGACAGTGCTATGCCAGCCTTAGGTGTTCAATTACAGGATGGGTTTATTGGAGGGGAGCAGAAAGTTAAGGGGAAAAAAATCTCTTTATATCCAGTTAAATAAATAACTGCTGTTACTATAGTAATTTCTGTTACAAGTATTTACTGCTAAGAAAGAAAAAGAAAGTTTAGGCTGAACAGTAATAGCTTTACTAACAACCCCCCACATGCTGTTATCACTGAAATCTTTGGTGTACTTGTAAGTCTTAATATGTTAGCCTTAATTGCTTGGAAAAATATTGCTAGCATATTACTCATTTTATGATTATTGATGATTTTTTACACAGAGTTGCTGCCTTGGCAAAGTATCCATTTGATTAGCATTCTTATTGTAATAACTGTATATAAATAAAAATATGCCTCAAAGATACATGCTGTGACATGATCATTGCTGTACATGATAGGTATTTTTATTTTAAACAGCAACAAGTTTCCCATGAACAGAGAACACAGATATTCTTTTTATCTTAAAGACTCCTGTAGATAATACTTATCAGGTAACAGAGACAGAACCAAAGAAAGTATCTAGTCTTTATGATAAGTAAAATGAAAGAAATTTAACTTCATTTGTTGAATGGGTCCTGAAAGAGGACAAATGGAAGTATAGGGAAAAGTTACTGGTGATGTTTTGCCATTGCCTTCAGTATGACTAGGCTTTCACTCTACTTTTATTATTCCATTATTAATTAATTTATGAGTGTCAACGAAGAACCTCTTAAGTATATTGAGGTATATAATTTGTATAATAATGATGATGATGATTACCTTAATAATAATAATAATGACAACAACAATGACGACATTTTCCCCCAAGATCTAGGTCATATTTACATGCATAAGAAATAAAACAATGTGAATTTGCATTAATGAATTATTCTGTTTCTTGATAGTCTTTGTAAGACTTATGGCAGCCACAAGAACATTATGTGATCTCTGCTGAAGAACACAATTCTCTCTCATTCATTGCTATGGTCTTCACACCTCTTCCTTCTTATCAGTCCCTGGTTATACATTTGTTTTTTTATTAAGAGTCATACTTCTTGGTCTTGCTTTCCAAGACAATCATCACCAGCTTCATCTGTAAATTCATTTGGCCTCATTTTCCACACTCCTTCTAGGTACTAATTCTTAAGAATTCCTAAGAATTCTTTTGAATTCTATTGGGAAAGATTCCATAACTTCTTGCATTACGCTTTCATGCTTCAGGTTCCTCTGGAAGATCTAAGAACACCTGGAAGCATGTATACCATTTAAGTCATACTGAACTTGTTTCTACAGCTTTTTTTCTGAAAAAGGATGATGCTTACAGTTTCATGTTAAAAGAGTAGTTTCTCCATATAAGAGTTCAAATTCCCTTGGGAATTAGCTTAATAACAATAACAAGTTCATTTCACATGAAAGTAGACCATGACAATATTTTACCCACATTTTGTATTAATAGCATTTAAAGCTTACAACTTAAATATTCATTTTCATTGCCTCTCTCCTTCCCAATTTCTTTCCCACTTCCTGCAACATGATGCTAAGTTATCGCTGCCTTCAGTGAAGGTGAGCTTCTCCCTATTTAAGCCATTTCTTCAGTGTAAAAGCTGAGACGTGCCTACTTCATGCAAGCTTCCCAGGGGATTCCACCATGCAGTTCTCTGAACAAGCCAAAGACTGCTCGCCTAAAGACCACAGTCCTAACTCTTGCTCTTTACCTAATCACTGCCTCCCTCTGAATACTGAGCTTAATCACTGCAGCCAAACTTGCCATTCATGGCAACAGTTGCCTCCAGTTCTTCCCTGCTTAAGCAGCAAGCCAAGTAGAGGCCTGGTTGGATTCAAAAGCTGTCTCTAATTGCAGCCTACAAACATCAGGAGTCGCACAAATAATGCTACCGCCGAAGAAGATGGTTGAAATCTATGAAAACAAAGGCCTGCCAGCAGGAGCCTTCTGCCAGTAGTTCCTAGTAAGTCATATCCATTGCCTCTCCCTGGATAGGTCGTCCATAACAGAGTGCAACTACAACCTGCTTGTTCCTTCCTGCTCTGACCTTGAACCGGACAGGAGCTGCACATGTCCAGTTTCACTGTGGAGCTCTGCACAGCCAAAGATGAACTAACAGGGAGTGCAACTCCATCTCTTCCTCTTCCCTGTCTGTCCTTTCCAGTATGGTATACAATACGCATTGCCTCAGAGAAGTAAGCTGCCTGCTCTATTCACAAGCATATATTACATCAAAACACATTCATATTAACATTACTTTCTGAAGCAGTCAGAAATGCTATAAACACAGTTGCTATAAACACCTTTTACTGTACTATGACTAGGAGTTTTTGCTCAAGCTAAAGAGCAGTTAGGGAAGAGGCTGACCAAACCCAGGATACTCTAGCAGGTCAAATTCTGGCAACCAACAGTTCACTCCCTCATGGCAAAGGGTTTCTGGGAACAGACAGCTGATTGAATGCGTTATTTTGGCAGGTAGCGTATGATTTAAAGATAATAAGACAACTACTTTAAGGAATAGACAATGAGTTTATTTAAAAAATACCCTGATTTCAAATGTGCTTTTCATAATTAGATAAAAAGAGAGTTTCTCCTTAGTAGTGTCACAAATCTGATACTACTTAATGTAAAAGACACTGACATCTTAAGAAAAAAAAAAGCAGCCAACACTGGTACAATGATTCTTATTATGCTATGTTTAAAGACCTCTTGTCATAATGTCTACTTATTTCACTTAAAAATAAAATATCAAAATAAAAGTTTCAGGCATTCCCAATGGAGAATAATCGTATCTTTCATACAATGACTCCACTTCTTGTGGTGACAGTTTTTAAATGTTTCAGTGAATTCCCAGTGAAACTTACTGAGTATCAAAATAAACAGTTAATTTTTGTTGGCAAACTTTAACACTTATATTTATTATATTTTAATTATTATTTATTAGTTTACCTTCCTAAGATTCTGAGGTAGTATAATGAGAACTATAGTTTCTGGCTTTATTATAGTATATGAAATGGTTGTTCACAATACCACTCATACTTCTTCACTTACATTTTTTAAGTCCCCAAACCTTCTGGGTAAAAGGAACATTTTTCTATTGTAATAATGCAGGAAGTAGTCAAAAAGAATCAAAGATTTCCATGAAATAGAAGAATTTATTTGCGTTTAATTACAATGAAGCCCATTTTGCTTTATTACAAAAATCAGATAACTTAGAATCATGGAATTGGTTAGGTTGGAAAAGACCTTTAAGATCATCAAGTCCAGCCATTAACCTAGCACTGCTAAGTCCACCATGTCCCTAAGTGCCACATCTACATATCTTTTAAAAACCTCTAGGGATGGTGACTCAACCACTTCTCTGGGCAGGCTGTTCCAATGCTTGACAATGCTTTCAGGGAAGAGTTTTTTCCTAATATCCAATCTAAATCTTCCCTGCACAATTTCAGGACATTTCCTCTTGTCCTATCGCTTGTTACTTGGGAGAAGAGACCGACTACTGTGGTGTATGATTGCATGGACTCCAGGAGTGGATCGAATGCATGAAGACACTCGAAGACACCTCAAAGACACTTTATTAAAATTAAGCAAGTCTTTTATACCTTTACAGGGGGCTGACGTGTCAGCCTGTAACTATGCTCAGTAATTTTCCACTCTTAGCTCTTTTTTTACAGACGCAGCAGCATAGCTACTCCCTTTATCTACAAGGCCACAAGCTCTGCAGACTACTCCCTATCTTAAAGTTTCTCTTCTTGCTCCCATGGCTTCCTTCCAACAAGCATAACTGTGTCTCTCTCCCAAGGTTGCTTTTTGCTCACTGACGCTGTTGAGCTAGCTTGAGACATAGCCACAACCTACCATGTTAGAACCCCCTTTCAGGCAGTTGTAGAGAGCAATAAAGTCTCTCCTGAGCCTCCTTTTCTCCAGGCTAAACAATCCCAGTTCTCCCAGCTGCTCCTCATAGGACTTGTTCTCTAGACCCTTCCCCAGCTTCGTGGACCTGCTCTGGACACGCTCCAGCACCTCAGTGTCTTTCTTGTAGTGAAGGGCCCAAAACCAAACACAGCATTCAAGGTGTGGCCTCACCAGTGCCGATTAAAGAGGGACAATCACTTCCCTAGTCCTGCTGGCCACACTGTTTGTGGTACAAGCCAGGATGCTGTTGGCCTCCTTAGCCACAACTACTGGCTCATGTTCAGCTGGGTGTCAACCAGCACCCCCAGGTCCTTTCCCCCAGGCAGCTTCCCAGCCACCCTTCCCCCAGCCTGTAGCGCTGCCTGGGGTTGTTGTGACCCAGTGCAGGACCCAGCACTGAGCCTGGTTGAACCTCATACAATTGGCCTTGGCCCATCGGTCCAGCCTGTCCAGACCCCCCTGCAGAGCCTCCTGCCCTCCAGCAGATCAGCACTCCCCCCAACTTGGTGTCATCTGCAAACTTACTAAGGACGTACTCAACACGGTCATCCAGATCATTGACAAAGCCATTAAACTGAACTGGCCCCAGTAGTGAGCCCTGGGGAACACCACTTGTGCCCAGCTGGGAACTGCATTTAACTCCATTCACTCTTTGGGCTCGTCCATCCAGGCAGTTTTTTTCCCAGCAAAGTATATGCCTGTCCAAGTCATGAGCCCCCAGTTTCTCCAGAAGAATGCTGTGGGAAACAGTATCAAAGGCTTTACCAGAGTCTAGGTAGACAACACCCAAAGACTTTCCTTCATCCACTAAGCAGGTCACCTTGCCATAGAAGGAGATCAAGTCAGTCAAGCTGGACCTGCCTTTCATAACCCCATGCTGGCTGGGCCTCATCACCTGGTTGTCCTGTACATGCCTGAGTGCGTGATGGCACTCAGGGTGACCTGCTCCATCACCTTCCCCGGCACTGAGGTCAGGCTCACAGCCCTGTAGTTCCCTGGATCCTCCTCCTGGCCCCTCTTGTAGATGGGCATCACATTTGCTGACCTCCACTCAACTGGGACCTCCCTGGTTAGCCAGCACTGCTGATAAATGATGGGAAGGGGCTTGGTGAGCTCCTCCACCAGCTCCCTCAGCACCCTCGGGTGGATCCCACCCGGCCCCATAGGCTTGTGTGTGTCTAAGTGGTGTAGCAGGTCACTGACCATTTCCCCTTGCATCATGGGGGCTTCATTCTCTTCCCATCCCTGTCTTCCAGCTCAGCACACCCAATACCTAGAGAACAACTGGTCTTTCTATTAAAGAATGAGGCAAAGGTGGCATTTAGCACCTCAGCCTTTTCCTCAGCCTTTGTCACTATGTTTCCCCCTGCATCAAGATGGAGATTCTCCTTAGCCCTCCTTTTGTTGCTAATATATTTATAGAAACTTTTTCATTGTCTTTCACAGCAGTAGCCAGATTAAATTCTAATTGGGCTTTGGCCCTTCTAATTTTCTACCTGTATAACCTCACAACACCCTTGTAGCCCTCCTGAGAGCACTGCCCCTTCTTCCAAAGGTCAGAAACTCTCCTTTTTTTCCTAAGTTCCAGCCAAAGCTCTCTGTTCAGCCAGGCTGGTCTTCTTCCCCGCTGGCTCATCTTTTGGCATGTGGAGATGGCCTGCTCCTATGCCTTTAAGACTTCCTTCTTGAAGAATGTCCAGCCTTCCTGGACCCCTTGTCCCTTCAGCACTATCTCCCAATAGACTCTGTAAGCCAGGCCCTTAAACAGGCCAAAACTGGCCCCTTGGAAGTCCAAGGTAGTGGTTCTGCTGCCCCCCCTCCTTACTTCTCCAAGAACTGAAAACTCTATCACCTCATGATCACTATGCCTAAATGGCCTTCTACCATCACATCACCCACAAGTCCCTCTCTGTTCACAAACAACATGTCCAGCAGGGTGCATGCCCTAGGTGTCTCCCTCACCAGCTGTGCCAGAAGTTATCTTCCATGCACTCCAGGAACCTCCTGGACTGTTTCCTCTCTGCTGCACTGTATTTACTGCAGAAGCCTGGGAACTTGAAGTCTGCTACGAGAACAAGGGAGTGATCTTGAGATTTCTCTAAGCTGCTTATAGAATGTTTCATCTGCATTTTCATCCGGGGTGGGTGCTCTATAAGACTCCCACCATGGTATTTGCCTTGTTGGCCTTCCTCCTGATTCTTACCCATAAACACTCAACCCTATCATCACCATCATTAAGCTCTGTAAGTATCTTCTAAAGTGAAGTCAGCTTTTCTATAATTTTTCACACAGATTAGCATTTGGCACTACAACCCTCAAACAATTCAAAATTTGATTTAGAACAGATGCTCAGATTCATTACAAATGTATGTGTGCTGGGCTGGGGATTTAGGGGATAGAAGAAAAGCATGGAAATTTGCTATTTTACTCAGTGTCCCCTAGATTTCAGTGTGATATATAAATACTTTTAGAAAAAGAAGCTATTTCAGATATGCAGCCAGCCAACGTATATGCCATATTATCTACCACTCTCTTAATTTGTACTATAAATGTTACCTTAATACTATCCAACTACATGTAGCAATAACTGGTATTCCAATAGGTTTGGAACTTTTCTCTGTGACATTTTTGTGTCTCTCGTCAACATAACATGCTTTCTAATTCATTTAATCCCAGAATGAAGAGAAGAACTAAACATATAGCAGTAGTTTTCACAGAAATACACAGTAAATTGGATAAATACTTTGACAGATACCTTGCATACTATGCGCTGCTGAAATAAGCATGTAATTTTTCCTAACTTCTTTAGCAATAATTTTGTATGTCTAAATAAGCACTGGTACTTTCAATAGCTTAAAATATTTTTTTCCTAAATTAGCATTGGAAAACTAATATTATTTTTAATAAACTAATGAGTTTCAGGTTTTGTCCTAAGAAATCTAATGAGAAAAAGTTCAGCATTAATTACCAGTGTTACAGTAGAAACATGGGAACTCCAGGTTCAGGTTTGATATTATTTTTATAAGGCAGCAGATACTAACATCCACTAGAAAAATAAGGGCTTTTTTATATATTCTTTTATTTAATATAAGGATATCAATTTATAACTTAGTATAGATTTTGAAACATTTATTATTGCTCTCAGAAGCACCATGACAGAAAGAACATATTTGATCCTGATTTAAAAAAATATTTTCTGAAACAGAATTTCCTCTACATTTCAGAAATTTGAATTTACCAACTGTAACATCTATGCTCCATTCAAAATTAGTATGTCTGAATAATCGTTCCACATTTTCAGAAGTATAAAATAGGGTAACATATTTATTACATTTAAAGACAGACACAGAATCTAAACCCCTCACAACATTCCTAATTCACAGGGGCCCAAAATATTTAAGAGTTTATAAATATATTTGCCAGGGACAGAAGGTATCTTATACAGATAACTTTCTACAATTTACTTTCTACAATGAATAAGCATCTCTTCTATGTTTTGCTCTTTAAATGGTGAGAGAGAAAGAACATTATTTTTCAGGGAATATTAAGAAGATACTGTCAACTCTAATCTTTAGACCTCAATTAATGACCAAATGCAAATGTCACATATAAGAGTGAATTAAGAATTGTTTTGGAAATATTGACTCATCAGAAATGCTAGCATATTGTTGAATAAATGAAAAGAAGTTGTTGCAGACCAAGTTACTTCTGATTGTTACATATCAGGAAAAAAAAAGGAAGGTCAACTAACATAATTCATAGATAGAACTGTTAGAATGCATAAAAATGTACAGTTTCAGCTGGCAAGTTCTTGGGTACTGCTCAAAGTACTAGTAATTTATGATCCATATACATATTTTTAAACATGAACAGATTAAGGGGGCAATGCCATTTTGACTCTCAGATTACTTTTTGATTGCCTACCATTAGTTGATTCATGAGGGAAGTCAGATGGTTCTCAAAAGATGGTAAATGTACAGACTAGGTCAGATTAATACTTTAAGGCAGTTTTTTGTCTTAAAGAGTGGACAGTACCAGGTGTTTAAGGGGAGAGTGAAAAAAGCAGGAAATAGGTACTCTCCCAAATTGTGGCAACTGGTCTCTTTGGGACTTCCTGAGCTGCAGATTATATGAAGACTACTGTCAAGTAGTACAAGTTGCATAAAACACAACTGGTTATCAGATTTTCAAAAAACTGTAAAAGTAATAGCACTTTTCCTTCATCGTTACTCTTTCCTCTATTCAATTCAGCAATTCCACACATCCCTTCAGAGCAAAATATATCTTCCCAGAAGCTCAAAAATGCTTCATCTCTTCCCACCTTGGACTGTCCCAGAAAACCATGAATTCTAGGATTTTAAAGTCTACCAATGTAAATCACTCACCTGTTTCTCAGCTAGTCCATAATCCGACCCTTGGGGTGACAAGAAGTGACAAATATGACCATTGTTTTTTGCTTTTTCTCGAAGACCCATAGCAGTTCGTACTGTGGCATTTCTAGCATGAACAAACACCATCACCTTAAGATGAAAAGAAACAGGGATGATGAGACATAACAAAAGTCTTAAATAATGAAAACACTTTAATTACAAAATACTTCCTATAGGAATGAAAAAACCCATAGTTAATACATGACATACTGATGAAAACTAATGTTGCTTTCGGGAAGGTAAAGCGTGATCCTGCCTACATTGTATTTAATGTTTTCACAGAGCTTTTGAGAAGGTTCTCTTTTTTAATTCTTTAGTCTTTAAAAGATTGAGAACAATAGTTGGATTTTCACAAAGTAGGGAGATTACCATTGATTGAAGAGCTTTTTGATACATCCTAAATGATCTGGAAAGCAAATAGTAAGGTGATAATTTTCCTGATAATACGACTTGACTATGTGAGGCAGCTGAAACAAAAACTGACTTCGAAGAACCTCAGGAGGATACTTCAGTCCCAAACCACTGGACAATCAAAGAGAAGAATGAAACCCAGCACCAACAAATGCAAAGCACATACTGGTATACAAATTTTAAAATAACAGATATGATCATGGCTTTAAACCCACATACTATCACTCACTAAGGTACCTCAGACACACTGTGGACAGTTTCCTGAAAATATCAAGTAATAGTTGAGTATGTCTGACATCATTGCGATCATTCATTCAGAAAGACATATGACTATTACACAAACAATAACTAAGAAACAAGCATTGTATAACTGTCCTCCACCCAGAAGCTCTTCTAGTTTTTATAAAAACAAACCTAATTTTCAGATGTGTAGCATGTTTTCTCTATGAAATTTATTTCCCACTGTTTTTAAAGTAATAATGCACACTTGAATTCGTTCACTTTTCTGTATTTCATGATCACATATCAATACCTGACCAAATTTCTAAATTTAAAATGATTGCACAAATTGCTGACAATAAAAAGAACTCAGTGAGAGGCAGACAGACATCGAGCCTGATTAAACAAAATAGACCACTTTATTTGCTGATAGAGGTGCCCAACCTTAAGGTTAACGTTTACTTGCAATCTCGGTACATCACCAAATAGTTTGTAAAGAACTAGCCCTAGCTAAAAATTAACATCTAACACCTTGTTGAATGTTTTTGCCCCAGTGAAGTTCATAAGCATTTACCAAGTACATTGTGAGACAGCAACATGGTCTTAAGAGGGTTAATTTAGCCTGTCCTAACTATGTCAGAGAATATTATATTTCAGTGGCAAAATCTCTGTGCATTAAATTATGCAAATAAGTTAGGAAAACTAATTTAGAATAGAGAGAAGTGGTTCCACAGCTACAAGCTGTGTAATTAGATCTGTACTCTGCAGTTCAAAGCCAGCTCTAGTGTATATAGCCCTAGTGCTGAAAGCGTCTGCTGCTGCTCTCCTGAAACCAAAGCTTTTAAATAATAAAAAATATACAAGAAAGGAGAAAGCAAATGTCTCTAGCTAGGTTACCTCCCCAGAATTTTCTCAAAGTATGAAACAAATCAAAAGTTTTCACTGAAGACTGTTAAAAATTCACAGGAGGAAGTGTCTGCATTTCCCAAGTGTTGCATATTCCAGGTTGTCATCTTTCTGAAATGCATTAGTGCATCACCAAAGCACTGAAAAGCGTACTATTCAAAATACTTACAAGAACTAGCACTCATAACTAGACACTAGTGGGACTTACATTTTAACTTAGAGGAGAAAGAAGAAACACACAACATACACACGTAACAAAAGTATCTGAAATCATTCATGAAAATTTGTATCAGGTACTTGAAATCACTTGAAATACCTTTCTTCTGCCTTTGACAGTAAAGATGCTTTCACTAACTTTTGCTACTAGGAAATGTGTCTTTCAAACTAACATTCTCTATAACAACTCCAAAATGGTGTTTTCATCTTTTTAGGGAAGCACACTGACTCTTTCAGGTATCTTTCCATCCTGTTAGTAGAGTGCTGGTCACTCAGTGCTTGAGTTCAGCATCTCTGTTTTACTTAACACCTCTCCTTAAGGACAGAAGGCCTAGGTTTCGCCACCCACTTTGCATCACATCTTTCAAAGAAATTAAGACAGAAGAATGAATTTATTTAATTCAATGTTGATATTAATTATGTAGTTAAGAGACAAGTATATATATTTTATTTTAGCTTCAAGACATTGTTTGGCTTTGCTCAACTTAATTCTTATAACATGTTCTTTTATGTGGTATCCAGTTCTTGATCTGGGTGTCACTTCTACTGAAAATGAAGTTAGGAATATGGATCAACTGATCAATCTATCCAGCCATTTTTTCCCTTAAGGTCAGCATGAAACCTTCTCCAAGTATTTTACAAAACTCTATTTATAATGAGGTTTCAACACTTTTCCACAAGGAGAGCTGACTGCACCTGTTTATGTTAAACAAAATCATCCTTTGCACCTCATTAAACAGAATCATCTCCTACACCAAGAACAACTCGCTAATGTCTAGCTTTATTCTGAGGAATAATAAAACTGTTTCTCTCTTGTGTTGTGCTTTCCCCCCTGTCTACCAAGATACACTTCAAAACTCCAGTGCCTAACATTTACAGAACAAAAAGCATACTGCATGCAAAATATAAATAAAAATAACACACACGGTTCGCTAATTGCTCTCGTTCAAAAACATTCACTGCAAAATCAGAATGTCTTGATTACCAGGTCTAAATGACAGCATGACGGCGATTTCCCCTTCCTCTCACTAATATCACAATGACTTACGAAGACCACTATCCAGAACTAGTAACTAAAAGAACAGCAATAAAGCATGTGAAATAAGAATTTTTATAAGGTGACCTACAGCTTAAAAAGTTTAATGCAGAAATCTTGCTTTAATTTTAGCAGATATTTTTATTTTGAAAATTAAAAGTGTTTTCACATCTTAACATCATGGGAATGGAAAAAGCTGAACAGGCTGTGTCACTTACCAAGGCAACAAGAGAACTTAAATTTATTTTCTAATTATTTTAATTCATTTTAGTACATCTTGTATTTAAAGCAAATACTGATATAATCTGCATGTGTGTGTATTAAGATCTTTTACACTACAAAACTGAAGGATTACTACGCTACATACAAACTAATTGTTCTAATGAGTTCTAAAAGTTCTAATGAGACATTTCATATATCCTTCATTTTGTATAGAAAATTCTTTACAGGTTAAAAGCAGACTGCATTTACTCATCATATAAAATTAAATGATGTGCATTAGAATACAGGAATTTTCTTTCAAGCTTGAGGGGTCAAAAATGCCAAAAAATTTCAGCAACAGTCGCCATCAAAATATTTATACACTCAAGAGAAACATTCAGCAAACTCTGCTCAAGAACAAAACTACACAATACCATTCAATATTTTAACAGAAAATATTACTGAATAACAACAACAAAGAAACCTACAATGCTGCATCAGGTAATCAGCACTGTAATGTGATATATTCTGAACTCCTGATAGATTACCATTAATTGCTCTCTGCTAAGCTTTGATTTAACTGTTCACTCAAGTAAAACCTAGGATTTTTGACAAAACCTCTACAGAATCTAATTAAAAAAATGTATTTAATGTAGCTATTATAATTATCTAATTATATTTCTATTTAGACATACCAGCTTTTAAGGGTAATAACTCCTATTTAGTTTACAGATATTTTTGCTATCATAATGTGCACTTGCTCATCTATTTATAAGTAATACTACTTTTTAAAGACATCTGTCCTATAATTTCAAGTTTTTAGTTTCTTTTACTGTGAAATCTATTTTTTATTTAACATGAGCCCATCTAATGAATACTGTCTTGTACAATCCCACCTAATTTTTATTACTGCTCATGAAACTTTATGTACAAAGCTATGGTAAAGACATTATATTGGAACTACTTTCTTGATCTGCTTCCTACCTGCCCTTCCTTCGTCTAGCCTTTTGTGTTCTAAATCTATCCATAAAACAGGCTTCACTATTGTACATATTCTGAACTACTACTATCTTTCTTGTTCTTCATTTCTCTTAAGAGTTTCCTTCTTGATACACCTTCTGCTGTTTCTTCTCTGACTTGTTACAATCTTTATTGTTACAGCTCTGTTCTAATTCTTGGTATAAACTTAGTTCCTCCTGATTTTGTTTTCCTCCTTTTTCCTCGTCTTTGCTCTATCTTTGTTGTATTGTGCCTAGCAAAATATCTTCCCACTTAACAACAGACTTAAAACTCAGAACCTGTGAAACTATTACCATTTAAAAAAATTTTTTGTAGGTGTTGTAAGTATATAACAACTTTTGTCTTTGATGCAAAAGAAATACTTTTGGAACAGTCCCAAATAGTTCCAACAATACATATGTATGTTTTTTAACATACCTTTTTCTTGTTCCTGTATAATTTATAGGCATTCTGAAAACTTACTGTCTCACTGATTTCCAAGTGTCAGGAGATGATTTAAAAGGTGCACAGAATCCCTCATGAAAGGTAGGTTCCACCACAACATAAATGGCCTACTATGGTAAGTTATTACATTGACTTTTTAGGATTATATCTAACAAGACATTTTAGCCTGGGGTGACCAAGGAACTTTCTTTAACTAGAAGTTGATACATTTTCTTCCTCATCTTCTGATTTCTTTCTCCCTGCATTTAAACATTATAACCTCAACTGAATTCCTGCTCGTCAGGTTACAATGATTTTTTTGCCCTTTTTGAAGACGGGAATGACATGTGCTCTCTTTCAGTTCTCAGGAACCTCCCCTGACCACTATGATCTTTCAAGGATTATCATAAGTGGCTCTGCAATATCAGCCAGCTCCTTCAGCATGCGTGGGTGTCCAATCAGGATGCATGGATTTATGTAAGGGTAAGTATAAGGATAAATCTTAGCTTTGATCTTTCCCATTTGTCTCAGAGATATCTTTTGGTATATCTCGGGATTCCTGTAGGCAAATCTTATCAGCAAAGACCAAGGTGGAGACTGAGTAGCTCAATCTTCTACATGTCCTTTGTCACCAGGTTTCTTGCCACATTCAGCTTTTTCTCTAGTCTTCTTGCTGCTGCTGTATTATGGAAGCCCTCGTTGCCCTTCACACCCCTTGCCAGATTCATCTCCGGATGGGGTTTGGTTTTCCTAATCCTACTTCTGCATGCTTGGACAGTGCCTTTATATTCCTCCTGAGCCTCCTGTCCCTGCTTTACCCTCCTGTATGCTTCCTTTTCATGTTTGAGTTTTGTCAGAAGTTTCTTGCTCATCCATGCTGGCCTTAGGCCAGTTTTGCTTGATTTCCTGCACATCAGGATGGATCGTTCATGAGCTTGGGAGATGTGATCCCTGAAAATCAACCACCTCTCCTGGACCACCTGCCAAACAATTCCTCCAAGCAGATCCCTGAAGAGGCCAAAGTGCTCTCCTGGAACCCAGGGCTGTGGTCTAGCTTTTTGCCTTGTTCCTTCCATCAGAATCCTGAACTACACCGTCTCATGGTCACTGCAGCCAAGGTTTCTCCCAGCATTCATATCCCCAGCCTCTCCTTACCTTTCTGCAAGTACAAGGTCCAGCACAGCATCAACTCTCATCAGCTCCTCAATCATCTGTGCTAAGAAGTTGTCCTAAATGCACTCCAGAAACCTGGTTTGCCTTGCTGTATTGTCCCTCCAGCAGATATTGGGGTGGTTGAAACCCCCCAGGAGGATGAGGGCCTGCAAATGTGAGGCTGCTCCTAGCTGCCTGTAGAAGGCCTCATCCACTTGTTCTTCCCGGTCAGGCAGCCTATAGCAGACACCTACTACAATGTGACCCTTAGCTGTCTTGTCTTTAATCTCTACCCATAAGCTCTCAGTTGGCTCATCACCCATCCCTTGGCAGAGCTCTACATACTCCAACTGCTCTCTCAGATATCCAGTACGCCCGGAATCATCTGCCTCAGGGGTAGAGACACAGTCCTACCATTTGTCATGGACTGACACAGGCTGCAGTGGAACAGGGCAAAGCCCCTGAACATCTGCAGTACATTGATGATATTATGTGGGGCAACATAGCAGAGGAATGTTTCTGGTCCTGCTCAAACAAAGCCCCTATATACTGTGGTAGAAACTGAGGCTCCCATAGTGGCTGGAAGTGTCTGGTAAAGGCATATTTCCCCTCCCTTGGGAAAAGGCAAATCCATTCATGGGATTTTTTTTTTACTCAAGAACCCAGATGCACTTTGCAGGTAATGTGAAAGGATGGGGAAATCTGATGTGTAACTTGAGGATATTTAACCTTCTGAGCTAGTGAGTAGGCTGGGGCTGAGCAAGAGGTTGGGAGGAGACACAGCCAGGACAGATGATCCAAACTGACCAAAGGGATATTCCAGATTATATGATGCCATGCTCGGGAATGAAAGCTGGAGGAAAGCTGGAGGATGTGGGGATGTTCGTGGTTACGGCATTTATCTTCCTAAGTAACTGTTAATGTGCTGAGGCCCTGCTTTCCTGGAAATGGATCAACATCTGCCTGCCGATGGGAAGTAGTGAATTAATTCTTTTTTTTGCTTTCCTTGCATGCACAGCTTTTGCTTTCCCTATTAAACTGTTATTATTTCAGTCCATGAGTCTTCTTATCTTCCTTCATTTTTTTCTCCATCTCATGGGAGAAGGGAGTGAATAAGTGATTGTGTGGGTGTTTGGCTGTTGGCTGGGATCAACCCACCCCATACAGCAAAGCTTAAACTTCCTAACCTGCCTGTCTGAAGTCCTTCATTCCCATTAGTTCGTATAAAATGAAGAGTTTCTGTGTTTAATTTTCCTTCTGAATAACATTCTCCAATGATGCAATGTATTAATATATGTTAGCTTCATTAAATTAGTTAGGGAACTCAAATTGCAAACAGTTGTGCATACAGTAAATGGCTAGTGACTTTTCAGAATTTGTTTTAGAAAACATTCTCATTCCTTGGTTTCTATTAGCTATATTGAACATTTCTGTGATTACTGTTATAATTAATATTTGACTAATGAAGGTTATATGCAAGGAAGGTAGCTCTTACTTTCTAACCACTCAATTTACTACTACTTAAAAAAAAAACTCAAAAAAAGATTCAGTTTGTATAGCAGAATGATAACCAAAAGTTTATTTTTTGTCTTAGTGGCCTTAGCTTGGTGTTAGTCTAGTATAGACTTAAAAGTGTATGTAGCATATTGTATACTAGTGCCAAATTCATGCAACATAGCAAGATTCACACCATATTAATTTAGGAATTTAGGACAAGTATTTCAAGTTAGTGAATGCATGGTTATAGTTAGACTGAATGAACCAACTTGAAATTTCCAGAGTGAAAAGCAGTTCAAAATATAGTAGCAATTGTGTGATGAGAGGAAAATCTTTTTAAATACGTACAATATGAAGCATGGACAAAATGTTTAACATCTCAGGCTGTTTGAGGTAACATGAACTTATATAGCTGTGGTGGATTGACCCTGGCCAGCAGCTAAGCACCCACACAGCCACACTCACTTACACACACCCACCCCAGCTAGCAGAACAGGGGAGAGAATAGGAAGAGCAAAAGTGAGAAAACTTGTGGGTAGAGATAAAGACAGTTTAATAGAAAAATCAGAGAGGGAAAAAAGCCCATAACAAACAAGCAACACAAAGTAGATAGCTCACCACCTCCCACAAGCAGACTGATGCCTAACCAGTTTCTGAGCAACAGCCACCTTGGAAGCCAAAACTCCCACCTCCTTCTTTCTCTACCCCAGTTTTATTGCTGACGATGACTTTATACAGTATGGAATAACCCTTTGGCCAATTCAGGTCAGCTTTCCTGGCTGTGTCACTTCCCAAATTCTTGCACTACTCACCTGGGGAAGGGCGGCAGAATGAGAAATAAAAGCTTTGAGGCTGTGCAAGCAGTGTTCAGCAATAATCAAAACATTGGTGTGTTATCAACACTGGTTTAGCCACAAATCCAAAGCATTGCACCATACCAGGTGCTATGAAGAATGTTAACTCCATCCCAGCCAAACCCAACACAATAGATTTTCAATTACATGTTAAAATTTTCCTTTATGCAGAGAAAAGTGCACAATGGTTATGTGTATGACAATTATTAAATGTGCAATTGAAAATGTGACAAAAAAAAGTTTGCTGTTTATTATTTGACTCAGTGTAACCATTTTTAAAAAACTTTTCATTTTCTTTTCATTTTCATCCTCAACAA
>JAVJGJ010000059.1:70306987-70327482 GCA_035590215.1 Microhierax caerulescens | reverse complement strand
GCCTGCCATAGGGTGAATAATGTCCCAAGAAGCAGTGGTGTCAGGAGATTTCTGCAGTAACTGGGGGAAAGGTAAATGTGGCAGGAGATCGTGGCCACCAACACTGAAGACCAAGAAGACTTGCCCCTCCATGCCTATAAGGAGCATGTATGCTGATTTATGTGGCAAGTGAGGCAGATTTAAATAATAGGTGGTCCACACTGAACGATAAGAATAAAAGAGGAAGTGCCATTGTGGAGGGAATAAGAATAAAAGAAGGAACTTCTGGATGAGTGCTGCTATAAAAGAATTACAAGAAACACCCCATCAGTAGGGCCAACACTGGACCCAGGACTGGTGATCCCCACCCCATGCCCCTCCTCCCCCTCTTTTCTTCTTTTCCCCTCTCATTCTACCTTTTTCTAGTAAGTAACACAAGGCATAAAACTAATAATCTAATACAGATGGCAAGTGATAAGCATTTCTGCTACCCAATTATTTACCAATGAGCCTAATCATGGAATAAAAGTCTTTGTTTATCTACGGACCTCAGGTATTGTGTATACCCTATTCCAACCAAAAGAATCAGCAAACATGAGTCACGCCTCCCTCCTTCTTGGTGGGACGTGACAGGAATTAAATTTGATTATTTTTGTTTTGATGATTTACTGTACATTCATAATACCAGAAGAACAGTAATTCTAAATAGTAGCACTTGTTATCATAAACAGTGGTATACCAACACTGACCTTATTGTATAGCTGTGTAAGACTACAGACATAAATTGAACACCTTGTGAATTCATAATTAATGGAAAAATACTAAATTGCTGCCTCTGGTCAACATAAATCCATTGTGAACACCTGAGTACACATATACAGACAAGCTACTATGTAAATACAAACATACATGCAAAAATTAGCATAAAGCTAACTTTTGCTTAAAGCACACTAACATTTAGAAGGCTACCTAATTGAAGAATAATATGTTACTATATACTTAACTTGCTATGGTATCCATTTTCAGCAATTTCCTCAGCTGTTCATATAGGCAGCTGACAAGGTATTAAATGTTTAAAGCCAAACAGATTTGACCAAAAGATATAGAGGAAAATAATAGATATGTATCATTTGACAATAACATGAAATATCTGCTACATAGTATTTTTTGTAGCATTATCTTCTACACAGCCCATCAATACAGTATTTTTAATTAAAGTAAGATATAAAGTTTCATTTATTTAGGCATAAGCTTATATTAACTATCACATCCTTAAAATTGCAAAAGGCAGCTATTGTGGAAATGAAGTGCATAAATAAATGATGAAGATGCAGAACAAAAATAGTGCACCATCACTGAATTAGTTTGTCTGTGATTTTGTTAAAGAAACCATACATACAAATGAGCCCTAATCGTGCAAAAACTGCAAAAGAAATTCTATGGAAAGAATTAAGGTCTTCACTTAATCAGTGACAAATAAATAACAGTTGAGTTGCATGTTGTGGGAATTACTATAGCAGGAACCCCTTGTTGATAGCCAGGCTAGGAGCATGGGGAGAAGTTCACTGCAATATCAAACCCTATAATCTGGCCCAAAGGGACCAGGGATGGAGATTGCAATGGATATACCTTTAAACTGTTGTAACCTGAGATTTGAGTTGCATGTTATAAGAATTACCATAGCAGTAACCATCCGAACCAGTGGAGGACAAGTCTTACCAGAAGCAGTGCAAGTGGAGCAGTGAGCTGACCCAAGCTGGCTTTTGTGCCCAGTTACTCCACGCAACACACCATGTCTCCCATCCTGACTGACCAATGTAACGGATGAAGCCCAAAGTAACAGACTAAATTAACTCAGTGGACATTAGTGGGCATTTTACAGAGGCTATCCGTCGACTACCAAAGGATGGGAAGGGGAGTGGTGATTAATGAGGTTGCACCGGAAAGTGTGGCATGACTAAATGGTATAGAATAAGGCATGGATACTGTCCTGATTTCAGCTGGGATAAAGTTTTTGTTTAGTTTTGTTTTGTTTTTTTTTTTTTTTATTAGTAGCTGGTGCAGTGCTGTGTTTTGGATTTGGTGTTAGAATAATGTTGATAACATAGTGATATTCTTAGTTGTTCCTGGGTGATGTTTCTACTAAGTCAAGGACTTTTCAGTTTCTCAGGCCCTGCCAGCGAGAGGGCTGGAGGGGCACAAGAAATCGGGAGGGGACACAGCCAGGACAGCTGACCCATACTGGCCAAAGGGATATTCCATACCATAGAAGGTCATGCTGAGTATATAAGCTGGGGGAAGAAGGAAGGCGGGGACGTTTGAAGTGATGGTGTTTTCACAAGTAACTTACACATGATGGAGCTCTGCTTTCCTGGAGATGGCTGAACACCTGCTGATGGGAAGTGGTGAATGAATTCCTTGTTTTGCTTTGCTTGTGTGTGCAGCTTTTGCTTTACTTATTACAACATCTTTATCCCAACCCACAAGTTTTATCACCCCCCATCCTAATCAGGGGGAATGAGCAAGCAGATGTGTAGTGCTTAGAGGCTGGCTGGGACTAAACCACAACAAACATCTACAATCATCAGCCACAATTCAGCTATCCTGCCAGACCACTTTACTTTCTGCATTTGTGTATTTTTATATACCTACATACATGTGTGCATATATAAATTTAGAAGCAATATATACACTTATACATGTAAATAAGCTACAACAGGTGATGAAGTAGAAGTAATCTGTATAGATACAGTGTTACAAAAACTCAGACTGAAATAAACTCTTAGGCTGGAAGATGAAATTCTGGGAAAAAAACAATCTAGATAAAGAATACATTTTAACAAATCCAGTAACTTTTCAATTATTTGTCCGAGTGTGCTTAATTCTCAGGGTACTAAATTCCAGAGAGACCTCTGAAGAAAATACTGTTTTATTAAATCTTATTTTATGACACAGCTATAAAAGCATTGTCAACAGTTGCAGTAACTAAGCCTATTAAACTTTTATCTTCACATGGCTTCTGCAACCAAATAATAGCTGGAAAACTGATAATAAAGAAATTTAATCCATCATTTTTACAGATGAAATTAATATCTGTCAAATTCACTTCTGACAATTTAATATAATAGATTTAAAATAACTACTCAGTGTTTCTTTTTTGGTTTAAGATAGCATTGTAAGAAAAACAAGACTACACTTCTTAGATCTGAAAGTTCAATTATTGTAAACAAAGAACAGACTAAGTGAATGCTTTATGTGCAATATATAGCACAGAACCAGTTTTGACTATAAAATTCAAGTGTAATCTGTTTCTGATCTGTGACATCAAAAATCCTGATTTGATACAGTATTAAAAATCTGTCCAAGGTGATACTTAGAAATTATGTCAAGATGTAAAAAGTATATAGCATCTCAATATTACTTCTAATGAACTAAATGCAGAACAGTGTTATGGAACAACATTTTAATTAAGTACATAAATTCTAATTAATAAAGCAAGGTTTATCTCCAGAAAACTGCATACTGACCACCCAGTGCATACACTAATTAAAAATTTAACAAGTATACATAGCTATACTCTGCACATTACAAAAAATACAAATTTCATTTTAAAAGATAAAACTTGTAGTAGGTATATCAGATGCAGTTGAGACAATACTGCAAAAGCAGATAGTAACACAGAAGACAGCTAAACCTAAGAAACTAGCTCAAATCAGAAAAGCAAAAGCTCAGAAACTAACAAGGTACTTGAAAAAGCACTTTTCTTCAAAAGATTCTTAAGAAAACTGAGCTGAAATAAGCATGAAATGGCAGTCTGAAATCACCACTCACAGCACATCATTGAGAATGGATGGTTTGTATCAGACTGTTCATTATTTTAAGTAGTTCTCCTCTACATTTTTAGTCCCAGTAGTAAGATTTCCATCATGTTAATTCTAAAATAGATTGCCATATCTTCACTGGTTTACAGTTCCTAAAGCCTGCTCCACTCGAGTTACCCAGAGTTGTTGCTAAATAATTCGGAATGCTACTACTGCATTCACTGTTGGATGTTGGGGTGAGGCTTTCAATAGTTATCTACTGTTTCAAAAAAGCAGGTCTTTGCAACAGACGACTTGGCATCTTTGGTCACCAGAAAAGCTCTTCCTTGTGTATTGAAACCACTGTAAAGCCGTGATGTCACTCCTCAGTATCTACGCACTGACACCTTGACCCTCAATGCCTGCACTGACAGCAAGGGCAATGAGAACTTCCACTGAACAGTCTTTGCTATGAACTGAAAACACCAGGCTCAGTGGGAAAAGGAACTTCCAAGGAGTCACAAAGTACCAGAGCTAGTGAAGGAAAAGTTAAAGCAGACAATACGTCATCTCAGAATTACACAACACCCTCAAAAGCAGTGGAAAAATAGAGGCATTCATTGTCTTAAAAGGAGAAGAGGTTTCAGAAGATGGGAGAATGCCAAAAGCACTCCAAGTTGAAAACTGTAATAAACAGCCAAAACAGCAAATGAGCAGAGTACATTGGGTAAGGAACCAGGACTGAAACTTCAGTATCTGTGGCTGAAGATAAGTAGAGTAATAGAGTAATGAAGGTCAGAAAAAAAACAGAGGACAGTAAGGTGCAGAGAGTAAATATAGGAGACCTGCTGAAACAACACAAAGGGCAGAGAGAACACAGGACTTATTTTGAAGGTTTAATTAATATTAAAGAGAATCATCTATGAGAAAAAAAATTAAAATAAAAGGTTGCAGGAACAGAAGAGATGAGTAGTCTGGGAAATATAGCAAAACTGAGAGTTTCATGAGTGCAGTTGGTGGAAGTACTTCCTCTGAAAGCTTTTGAAGAACTTCAGCAAATCCCCTTCTAGTTCATAATGCAAGTAATTAACAAGATCCCAAGAAATTTTATGCAATTTCAGGTTTTTACTTTTTTATTTTTTGAACAAGAGAGACTGTTCAGACCACCTGGAAAAATAAAACAAAAAAAAAAAAAAAGAAAGAAAAAGTAAAGCTAGCAAACATTCAAGATTCTGACACTCATAACAGCAAAAGTATTTAAGATGAGAGGGGGACTATGACAGAAACATACGATCATCTCTCAGTAACCAAGGTAATGGGATAAACCAGTTAAAGTTCAGCAACAGAAGATATAATGGATGTGAACCTATACAGCCAGTGATGGTCAGAGTCAAAAAGTTAATTCCCTAGGATACTAACTTAAGCAACTGAACCCTGGCAAGCAGCAACAGCTCCATATTTTTTAGATAAAGGAATTTAACATCATATGGAAATTTTCACTTTGTATGTTTCAGAAGGAAAAATATCCCCTTTAAAATAATTGTTATTTCTCAGAACTCTTAAAAATACTATGTTATTTCCCAAAGTATAGCATGACAAGGGTGCTTTCCCCCTCATACATTGTGAAGATAAAGACAGTATGATACGTGTTGTCCTAAACTGGTTAGTAATGCAATGCTTCAATTATAAAAATGACGTTTAGATGTATGGTCTTCCGTCATTGTCTTTGCTGATCTCATGAGGTTCTCTACTGGCTGCCTCAGAAAGGTGCTACCTGCTCCCCAGAACTCATTGCCACTAGATGCCCTTCTCACAAAGCTGTATAATGCGAAGAAGCTTTTCCAGCTCTGTAGCTGAATTAATGCTGTTAATGCATGTGGCCCACTGCTAATGTTTGCCTGGCAAGATACAGCTGTAACCACTTTGAGGGAATTCAGTGACCAAGACTTCACCCAGCCTTCAAGGGAACAGTATCCCAGGACGTATATGTTGGCAAAAATACTCTACCTGCAACTGAGCATGAAGTCATATTCTCTGATTAACAAAGTGTAATTTCAGGGTTTTTTTCCCCCCCTTTGTTTAAAGAATCTTTGGTTTATTGAGAGGTTGAAATAAAGCCCCAAAAGCGCAAATCAGTCCAAGAGAACCTAACATCCTTTCAGATAAGATCAGAACAGAGTAAATTCAAAGGACGGCATGAAAACAAATTTTCACCAGCTAATATCAAGCACAGAAAGATAGTCCCAGGAAAGCAGACTTAACAGCCCTAGAGGTTCTCACTTAAAGCAGTCTTTAAGAGGTAAGATCTGACAAAGAAACCTCCTAATGAAGATCCACATTGTTATTAATCCTACAAAAAATGCACACTGACTTAAAAAGCACCTGGAAACCTCTTGGACATTTTCCGATCTTACTTCTTCAGTCATGATAAAAAGTTTCAGTAACAAAACCCCTAGAAAACTCTGTAGGGCAAGCCATCTATCATTATATCTTTCCTCAAGTTAAACAAGAGGAGAATTGTGCTATAAGACAAATGTTATAGTTTCAGTTGCATTTGGTAATTCAAAGTGAAGCCTACAAATGAGATATCTCATTAGTTTGAGCAGATGGATCAAAATTAAAGGCTGAATCACCAACTCTTAATTTCCCAGTAGCCAGGAAGAGATTGAAGTCTTGCAGAGGATGACTGTTGAAAAATCAACATAAAAAGCTTCTCTCCATCTGTCAAAACACATGCCTGTAGAATAAAACTACCTCCTACCAGCCTTAGTCTTAAAAAATGAAAACACATGTACAACTATTAAAACACATGAACATATCACATCAGTCAAGCATCACACTATAACCTATAATATGACAGGAACACATCAGCATGACTTCCATAAGAGTAAATTACGGTAGAATTCTTTGAAAATGAGTTAACAGAACAGGTAAACAGTGTTGGATTTAACTTACTAAGACATTCCAAAGACTCTGGCAAAAAAATCTTACAAGGGATGACACTGTGAAAGTTTGATGGCCACAGAAAGGTGTATATTCATTCATGGAACAGTATAAGAGGGAAAGTATTTTTCTCCAATTCTGGTATTTCTTTGTTGCACTTCAGCATAAAACAGAACAGGTAGGGTTTTGGCTCTATGGAGGACTGTTAATTAGATCTGTGCCTGTCACACATTACTGCCTGAATAGTTACAAAATTCCAACCACGTCCTGAATTCCATACAGATATACAACTGCTGTGGAAATTTCTTCTACTGTATTAGGATGCAAATACATTTTTCTAAGAATATTTTTATATTCTTAATATATAATATTTTATATTCTTAGAATATATTTAAAAATAACCACAGCTTTGTTAAAAAGAGAACAAACTCTGCACACATAGAATATAATTGAACACAATTTTCAAGGATAACACAAGCTAAGAAAGGTTAACAGAGCTTGATGGTAACAGACTGTGGTAAACATGGGCACAAGGTAATGGATTTCTAAAACCGAAGAAAATCAGAGGAAGCTAGTAACTTTAGAAGATCAAAGGATATTCTCAAAATTATGAAAAGACACTAAAGAAACTCATCCTAGTGTAATTATTAACTCATCATATCATAATCATATTAACTTGTAATATTCATCTTCCACTATGGGCCAGGCATTTCAATGTAGATAGATCTATGTGACCTTTTTTATTTTTTGCCCCTTTTTTAGCATCTGCAGTTGGTTTATTGATTAGAGAGATCATTTGTCATAGCATACTCATTAAAAGGAAGAATCCCTAATTTCTAATGTCTCACAATACTACATACTATAATTAACTGTATTATACAATGAGCTGATATGCTTGATTCTGCATTGTCAAAGACTGTATACCAGTGTTTGTATATCACTCATTTCAGGATATGAATTTTTGTTTCATAAGTATGAAGACTCATATGTTTTAAATACTCTGAAAGGAAGTCCAGTGTAACTGGTTGGTATTTAGACATGTATTTAAGACAGTTCTGCAACATAGCAGGACAAACCTTTTCAAGCAAAGAAAATTCTTAACAATTACAATCAATTGAACCAAATTAACCAAAGTGTTCTGAAATCAAACCGATATTTGTATAGCAAATGAAACAACACTTCTGCTTTGTCTGAAATATACTCCTCATTTGGTTGTTGGTTTGAAATACAGTTTTCAGAAATTGAGATCAGCAACAGTGTCTGCTGCTGAAAATGTAACATTAAGTAGACTACAGTTCTGCACTTGATCTCTTTCAGCTGTAGCTCATGCCCTGAATCAGAACACTCATGGATTCAGCTGCTAGTACAGTAACTAAAACTTCTCATGGAAAGCTACAAAAACATCTGCTAGAATTAGACAACTTACTGTACTTGATTTTTTCCAAATAGTATTATATACATTCGTAGACAGTTTTTTTCCTCAGTGTGAAGAAAAGAGAGGCGAAGAAAGCAGCAATAAATACGCTGGGACAGCATGCAACTTCTGACAGGAATTGAAGACGTTACTTATTTAGACATACCAACTTAAAGAAACTGCTACTTGTGGATTTATCTCTTGTAGATTTTCAGCAAGTGAAAAAATGGAATTGTAACAAGAAATGGAAGATAAGAAACTAAACATAGCTCAGTGTTACGAATTTGGTAAGGTATGTGCATAATTGACAACGAGGAGAAAATAAACTACAGTTCCCTTGGTATTGCCAATAAATTTTGTTAACAGTCTTCACTCAGGAAAATGTCAGCATTTCCACATGTTATTTTCAAGAAAGTTTTCTGAATGTAACAACAAGTAGCTGATACAAGAGTAGGTAAGTAGAAGAATGGTGTTAAAGCAGGGGGAGCAAGAAGACTAAGAAGCTGTTAGTGAAGTATCTTTCCCTCCCCTGCAAGTCGTAAACCAACTGTTCATCTTTCAGAAACATCACAATCTGTATTTATGTGAAAAAGGGAAACCATGCAATTCTCAGTGTCACTGTGTGGGTGAGTTTCCTTCTTTTATATATAGGTTATTTAGTGAAATGCCTCTTCAAGGATCATAATGCACTAGCATTTGTTCCTGCTCCCAACAGGTGCCACAACTACTGCTGCATGTGCAAATTTGTAACAAAAATGAGACATTGTGTGTGGGTGCTTCAGGAACATAATAACAGAATGAGAAACTATTCAGGCACATGAGTTAAACCCATGATCTTAGTGGAGGGGAATATCAGACTTGAAAATTCATTGCAGAAACCTCTACTGTAAAGCACAATGAAGGATTATTTCCTTTAAACAGAAAAAACCACAAACCCCAGGATATTTTAAATGACAGATGCTGAGCCCTTGTGCACCGTGCCTTGAACACTCTGTGTAGTTCTCATCACTCACCTTTAACATGAGACACTAAAATCTGAAAGATCTGGGAAAGGCTAAGAATAATAACTAAGTGCTGTATTTTTTTCTTTTTTTTAATCATGAAATGCACCTAAGCATAAAGTCTCTAAAGCACTGACCTACTTTGCCTTGTCATTTTAAAAAAAAGTGACATAAATATACATTAATTACTTTAAGGGATATATAAAGTACCAGGAATTTTCACCTTAGCTAGAAGCTAACATTATTTAGCCTGTTAGCAAGATTTTCTTGCATGCTGTTTCCATAAAGTGTTTTCAAGATTAGAAATGACCTCTGAAGTGATGTATCTCAAAACAATTAAAAAATATTTCTTAATACATTGTTTTGATGATCAAAACTCATTTATGTGTGTTCTGAATGTAAACAAAAACAAAAAATAAAAACCTGGTGTCCAGACATGATCTGCTTAAGCACATTTTCATAACATACTTCATCCATATGATTCAGCTGCTGCACCTGAAAAACAAACATCATACTTCAATTTACAGTGATCCATGAAACAAAAATGTGATTATGCAATTGAATTTACAATATACTGACTCCCATTCCTAACAATATCGTTTTGGTATTCTTAAATTCACAAACAGAACATGAAAATAAGGAGACAAAGTATGACTAAGGGCAGTGGGAAGAAAATTTATTACGTGGCTTTGTCAAATTTTAAAAGTTTTTATTATTTTTTTTTAACGATCAAAGAGACATAACCCAGTTCTATTCTTTATCTGTTTCATATTAAGAAATCTTACTTCTACAGTACTGATGAACTACCCATTTAATACACCATCTTACCTCACCAAGTCCTTCCATTTGGTAATTTAACAATATTTTTTAAATTTTTTACAAAATGTAAAACAAAATGTAAAACAAAAAAAACCCAAAAGTTTTTACATTGCATATATATATATATCTCCACAAAATTAATGATTGTCAGCTTTGTTGCAATAAAAAACAGAAATTTTTCATAGTTGGGTCATGCACAGGGAACAGCAGGAATATGATATACAGAGTTTCCCATTATGGATAAATATAATGTTTCAGTAAGGTTCCAAACTAAAGAGTTCAGATGAAATAAAAAGTATTCTTCAAGATACCTTAAAGATCTTTTTTTTTCCTATTTCTTTAATGCATCACAATATAAATAGCATGCATCTAATTGAATGAACCTCAGTATTAAGGTTCTGACAAATCAAAATAATTAAATGAAGTTCGAAATCAGAACAATCACTTCATTCTTCATTTGCACATCCATGTTTTCTGACCACATTTTTTGACAAAAAGCATGTAAAAATTTGAAAAAATGGTAATTCAGTACTTATTACCTAGAGTAGCTGAAAGTTAAAAATCACAGCTTTAAAATAGCTTTAGGGGGAGCAGAAGAACATTCATATTTGGAATCATACAAGTATTGTAATAAAAAGATGAGACAATATGGACATACGTGCAAGAGACAAATAGTATAATTATTCTGAAAATGAGAGATGGGCATTTTAACTAATAATTTTTTTCAAATAAGTGAAAATCATTAAGGAGAAAAATACACGGGCAGTGCGTAGGTACACATACGGACATATAGACATACATACATACAAATAAACAAACATAACTTTATGCAGTCTTTGCACTTATACCTAAAAAGCAAAACATAAACATGCATAAAGAAAAATATCCAACATTAACAGACCTCCAACTGAAGAGCCAAACATTAGACTTGGTCCCAATATGCTCTAAGAGTTTCAATGTACAGAGTTTTTAGAGCTTTCACAGCTAACCTCTATGCATAATAAATACCACACACTGTCCTTGCCTTTGAAAGCTTGCCCACGGTTTGCATGTGATTATGCAAATCCCTAATCAGCTCCAATTTTTTTGGGGAGGTTTTTTAGATGGAGGATGTCAGGAAGCTGTGGCAAAGTGTCTACCTAAAGTAACTAACAGCCTTCTATCTCCTTGCAACTCATCACTGTGGATACAGACATAGCATTGATAGCATCTGCTCATGTTCTGCAAGAACTGCTTTTGATTCTGTGGGTCCTTACATTGCTTTCCTCCTGTCACATAGACCAGAAGGACGTTGATATTGGCAATAATTCGGCAGCTTTAGTATTAGTAATATCCTGAATAGAATCCTTTTTCAAAGAGGCTTAATACTTTAACTTTTCATTTGCTATGAAGTGTATTATCTTGATAGCAAAATATATTCTAGTCTATGAAATCTCTAATGACATTCTTCTGAAAACCAACAAGAAAAATTCCTGGCTGTGGTATTATCAAAACGGTGTGCGAGGTACTCACATTTCAGAATAACTACTACCTCCTAATATTTCCTCATATCCTCATGGCTTTTTTTTAGGAAACTTAGTGTTTTTTTAAATAATTTTGAATTGTATAGGATTATTTGTGTATTTCTTTGATTTTAAAATCAGAAATGCATTCTAAAGTGAGTAGGAAGAAATGGAGTCTTTCCTTTTTTCTTACCATACAGTGGAAACTAAATATTCAAATCAAGTATCAGGAAAAGATTAAAGAAAAGCAACAGCAGATAACAGTAAAGGCACTTGAAACAATTAATGAAGGTTAAAATATGCAAATCATGGTAAGCACCATATGGTAAACTATTCTTGTGTGTATAGACTTGAAATGGCTCCCTACAGATGCAAAATAAGTTTTTTTCCTGCACTGGAGATGGAATGAAACTACTTAAATAACCTAGTAAGAAAGGCAATGTCCATTTTTACAAAAAAGAAAAAAGCTATTATCAATTAAGCTATGAAATTAAGTTTTGATTTAAAATGTTTTGATTTGTATTAAATTAAATCATAGCAGAATAAGCTATATAAACTGTAATTACCAGCTAGTGAGATGCATTGGAAATCTTATGGAAAAGTGTTTGTATTAATTCCTGTATTTAAAGAAGAATTATAATTTACATGTGCAAGTGGCACTGCACTTATGATTTTTAATGAGAATATTATACTTGACCATAGCCTTAATGCTTCCCAAAATGAGCAAGAGCACTAGGAGTAAAGAAGCTTATTTAAGGACTACTTTAATGTGTTTTCTGTCAAATGTGCGCATACGATAATTAATGGTTGAGCATGCCAATATTTTAGTAAGTAACTTATATCCAACTAGTATTAATGCACATCATATTAATATATATACATATCTCTATCTCCAGATTTCATATATTAATATTTTCTTATAGCATCTTTTCAGCTAAACATGAAGTACCACTGCTTCTAGCAAATGGAAAACTGAAATGAGAAAGAATAAACAGCTACCACAGTGACTCTGCAATTGAGGGTGACGATTTCTCCATCAAGCAAAACTTAGTAGCAAGGCAGAGGCAGTGCAAAGCCAGATACCATTGCATCCAACTGCAACAAAGTCTATTTACTAGTATTGTAAAGTTAGGAAATGCGATTCTTAAGGTACCTTTCAATTATGTATATCTTCATACAGAAGAAAATATGCTTCATGAAACACCTGTAACAAAATAAACCCATACCCCCTACACATAGTTATGTGAAGCATGATCAAAACAAACAGCAACCCTTTCCTTGGCATTCATGGCACTTTACCTTATTGGTTGTCTTAATTCCTATAAAGGTTTGCCCCAGCGGTACAGGTCGGAAACGGCCATCGAAGTAGAATAGTCCAATGTAGGGATTGACATGTAAAAATGCAGCAACATCAAGATAATTGGGTAACGTAGCTGAAAGGCCCAAAATCCTAATCATACTTTGTGTAGATTCAACCTATTAAAAAACAGAAACCTGTATGTGATCCAAGCGTTACAAGCCAAGAAATCAAACACAGAGGTTTTAAATATCTGTCAGAAAACAGTAATGTGAAAGAAGCAGTTAATACTTTATACAAAAGGTGAACAAAAGATGTGAGTTAGCGATTATCCCGTATTGAATAAACGAGAGCACACTGCAATTCCATCAAATCTTGCTTATTCATCTTCCTATTCTGTTGTACCTTTGCTCTCCGAATGGTTACTAGTCATTAACTGACATAGAGGAACAATAGCAGTAAAACCAGCTTTGTTAATAATGGATAGTCCATTATATTATACCCATTTATAGGCAAAACTAGGACAGCTAGTTTGGTGTCTATCATTTCTTCCTTAGCCCAACTCACACCACAATTCCGAAAAGAAAGAAGAATGTAATTCATGTCATTCCTCAGTCTTGGGCTTTTGCTTAACTATTTCCACAGCTCTCTTAGACAATCTACTCTGGTTTTCTGTAGCAGAGACATTTTTTCCTTTTTTTTTTTTTCTTTTATTTTTAATTGCCCAAATGTTTGCATTATATGCCTTCCCATTCGATGAAGGGCAAAAAAGGTGTTTTGCAAAAAAATAATCTGTTTCTTAAAAGCCTGCATATTATATGTATTTCCAGGGAATTTTCAAAAAGAATAAAACCATCCAAAAGACAAGTATGCAAGAATTTTCCTATTTCCTTTTGGAATATTGAGAGCCATGTAGGCTGGCACACAACCTTCTTACTGGCATAATTACTTAGAAGCAAAGTTCACAGTAATTTTCATCAAAAGTCTTTTTAGACACTATAACTGAAGCCATATACAAGGATCTCAACTTGCCTTAAATGCATGAATGTCTCATGAAAAGTAAGGCTGGTAACATCAACCTGGCTAAGTCCTATTTAAAACAATATGAGGTTTCACTTGGAAAACAGATGTTTGAATCATTCAGGTGTTTCAGTTAAAGTGAAAGGAAGTACCATGTAATTAAAGCAGGCAGAAGTTTTCAAAAGAGGATTAAAAAGTGTATGAGAAGGATTCTTAAGGAAGATAAAATACACCACACCATAACACAGAGCTGGTGAATAATAAGCACACTAAAATAATAAACGAAATTCCAAAAGAAGCCACCCACCACAACCCTACAGACATCAAGCAAAGCAAACCAATACTTTGCCTTGTAATAGACATGTCCTGTGGCAAAAACTTGGATGCTTAAACTGGGGATGTAACCTACTAAATGACACAGAAAACCTACTGTCTGACCCTTTTACATTTACACAAAGGGCAGCTTTGCAATGGGAAGCCCATGTACAACAAATTCTTACATGTAAATGCAGATTTTGAGATGACTGGGACAAATGAGGGATTTAATTTTCAAAAGTCTTCCAGTTAGGGGAACGAAAGCAGCGTTTACCTTTAAGAGTACAAAGAAGCATTATCATTCCTTACACATCTTTTTCTAGCTGGATTATGTGGTGATGCAAGGGATACAGTCAACCTCAACTACACCGTTTTGAGGTGTCTGAGGGTTTTTTTTGGTTGGTTTGGGTTTTGGGTTTTTTTGGGGGGGGAGCTGTGTGGGGTTTTTGTGTGGGTTTTTTTGGCAAGAAAGGGGAGTGGGTGGTTTTCCTTTTCTTCAGTTTTTTTTGTTTTGGTTTTGGCTCAGTCCCCTGGTGCACCCCCTCCTTCTGCACTGACCCTGATGCCTGTAAGGTTGTTTCTCAAACTTCTTTCCTCACTCTTATCTCTCCCTCAACACCTGCACAGTATTTTTACCCTTTCTTTCCCCGAGGCACCACCCACAGCCACTGCTGCCACCGCCTGGGCACCCACAGCCAAAACAGAAGTTTAATTTCCTTAATGTTTATACACTTTTTTAAAAAAAACACCTTGAATCTCTAAGAACAGTAACCACTTGCTGATATATTTCTCCTGTACTTTGATCACAATAAGCACAGTATCTGAAAGGGTAACAGCTCCAATCTGAGGATATTATTGATTTTGCTAAATTCAATAACAATTTTTTTCAAATCTCCTAAGAGCCTGAAAGCACTAGTTTGAAAACATGCTCAGTTCCACCTGAAGGTAGGAAAGCATTTCAAGTATTTAAACAATTAACAAGAACTGTGCTTAGTAACCATGGAAGTATACGTTTTTATAGCAATTAAACTGTAAGCTGTTTGTTCAGTTTTCTTTCATATAAACGATGCCTAAAGAACAGTTACAAATTACTGAGACTTGCCACTTCCAAAACCTCTGTAAAAAGAAGCCACTTCATTGATCTGGCAGTTGGCCCTACAGTTACGGAGCTGATTGAAACCCCTGAATTACAACTCTGCATGAAAACTGCAGCAGAGAGTTAACACAAGCAAGTAATTAAAATTACTAATATGCATAGCATATTTTAAAACAAAATATATTTTCACATATTTTATATTATACTTTACATATATTTCTGCATATGCATATAGCACCTACATAACTTTTCAATTTGTAAATATAAAATTTACAAATTACTTGGACAATTAGTTGTCTATTAATACTAAGCCACAAAAATCACGTCAGAGTGCTGTAAGAAATCAGGCAATAATGTCTATTGCTCTATAGTAACATTTTGTTAGTCTTTATAATTAAATAAAGACTACTAAGACTCTTCAGTCATTCCATCAATTTCTTTAACTTCTTTCAAAGTAATTCAAACAAAAAATATTTGTTTTTTTGCATCTACTTTTATATCGACTTAGCAACACAAAATATTAATAAATTTTATATATACATATGTGTGTGTGTGAAAATAATCAAGGAACAAAACCAGGTAAATTTACCAGAACAGACAAAACTTATCGTAACAATTCTCCCAATTATTTTATGCTCATATCAAATTTAAATTGCAAACTAAAACCCTGTGTGTCTGCACATCACATGCACATACAGAATGAGTTTTGTTTATTCTTTTAATTATACACAGCAATATCCAAACAGCAGTAACTAAAACTGTACTAAACTTCAAAGTTAGAAAACCAAAATTACCTGAATAGGCAACCAGAACACACGATTTATTTTCATATTTTCTCTGTGATTATAATTCAGTTTCAATTATTTATTTATTATTAATCTATCCAAGCACTATAGAGACTATATGTTTTCATAATAGCTTTTACTATTCTAACACATTTTTATAACAGAGTTCTCTGCACGTATTTTTCAACTACTTTTCTGATTTTTCCTTGAAGAGCAAGATTAGTATGTTTTGCTCTCAGATGCTTCTAAAGAAAAGTAAGTCTTGAAAGTACAGATTTGTGTGTACCTTTTGTAAATACATTCAAACGTTAATACTTTTTGTGTGCTGGATAGCTTATTTGGTCCTAGAAGTCCCAATTAGAGATCATGCCTTCATACATAAGACACTCTGAACACATCATCTTTTCCTGAAATTGCAGTAAAAATTACTGAAAAGGCATTTTGGATGACAAATTTTATGTTTACATTCCCCATCACTGGCTGGTGGTATGCAGCTAAGTAAACTTCCTTCACTACTGGCATACAATCTCAAACATTTTGATCTTCATACGTGTACTTATCTCAGTAAAAATATAAGCATCATTTAGAACTTATAAAACTTTCTTTGGAAAACTGAACTGTCACAGTATTTGCACATTATGTTCTCTGAAAGCTTTGCTGTATTTTATTGATGTTGGTGTTACACTGGAAGTTAAATAAAATTGCCATAACTACATTTAATTGACATGTCTAATTAGAGTATCTAATTCAGAAGCATTAATGATGGCATGTGGAGATCTGACAGCACGTTCACCATACACGTTTGCAGAACACGATTATCACACCATGAAATTCTACATATACAGCTATCCAGTACTGATTTCCACACTCAAGCATCATCTGCATTTACACTGTAAATGATAAAGGATCAGGAATTGGAAGTGCCTCTCTGGATTGTAAACTGATAGGTTTTAAGATTTGTGTATCATCTCATTACACTACAGACTTCACTTGAAAGCAATACAGACTATGCATAGAGATACTCTTTTGTCCGACTTCTAAAGTTCTTCCTGAACTTTGTGATCTTGGCAGTTGTTCCATCTCCATGTATTAAAATATCACATTCACAGAATGAATTACAACCAAGCTGGAATGCACATCCCTGATCGTTCAACTTGAGCACAGAATTAAGTAGAGCAGACAAGTTTACCTATCCTGATCTTTGAAGAATTGTACACTGTTAGAAATTAATCTGATATTCAGACGACCCAGGATTACTTCAATATACCCTCTACAGTCAGCCTGTATGCCCTTCAGATGTACACTAAAGACAAGGTACACAGAAAATTACACACAAGCATTTCTTATTTTTCAGTCTAGACGTGCAAGAAGATGAATTTGTAACTTAGGTTCCTGAGTTCATTCATACCACTGTTGAACAGGGAAGTACTCCATATGAGAGGATTCACATTAGTTTTAGCTAGATACCAACCTACCCACAGATCCCACTGGCTGTAAGTTTCAGTTTCTCACAAGATATATGTTTTTCCCATTGTTCAAAATAAAGGAGAAGAAAGGAAAAATAAAAAAGGAGGAATCTTTCAAACATTAAAAAAAAAGAAGAATTAAGCATGTTTCAAAATGAATAAGTTTGCTAGAATGTTTCACCAGTGTTTACTTGTTTATTGATATCTTGTTAACTGTCTAATGAAGAATCAAGAAGTTGTCAATAGTTGTCACATAGGTGGCAATTTCTTATCTTTAGGAACAAAAATGGAAAACAGAGTAAAACTGCAAAGTCAAAAGTACATAGTGAAAATGGAATTACTAATACTGTTTTGAAGATTCTACATCGGACATTATCTACAACCCAAACACTGTGCACAGAATGCATTTGTTACTAGGCAACCACCTAGTTAAGTAATTTTATAAATGAGTTCTACTATGCTTCCAGTGAACCCTGAAAACACTGTGGTCTCAGTCCTCCATTTAGAACATATTTAAAAATCTAGAGGTACTGAAAAAATGTAACCATGCAGAAAGCACTATTAGAAGCCATATGATTTTCCCTCAGCTAAATACTAAGTATGCAATACTTTGCCTTAAGAAATGACATTTTGAATGTACCTATTAAGAGATTTCTAAGACCTGCACAGTGCCATGCCAGTTTTTCTTGAATGACAGAATGCCTTTCCATGCTATGCTTACTGTTTTGTTCCCAAACTAAGAAAGAAAAAATACAGTTTAACAGCTTTACCGTATTATGAAAGAACATAAACCATATGACAATCACTATAACCTTTTAAACTCCATGGAAATATCACAAAAATGGAAAAATGTTCACATATCAATAATAAAAAATGACAGGCAGAATGACTTCCTGACATCACTTCCATTGAAAGTAATAAAAAAGCTTCTGAAGATTAATTTAAATATCTGACATGTAACATTTTCCAAACATATGGAGGTTAGGTTTTGCTTTAAAGAAGTATTTTGTTTTAAAAAAGTAATTTTTACACAACTACAAGGTTGCCAGAAAAGATAACAAGCTAGATCTAGACTCACGTAAGGCATTAGACTTAAGGCTGTACAACATACTGTTTAAAAATAGCATCACAGAATAGCAAGAAAACATGCATTAAATTTATCACAAGCTGACGAACTGACAGATTCTAAAAAGAATATATAATTGAAAAACAGTAATTAAAAGGGAATGACCCTAATTGCTTTCTAAGCCTAATCTATTCAATAATTTTATCCATGATATGCAGTAAATAAAAAAATAACTGGTGACAAGAAGAGCAGGTGATTGGCAGAATTAATATAACTGATGTGTGTGTCAGCCACACAGGTAAATCTAGGTTGATGGTCCCATTCAAACTAAATGTCTTTTAATTTAGTTCATTCTAAAACAGGCCATAGCTGCAAGATGAGACTATTCTGAGGAAACATTCTTATAGCAACAAGTGAATCCTGCAGCAACTATAAAGAGGTTTGTCTGAGGACTTAACAAAATAGCATCTGAATGCAAGGTCTGAATATGATGTCTTAGCAAGTTAAGTACATACAATTCTTAGGGATATAAAAAGGACAGAACTGAGTAATAGGAGGAAAACACTCTACCTCTGCCTGTGCTGCAACCAAACTAACGCAAAAGTTTTATACCCAGTTTTGCTGATGTTTTAAAAATACAATCACAAACATCAGTGAAAAAAGCCCTACAACACTATAATTAGAAACAAAAAAAATATTGTAGAAGGTTTCAGTAAGCTTGTTTGGTTTATCCTGTAACAGAGGATGCTGAGAAACTTGATTAGCCTATATAAGGAATATCAAAGAGACAAAAGACTATAAGCAGTCACTCAAGGTGAGAAATGAAATGCCCAATGCCATTCTAATCCAAATAGACATATATAGGAACTACAGTGGGGTACCATTAGACACAAGATATATAGATCTGATCAGCTGGTTTTAGGTCATTATCTATCAGCCTTGACTTTTCTTTTTTTGAGTAAAGAAAGCTCAGAAAGGAAACATGAGAATTTCCAGGGGAAGGAGAACTCCTCCACCATCTCATGGTCACTGCAGCCAAGGCTGCCGTAGATGTTCACACCCTCAATGAGCCTCTCCCTCCCTCGTTGGTGACTATGAGGTAGAGCAAAGCACCTCTCCTTGGCTCCTCTACTGCCTGGAGGAGGTTCTTTCTCATCTGTGCACTCCACGGCTCTCTTGGATTGCTTAGCCTGCTGTATTGTCCTGCCCATTATTTATCTAGCAACTCTGCTGATCTAATACAAAACCATGAAGCAATTAAATTTTAAATTTGAAGAATGAGACTGTGATGAGAACAATATTTGTGTGTCTAAGATGGGAACTTCAGTTCCTCAAAATCTGAGAAATCTTTTACTATGGTTTTTCTTTATCACTCACATAGTTGAGAGAAGGTATCAAAACTCACGTATCACTTAAGTGTAATACAATATGCTTTTTGTGAAAAAATACCTGTAAGCAGCACAGGAGTCATCAAAATCTCTGAATAATTCTGACGAAATAATTCAGTGTCCTTTAAAAGCAGTCAATTTTTTTCTTTCAAGCTAATAAGCTTAGTAGCTATTACAGAAGTGTGGAAAGTTTGATTAAAAAGTTTAAGCATTTCAGTTCCACATCTGTATTATGCTCTAGACTAAAACTTTAAACATCAAAGCTATATAAATTGGATTCAAAGAAGTTGTTTGATGTTATACCTACAGTATGTAAGAGAGCTCAAAGCAAATTTTCCACCAAAATGTTTAGCAAAATCAATTTAATCACTTGCAGAAACATTCTCTAAAAATTTAAAAAGTGCAACCATGCACGAATATGCCGTTCTTTCTGCTATGAGTACAACTGTCAGCAATTTCAATATATATGCTCCTTCCAGGTTTAAAAAAAACCTTGATTCTAAAAAATGTTGTAAGTTAAAATGAACATGTTTATATCCTGGACTGAGTTTGTATTAACTTTATCTATAATAATATGGTTACAGAGATATCGAGAACATGCTCA
>JAVJGJ010000059.1:70289518-70303803 GCA_035590215.1 Microhierax caerulescens | reverse complement strand
TTTTAAAAATGGAATTTTTCTAGATCAATAATTATTTTTTTCTTATTTGACACATATTAACTTCATAGGGGAGTAAGCAAGTGGCTGCGTGGTGCTTGGTTGCCAGCCGGGATTAAACTACGACAGTGCCTTTGAGGTAGTCTAAACTTTACACAGCCCTACTCTCCATAAAAAATAAAAATATCTTTCCAAGTTTAGCTTCTAAGCAATTATTACTTATGTAGTACTTTACACAGGAACTTTACATTTTCTGTACTGGATTACAGCAGACATCCATTTTATTCTGTTCTTAGAGGAGCTGGAATCTGACGATTCAGAGCACCTTAACAAGGTTAATATAGCCTTACCAAGCAAAAAGCATCTTGAAAGCTAAAAGGCTTTAAAGATTTAACATGCTACAAATAGAGCCATAACAATAGCAATTGTGTTTATTTTTGATTTGTTACAGATTATTTGTATTGACATACTTTGTTCTGCATGACCAAAAAAAAAAATAAATTGCACTCTATCCTCTCCTTACCATTATTTATTTATCCTAATTTCATCCTTTTTATTCTTCCCTAAATTCTACATTTTATTTTTCTTGTAAATGTACATCTCACCATTGAGACCAATCTTATTTATCACCTAACTGTGAATCCTTCTTTAAACAAGATTTAAGAAAAAAACCCACACATTTATCCTTTTCTCCTTTTGCTGTTTCAAATCTTGATATTTAGGAACTACCACTAAAGCATGCGGAAAAAACCCCGAAGGACTAATTAGGCTAATGTACAAATTACATAGTATTTTTCTAGCAGTGTTGAAAGTTTTACTTAGATTTAAAATACTACTCTTACTTAAAAAGAAAAAATCTCCTAGGAAAACTGCTAATTAAAAATCAGCATTTCTGGTAAGAAAATATTTTCAATTTTGTTTATGTTAAAACATTAACCTGAGTATTATTTGTTTAAATATGTTTAGTTTTGCTTTTACTTGTACAGTAGGTAAACTGAGTAAATAAATCATAAGAAATAGCTCTGTAAAATATTGTGGAATTTGTAGGTGATTTAATACAAAATAGAAGGTAGAAGACAAAAAGTTTTCTTCATTCTTAGAACAGAATAGCTATGAAATAAATTGCAGCTGCCCAAGCGTTTCTCCTTTTACACTGACATCTATCTATTCTTGACCAATATAAGATTCTTTTGAACATTTTTTTTCCCCTCTTACCTGTCGTAAAGTACGTGCTACTATACTTTCAAGTACTGGTCCTCTGTCTTCATGCAACAGATGAACTTCATCAAGAACCAAGAGTTTTACCAGCTGAGAGAGGGCTACATCACCGACGCTTTTTCTTGTCACTACATCCCATTTCTCTGGAGTAGTCACAAGCATCTAATAGAGCAGAAAAAAGAAATATTAAGCATTCACAAAGAAAAATCCAGATTCAAATTTATAAAAAACCCCAGTATTTTAATACACAGCAGAGTAAATGCAATGTAGAACTTAAGCTATTCTAAGTTTTACTTGCTTTATATATGAGGCAGACACAATTTGCTGCATCTACATGTGTTAGCCATTAGGAGGATTTAGTATGGAAAACCATATGGAAACATCAGCTAATAACTTCAAGTTACTGTGCATCATTTGTATACATTTTTCACATAAAAACAATTAAGCAGCTATCCAGAATCAATTCCTTATATAATCATGCGAGTCATTTAGAATCATAGGATCATTTAGGTTTGAAAAGACCTTTAAGATCATCAAGTCCAACTATTAACCCAGGACTGCCAAGTCCGTCACTACACCATGTCCCTAAGTGCTGCATCCTATGTGTTTTTTAAACACCTCCAGGGATGGTGTATAAAACACCACTTGCCTGGGCAGCCTGTCTCAATGCTTGACCATTCTTTCAGGGAAGAAATTTTTCCCAATATCCAATCTAAACCTCCCCTGGTGCAACTTCAGGCTATTTCCTCTTGTCCTGTCACTAGTTATCTGGGAGAAGAGACATACTTCCACCTCTCTACAACCTCCTCCCAGACAGTCATAGAGAGTAAATAAGGTCGCCCGTCAGTCTCCTTTCTCCAGGCTAAAAAAACCCAGTTCCCTCAGCTGCTGCTCATAGCACTTGTGCTCCAGACCCTTCACCAGCTCCACTGCCCTTCCCTGGACACGCTCCAGCACCAATATGGCCCTTTTGAAGTGAGGGGCCCAAAACTGAACCCAGGATTTGAGGTGCGGCCTCACCAGTGCCCAGTACAGGGGGACAATCACTGCCCTGGTCCTGCTGGCCACACTGTTTGTGACACAAGCCAGGATGCTGTTGGCCTCCTTGGCCACCTGGGCACACTGCTGGCTCATGTGCAGCTGGGTGTCAACCAGCACCCCCAGCTCCTTTCCCCCAGGCAGCTTCCCAGCCACCCTTCCCCAGGCCTGTAGCGCTGCCTGGGGTTGTTGTGACCCAAGTGCAGGAACCAGCACTTCTCCTTGCTGAACCTCAAATGTAACGTATGCACCCCTCTAATAAAAACGTGATAAAATATCTGTAACTTTCACCACAGTGCAGCAGATGCCTCAGACCCTCATCATACCTAAGGTTGAGCTGATAGTTCCCAGTTCCCTATAAAATACTTTCTCCCTAAGGCATACTTTCAAGTTGTACATTTTGATATCTTGATCTCAGGACTGGCAAAACAGATTAAACTACTTCCATCAGTCCTGGAAAAGGTAATTCCCAAACTTTATTGTTTCATGCAGATGCACCTGTGGTAAGACTCTATTATGGTGCCACGCGTGCTCTTGCATGGCTTCTCTTTTTGCATAAATCCCTAAGTAACAGACTATCAAACAGATAAAACTGAGGTACGGTTGATCAATTGCCAAACTGTAGTACCCTCCATTCCACACAATGACAACATATGCAGCAGTCACTTCATATGACCTTAACACAAGAATTCAAGAAAGCAGCATTTTAAAATCTAAAATCAGACACAAAGTGGTCTAAAGAAAGCACCTCACTCCACCCCTCAAAAAAATTCTCAGCAGCTTTTTAAAATAGGAAGAGAAATGCAGATTTCTTACACACTATTCAACAGAAATAAATTTCTATTTAAGTGCCAACTGCTATGTACAAACCCCACCTAGAACTGAATCTAATCTACTGAAACTCAATAGTTACAACTTGCAGACAAGTTACTATGATTTATGGCCAATTATTTATTGCCTATTCATAACAAATCTAATGAATCACCACCTATCAAAGCTTGAGGTTTCTGGGACAGGCAGAAAGCTTACCTTAGTCTCACTTATTTCGCCAAAAAAAGGGCTTAGAACTACTAAAATAAAGGTTACTTTGCAGTTGAAAATCACTCAGAAAATAAAAAGGAAAATTCAAATTTTGCTGTTTCATAGGTCCCAATAGAAAAGTTTAGAAATTGGGCAAATCTTGTTCAGGCGACATCTACAGCAAATTGAATGCTTTAATGAGTGAAAGAGAACAGGGACTGTTTGATTATCTTGACTGAAATGATTTTTTAAAAAATTTCAACTACCAATCATTGAAAGATATTAAGAACTGGCAAAATGAGGAAACTTCTAACAGCTTTGATAAATAGGCATGATACTGAAAGAAAACACAGTGATCATGAATCACTTGTTTATAAATAAGCTTATCAACTTGTGTCAGGATCTAGAAAACAGCACACTTGTTTTCTAAAACTCTACTGACACTGAGTAAATTCCAGTCAACAATTTCAAATTACCTTATCCTATAAGAGGACAGATAAAAAAATACTAGATAGATGACCAAACTAGGCTATGGCAAAGCTTTTAAAATAGGAATTCTGAACTGCCTTCCTACTTCTAGCAGTATAACTTCATTTGACAAAGTATTTTTAAATAAATTGCCAACTTCTTCCCTTCAAACACATGGATTAGTTTTTTTCAGACAGATTTTGGTTCCAAGGTTATTTCAATACAGATTTTAGTATCAAGGCCTTTGATTCTTAAAGCAGTATTACATTCTTATTTTTCCTCTCAATGATATTTTTCTGTAATTCTACTATAAGAAAAAAAGAATGAGCAGTAATAAGTAAATGTTAATATATAGTACATGCTTCACATCACAAATAAGAGTTGGGTCTACAATCAGACAGGAAAACATGCATCTGATCCCTTATCAGTTCTTTCATAGTAAATATGTTTTATGATTGGGCTTTCTCTCAACTTTAGATTTTCAGAAGTAAAACACTAAGATGACACACAGTTCAACCTAATAGATCATAATGCTTCTTTAACAAATATAATACTAGTAAGTTCCTACAAAAGCTTATCCAGAAAACAATTGTTTTAATCTAGTCAGCATTTGCTATATTCCAATCAGCCATGGTAGAGTACTATAAAATCCCCATAAATTAACAGTTGACCAGATACTATCAGTATCCGATCTCACATTTGACCAGATAATGTAAACCCAACACAGTAAGCAATTCATGACATTTTCTTCTCAAACAAAATCTTATTATCTGTGAGTATACAATGTAAAAATAGAAAAAAGATGGTTGCACTAGATGCCACACTGAAAAAATCCAGAAAACGTCAAGACAAGTTAGGTGGCCTCCAAATGTGGTGCTGTGAGGTATACAAATGGTATAAATTAATGGTAGTACCAAAACCAGTTTCTTAACACAGAAATTATACAATGGAAGGGGTAAAGCCACTGGGTAATTATGAATAATGCTTTAAGACCCTGGCTAAGAAACGCAGACACAGAGAGCTAGCAGAAACTTGTAAAACCTTTGTGAAAACTCCAAATTTGAGCAAGAGCATTTCTCCCCATCAGAACATCCAACTTGGTGTCCACTGGCCGTCCCAGGTCCTTCTCTGCCAAGCTGCTTCCCAGCTGGTCATTTCCCACCATATATAGGTGCATGAGGTTATTCCCCTCCCCAGGGGCAGGATTTTGCACTTGCCTTTGTTGAACTCCATGAGATGTTCCTGTCAGGCTACTTCTCCAGCCTGTTGAGGTCCCTCTGGGTGGCAGCACAATCCTCTGGTGTATCAGCCACTCCTCCCAGTTTGGTGTCATGGGCAAGCTTGATGAGGGTACACTCTGACCCATCATCCAGACCATTAATGAGGATGTTGAACAACACTGGATACAGTATTAACCCCTGGGGTAGACCACTAGTTACTGGCCTCCAACTAGACTTTGTGCCACTGATCACCACGCTCTGAGCCTGGCCATTCAGCCGGCTTTCACTCCATGTTACTGCCTGCTCAGCCAGCCCATACATCAACTGCTTCTCTATGAGGATCTTATGAGAGGCCTTACTGAAGCTGAGGTAAACAATATACAATGCTCTCCCCTTATCCACCTGGTCAGTCATTTCATCATAGAAATTCATCAAGCTGGTCAAGAATGACTTCCCCTTGGTGAGGCCAAGCTGACTACTCAGGATATGATTTTCCTGTCTGTCTTGTCCTTGTTTCCAGTATTATTAGCTGCTCCACCACCTTCCCAGGTCAGGCTGACTGGTGTAGCACTCCCTGGGTCCCACTTGCCCTTGTTGAAGGCATAACTGACATTTGTTTTTCTCCAGTCTTCAGTCACTTCTCCAAGTTACCATGACTGATCAGTTATGACATCAGCCAGCTCCCTCAGCACTCATGGATGCATCTCATCAGAACCCATGGACATATGCATGCCCAGTTTGCTTAAGTATTCCCTGACCTGATCCTCTTCCACCTAGGGTACACTTTACTTGCTCCAGACTCTCCCCCAGTTGCTGGAGCCTGGGATTCCTGAAGGCTGGTCCTGCTAGTAAAGACTAAGGCAAAGGAGGCATTCAGTACCTCAGCCTTTTCCACCCCTGTGTAACCAGGTCCCCTGTCTCAGCAATGGACCCACATTTTCCTTAGTCTTCCTTTTGTTACCTATCTTGTTGTCTTTGACATCCCTGACTAGATTCAATTCCATTTGGACTTCAGCTTTCCTAACTGGATGCTCAGACAATGTCTCTTTATTCCTTCCAAGTTACACATCCTTGCTTCCACCCTCTGTGCGCTTCTTTTTTGTGTTTGAGTTTGACCAGGTGCATCTTGTTCATCCATGCAGGCCTCCTGGCTTTTTTGCCTGACTTCCTATTTGTTGGGATGGACCTCTTTTGAGCTTGGAGGAAGTGATCCTGGTAAATTAACCAGCTTTCTTGGGCTTCTCTTTCCTCCAGGGCTTTATGCCATGGGAGTCTTCCAAACAGATCTCCCCCGAGCCAAAGTCTGCTCTCCTGAAGCCCAGAGCTGTGAGCTTACTTTTTTGTCCTGTTCCTTCCACTCAGGATCCTGAAGTCCATCATCTCATAGTCACTGTAGTCAAGTCTGCCTTTGATCTTCACATCACCAACAAGCCCTTTCTTGTTGGTAAGTAAGAGGTACAGCAGAGCACCTCTCCTTGTTGGCTCCTCTATTACCTGGAGGAGGAAGTTCTCATCAATGCACTCCAGGAACCTCCTTGATTGCTTATCCTGCTGTGTTTCCTTCAAAATGTTAGAAAAAAAATGTATCTTACACAACACATGTTATTTATGAATACTTTTTTCTTCACTTGATCTCCATAAGATATATCCTGATAATACTTATTCTCCTCAGAGAAGTATTTTTCCCTGCACTGTCTCACAATATTGTTCCAGTCCAATTATTTTAATAACAGAATGTATCAGTCTTTACTAATTACCAAGAACTACTCCTGAAGAGACTTTGTGATATTACAGAAAATGACATTCCTGTCCTGCAATATTTAAAACTTAACATATGAAAGACTCACAGAGTCATTAATATCACTGAGAGAGTGGTGGTGTGTTTCTGTTCTGTTAAAATATTACTGGGTGCATTTTATTAGCAAATACAGATTTTTCAAAGCTTTTACAAAACAGTACATGTAAAAATGTATAACCATAATTTATCAGCTGAATTGTAACACTACTACAGATGCGACTGTTATCACTTTAAAATAAGCCATGTCAACCACAAAAAATTAGCATCTGTACTTCCACAGAATGTTAATTAGCAAGCAGTGACGAAATATATTTAGCGATGCATATTAAGATTTTAAGGTGTGAAATACTACAAATGCAAGCTACTTAGCTAATTTGCTAAATCTAAATTGGCAATGTTCAGAATGCAGGGTTTTCTTCCCCCCTAATGTCAGTCATGTTATCAAGATCTCTATTTTAAATGGTACCATTAATTCTGTTTCTGATTCATGACTATTCATTACAATGATCTTTTACTTTGATCTTATTTTAAAACAGCAATGTTAGTCAAAGTAATGACCTGAATTAAAAGCTATACTTGATATACTGTCTCATTTAGTAAGACCAGCAATTTCCAGAGAATGGCTTCCCAGAAAATATGGCTGGTTCTTATATTTATTTTTCAGATAGGAATTACAGTTGAGAAGAAAAATTCCTCAAAAAACCCCCAAACAAGTCAGCTTCGCAGTCTCAAACCATAAATTGAATTAAAATACATAAATTGCTAATTAAAAATGTAAGCTAAAAGAAAATGATCAGCAAATGTTAACATACATTATTTTGTCAATTAAAATAATAAACAAAGCAGCATTATGATCCATCTCATAATTATTTTAAACGTGTTAGTGGCATTTCTTTTTATAATTAAATTTCAGTGGCAATGTATTTTATCCACAAAGTCATAAACTCAAAACTCAGATTCAGCAAAAGAATTCTGCTTTCTGTTTGGGGGCAAGGGAAGGACAGAGTAACCAAGTCTCAAAATATCTTTTTAATATTTTCTTTTTTTACTTTGCCTTGAGTTAGCACACTGAGAAACATGTTCATTGATACTGCTATTTCACCACTTCACCTCTTTCACTATTGAAATAGCCTGAAAATAAAGCATCACATTTGCTTAATGAACTGCAACTCATGCAAGACATTGCAATCTGGTTTTTGTATTAGGGTATGACTGAACAGAAATTGGTTAACTGTCAATGTTTTTACTGTCAAATTGAATTTCTCTCCACACATACAATTCTCCTTTTCCAATGCTTTTTCGATTATCATTAGTAACTATTCCACACTGACTTTTTCTACTAGGGAAAACATGGGCTTATCACAATGTTCTCTGTTTCAGGTGAGCACTGCCGCTCAATTTGACTTTTATACCAAAAATGGTAACAGTTTTTTAAAAAATTAATAAATCTTTCAACTCAAAATGATTGCATTTAGATTTGCAGTTATTTCACATATCCCTACATTACTTTACATACTGTTTATACTCAAAAATGTCCAATTACTTCATTTTGAAAAATGAAGTCAAAAGTGATGACACTAGCTGATAATTTCAATGTGAACTGACAAAATTTCAAGTGACTGTGAAATTGCATTTTTCTATAATTGCATGATTCACTAACTATTTTTGTCAGTTTCTTTTCAGCCCTCTTAGAAGCCAGACTTCATGGTACGAGGAAGTTATATTACCACCACAGTTTCATAAGATCTGCATGTTAAAAAATGACGGGTTTTGTTGTTGTCTGGGGTTTTCTTAAGTCTGAAAAGGCTTACTGAAAGTAAAGTCTCACTGAAATCTAATTATCTTCTGAGTTGCTAGCGGTTGGCATAGCCTGCAGCTCACTTGCAATCCTCTGATTTTTTTTGTGCTCTAAGTTCTTTCAAACACATCTTGCACATGACTAGTATCTGACTTCTGCTTGAATAATTTGTGCACATACTCTGAGGCTAGTAAAACATGGTAATTCCCTCAAATTCACACTCCCGCAGGTTCAATCCACATACGAAAATATTTCAGAACAAACAACATACAATAATTGGTTGTAATGTTCCATACTACAAAATTCATGACTAAAGTTTTTCCAAGACTGTTTTCAAGAAGTTTTCCTCTCTTTAGCCACTTCAGCCTCCAAGCATGTCTGCCACGTATCTGACCTTTTGTTCCTTTCATACATAGAATGAATCAGAATTTAGAAAAACCCCTCAAAGATAACTTCCTAACTAGTAAGATTTTTTAAAAAATAATTAGAAAAAACCTTGGTCATTCTTCTTATCTTATCCAGATATTGTCAAACCAAAATGTATAAAGAACTGGTTGACTCATAGCTCAGGTTAAACATCAGCTGGGATGCTAGGAGAAAGGGGCTGGTGTTTCATTTTTGTTTTAGACAATACCATTCCAATTACAAAAAAAAGAGGGAGAACAGTTGATTGTGAATTATCAGTTTAGTAGATAAAATTCTCCCTGCCCCATATCTTAAAAGTGGATTCTCAGAATAGTCTACCTTACTTGTGTTCAAACCTTTCTGGAAGGTAAGGCATCATCAGTAAAGTAGGCATGCATGGCAAATTTTAAACATGTTCTCATTTTAGGTTTTTGCTTTATCAGACCTGATGACAACCTAAATTTTGGGACTGACAATGGGTTTATTTAAGTTTGCATATTGTGATTGAGTAAACACCCTACAAGCCAAATCATACCTTTGGCAATTTCTCTTCAATATTTGTAAAAAAAAAAAAAAAAAAGATATTTGTAAGTTTTTATTCCTGATGCACATGAGAAACAGAATTCAACTAGTATTTAAATACAAGACTTTTGAATGACTTGATGAAATGATTACAAAGGAAAGACACTGTTAAAATTCTTATATAAAATCCCAGAGATTTTATGGACATTCCTGAGAATAAAAATGAAATATTCCCCATAAACAGCAGGAACACTGGAACTAGTGTTTCCAGAAGTCTGGAAACTAGTCTGCTGTAATCAGCCCCATTCAGAAGTAGATCTTACTGCCAGTGAAGTGTTCAATAAAGTACTTTTTATAAAATGAATGAGTAAAGGCTTTTGCAGAACTACAAAACTGGTATCAACGATTAGATTTTAAGTCTAAATAAAGAACTGCCAATCTTATAGGCACTAGAATTAGCCAGTAAAACAATCCCAGAGGACTAACTTGAACTGAATTGATGAATTAAAAGCTTTGAATAGAAAAGTAACAAAGATGGCAAAAGGTGTACAAAATTCTGGACCAAAACAGGGGATGCAAAAAAAAAAAAATAAAAAATCTTTTGAGAACATCTCTTACACTGCAGTTGCTCCACCTCCAAAACACTTAACTCATCTTCAGCTTAGCATTCACTTCCATGTTTTAATTTTTCTGCTACTGTGTTCACAAATGAGTTATGAGCAGCAATTCTTTATGTACAGTGTTCCCCAGAAACACTGAAACTTAAAAAAATTTGATTTTTATTTTTTTTAAGTAGGCTCATATAAATTTTAGTCCAAGAACCATTAGAGATGGCAAGCTGGTGTGCAACTGCATGTGGAAGGTGGGAAAAACATCTTTTGGGGAAACCTTTCAGAGAAGCAGCAAACATCTGTCATCAGGAATAACAACCACTATCAACAGTGGTCAATTTTAGTGTTTAGCCATGACCATTACTTAAAAGAATCAACTGCAGCAACAGACTTCATCCTCATCTAGGCAGGGACAGATAAGTAATCTGCTATGGTATAAAAATTTTTTTTTCTACTACAACACATCTGTATCTCACCATTGATTCCATAAAATCATCATCCTGTAGGGCTATAAGAACTTTACTACACAGGTTCTTATACTACACTGATAAATGCAATATGCAAATCCTTTCCAGCAATTATATTAATGTTCTCTATCACTTGTTTAACCCCATGTCCTGTGCATGGGCACATAGTATTTTAAGATGTAGTTACATAGCCTTCTATAACATAAAAGGTAGAAAAGTACCTTGTACTTAGATTGTATAGTGTCGATATTCTGAGTATCAGCACTATTCCAGAAGTATGCCCACATGCTAACATAGTAAACAGAGCAGTAGTAGTACCAACAGACATGCAGTTTCAACATCTTTCCTTAACACAGGATGTAAATATGTATGCCTTTATTACATTAGATTTATGAAAATGCACACAATGTCATGCACACATACTTCCAAACATTTAATCTGTAGGTTTGACTTCATATTATTGTATACACTGGGCATTAATATCTAGCATTCTTTCTAGAAGGAAACTGTAGAATAAGCTCAAGATTATAAGGAAAAAATCCAGAAGCCTCTACATGAGGAAAATATTGTGGATGTCAAATGATCACAATAATAAAGCTTGTTCGTTATGGGAAGTTTCCAAAATGAAATTATCTTCCCAAAGCTGGATCCAGATTTCATGGCCATATGTCATGACAAACATTTCATGACCATATGTCATCGCACCCCTGCAGCACAACAGATATATTTTCATATTTATCAAACCTACGTGAAAGTACTACTTCCTCTCTGCTTTGAAACCATTATAATAGCTGATAAGTAAACAGCAAACACTGTTTATGTCATATTTCTCTGTGAAGTTCACAATATTGTTTCTCAAAGCATTGATTAAATCAATAAGAAATACACATTTCCACTGTAATTTCATTTTTTGTTTACTTTACCCTCTTAACAGGCATTTCTTTTTCATTTTGCATTAACATATTTTCATACCTTTTCCATTTTCTATTAAGAAACCATCATAATATTTCAGTATCTTTCAGAAAAGAAAAAGAAAACCAAATCTTGTCACAGAAAAACACTGATGCCTGTGGTTTTTTAGCACAGGCTACCTCCTGTGCTCCTCCTGTGCAATGACCAATGATGCTGGAGTTACTAGTTTTGCTAAGCACAAAAAGTCTGATTGAAGATACCACAGCCAAAACTAAGGAGAGGTAAAGAGACTATACCAGCTAAAATACAGCCTGGAAGTAACTGAAATACATATTCTCCATTAGGAAATGCACGTTGGGTATTTCAGAAATTTGCCTTTTAACAATATAAAACATTGATTAGATACAACTAGAAATTATTCCATCATTTGCAGATTAAAAAGAATTCTTTTACTGAAATTAAATGTGATGAAATAAAGCATCATTCCAAATATGGGAATTCAGTAAACTTACAAAAGGTAGTGTTTTCTGAAGTGCTTCGATGATGTTAGAGAAGAAAAAATTTTAAGGCCTATTTAATTTCCATATACAATTAAAGAGAAAGCATAGATCATGTACAAAATACAAGCGCTAAGGATCTAAAAGCTTTGGAAAGCATGGAACCACCCTCTTTCTATGTTTGTGTCTGTAGGAAGTTTGTCCCCAAACTGACTCGTCATGGATGGATGGCAATAAAGAATTCTGGTCAAGCCACTGCTGCTTTCTTGTCAATATTCAGACACTCAAGGATCTACTTCTGTAGATTTCAGTTAACGTAACTTCCTTAATCTTTATTGTTTCCATCTTGCTACTGGTCATCTTTCTTCTTCTCCCCCTCCTTTACATACATCTATAATTTCCCCTTACCATACCTGCAAAGAGCATTTAAGAATATGCAGCTCATCCTAGAAAAAGCTTTGCTCAGTCACAGCCAGCAGTCCTCATCTCCTGACAGCTTTTTGGCAAAGGGGCACAGACAACCTACACAGTTTACTCTGTTCATGCTATGACTATTTATCTTTGCGCTTTGTTCTGGCAGCAAGTTCACTGCAAGAGCTTTACTTGTGCAGAAATGGAGAGACAAAACTCCACACAACTACACACACCCACCCAGAGCAGCCTCTCGTTGGAATGCAGCATATTCTGCAATTCTGTAGGGAGAGCTGCTATGGAGGGGATTTGTACAGTTTGGAAATATTTCCCTTCTAATCAGTGATGCTTTGGAGCTTCTCAAAAATTTCAATACTAGATACCTGATATCACACCCCATGAGGGATACTTTACCACTTTGGCACTCTCTGAGGTAAAAACTTCATCAAAACACATACAAGAGCAGCAGCCTGCAAGTCACTTTCATAATGTTGTTTTTATTCCTCTTTTTATTGCACTCTTACTCTGTATGATTTATTCAAGCATTTCACAAAATCTCATGTGAGCTTGAGCTCAGGCAGGGAGTGGGATAACATATAGAAAGTAAAACAGAGGGCAGCAATTCAAACAAGAATTTGAGGTAGGGAGGTAGGAAGTAAGAAATAATGAATACAAATATTGTTTTGCGTAAATCACAGACAGTCATGTGATGCTGTGTTTTACACAGTTAAAACAGAATTATGTCTGCGGCAAAACAGATTCCTTACAATACAAAGACATGCAGATGCATGTATGCCCATTCGGGTGAATAGGTCATGTTATATCAAATCTTAACATGTATTTGTGGTCTAAAGTAATGGCAATACAGGATTACATATACATATGCAAAAGCATCTTAGAAACATTAAAAAATAAGAGTGCACTTACAAAAAGTATCTACATAAAAGACTGAGTTTTTCATGTTAGAAAGACTTACAGAGGTGCGTTATATTGATGCATAGTAGCAGCAATTAGTAAGTCACCAAAGCCAATGCCAATAATCAATCAACAATAGGTCTAGAAATCAACAAGGGAACAACAAAAATTGTAACAGCTGCCACTCAGAACTCATTAAATGGCAAATTAATTTTTAACTGAGGAAACTTAACATTGTTCATCATGTTTTATTCTACAACTTAATCTTAAAAACCCGTAACGATTCCTTTACAGAACCCAGCTAGTCCCTTAACGAAAAGGCAACTGATTCACAATGTATCAGCACACCACCTTAGAGGAGCAAGATTAAGAAAAAAAAATCAGTTCAACAGTACATGTCAGATGTGTCCTTAAGGATTGAGTAAACTGATTTTTTTCAGTTTTTAATTTGTTCTATACTTAGTTTCACAGTTATGATTAATAGATATAAGTTCTTATGTTAAGACCTAAAATTTAATGCTTTCAGCAGAGTCCTGGATGTCCCAGTGATTACAAAATTCATTCAGAAGTTCCAACTACTTTCAAACCTCAGTACAACAGACTCTGACAGAGTCAAAATAAACTAGACTCAGACCCAGTAAAACCAGCCAGGTTGATGAATGGGATAGAAGAATTCCTTTTTGTTACTGTTCTGAAATCATTGAAGACTTTATATTCTTACTAAAAGAACATAAAGCTTTACATGTGGAGTAGTTGCACTAATCTGAGGAGCAGATTATGCAAAACAATAAAAGACTATGCAAAACAATATACATTAGGGTAACAATAGCTGTACTGAGACGTAATATGACACGAGCACCTGATCTCTCTATTTTTTTTTTCCAGGAAAAAAAAGTCTGTTTAGAGTCAGTACAAACATTATTTTAACAGCATAGTGAGGAAGAACAGCTTGCATGCTTTTTGAAATTTAGCTCTTGTAAAATATATA
>JAVJGJ010000059.1:70258760-70289418 GCA_035590215.1 Microhierax caerulescens | reverse complement strand
AAATATATAATTAGCCACTCAGGCTTCAAGTTTAAATAAGGATCTAAATGTTTTAAAGGAGTTCGATCCAAAACATTACCATCCTTTCCTCTTTGCTGTTAATCAGTCCACTAATTATAGTTATACTAACCTCTGATATACTACTGTCAGGTCTGATGGATGCCAATAGCTCCCTTAATCAGATCTGACAACTTTCAGCAAGTGCCTGTCTCTTGAGACACTGCATCCAGCATGCTTGTTTTCAAGTGTTATTTCGCATTTTCTTCTCCCCCAGTCCTGTTTTCATATAGCACAGAGATATAGTAAATACAACAAAACATGAGTGTAAAGTGTATTTGTCTAAGTTTTTAAACATCATTATAGCAGTATTTGGGCTAAGGTTGATAGCTTGTTCACTGGAAAGATAAGAATTTACAAGTTAAAAATAGGTACAAGAACATTTTTTAGAAATACATTGACATTTCTGAGAAACACAATATTGTTGCTTGGTTGGTGCTATTTTTCCTTTTTTTTTTTTTTTTTCCTTTCTCTTTCTTCCTTTTTCTCTCAAAGCTGCAAGGAAAAGGATTTCAAAGCCATTCCTCCTCTGTTCTACAACTTTAGGCTCGGGTTGCACAGCTTCAGGAAACAAAGATAAAAGACCACCTCAGCTACCAGTTTTTCCAGCATATACGTACTGTCACAATTTTAAGGCCTATAACAATGGCCCTGCATATCTCATTAACTATAAATATAAAAAGTTCAGAATAACTTTTGTTGGCATAACTAAAATGTTTTGTTTATTTATTTTTATTTTAAGATTAACCAGAGTGGGGGGAGAGAGAGTCTGTGTTCCTTTTCCTGGTACTTGAAAAAAAAATCAGTGATCAAACACTTATTCTTTGGAACACAGAGATAACTTTTAGTCTAGAAGTGAGGATCTATTCAAGGAGCAGTTGTTCTTGATCAGCTTTTCCCCCCCTGTTCTGCTCTGCTCCTGTAAAGCACTATACTCAAGACGTGGATTAACTGAATATTATGTGAAAAAAGGCTAGACTGCAACAGTGACATTTTGTTCCAAATATAATTTTTAACACACTTTTTCTCAACAGTTTTATTTTCTTTCATAGATTTGTACGCAAGAGGAAGCAAGTCATGTTCATTTTGTCTCAAACAATTTTTTTTTTTTTTTGAGAATCAATGCAAATCACTGATTCAGAGGCATACTAAGTATAGGATAAAGAAAGGTTTCTTAGTTCAGCTGAGATGCTGATGTTAAACAGATACTGCATTAAAAGCCAATTTCCTGACACCTGTCCACAAAATGACAATCCAAACACCAAATCATTTGCTTTCAGCAAATGTGATTTCATGAAATTTGCTTTCAGTTCTACATTCCAGAGAAAATTATGTATGGCAATATTAATGATAACTAGTGTTGAAGATGATTGCAACAGACCTACAGTATGACTGTCAGATTTATATTCTCCAGTTATATTAACTAAAAGATAGCACACCCTTTGGATTTCAGCAGGATCCTTTAAGCAGTCAGAGGAAATACCAGCAGTTCACTGTTGTAATGAAAGGATCAAATTAAACGGAGTTCCACAAGAGTCCATCCACCTCAATGCTATTGCATAGTTTCATGAGTAGTCCTAATGATAGACCAAAGATTGCACTCACTAAATTTTCACTTGATATTATCCTGCACAGAGCTGTAAATGCATAGGAGGATGGAGCAGGAATTTAAAAATGCCTTAGTAAGTTGAACAGATGCATTAACGGATGAAAGTCAGTAATACAATTTCAATATTCTATACCAAGGATGAGATTCATCTCACCTACCTTACCTGCTAATTTACAAATTCACCATCTAACCTAGTTGCCTAGGCTCCCTTCAGCTGGTTCATTTCATCCATCTTGCTATGAATCAGCCTTAGAAATTTATTCTCTGTAGTGTTCACCCTACAGGTCTGTGCAACCAGTTTAGACTAGTTGCCTAACTTTCACATGGCTAAAGCTAAAATAGATTAATCTGACCTTTAGGAATAATTATTTCAACAAATACAGCATGGACAACAACTGGCGAGACAGTAGTTGGGCAGGGAAAAGAGAAAGAGCAGATCAGTCTGCACATGAACTACAAATGCTATGCCATTGCGAAAACCTTGAAACCTTGGAACAGAAATGCTGTTATTTGGACATGCTAAATAAACTTTCCCTCTGCTCAGCAGCAGTATGACCTTGGGGCAATACATTATATTTTGGGCAACTTAATTCAAGAAGTGCAAACCATCTGAGAGTCCAGAAGTGAAAAATGAGAATGACTAAATATAAATGAAGCATGACCTTTACAAAAAGTTTAAATGAATTGATGCTTAGGCTAAATAAACATGACTGAACAGAGATAACTACAAGAATCTTCAAAAAGCAAACAGCATTGGATGGGGAAAAAAGACATTCAGATAAGGAAAGTGGTATTCAGATTTGAGTAGGATGTACGTTGAAAAAAGAATCCTCCCCTGAAGGAGATTCACCAGGAAGTTTAGGAAAGCTCCATGTTCACTGTGTTGTAAGATTAAATTAGACTAATACTTACCAATAGTGCAATACATGTATTACGTCTGTTTTCACAGAAAGACAAATTAGATTAATTCTTGTACTATTTTGTATAGTTTTAAGATCAGCTTAGCATAACTGCACTAAATATTGAATTAACACCAAAGTCAATGTCCTCAAAAATTCAATTAAAAAACATCTTTAAAATTTCAATTCTAAATAAATATAACATATATGCTAAATAATGTATTCAAATTATACTCTATATTAATGATATAATATGCTACTAATATATACTCTAATATTATATGCTGTAAGATATACATCTCATGCTAATACTGCTATTATTATACTAATAACACTTTATACTATTATATAGTCTAATTCTACTGTAAATTAGTGTATTTTTAAAATGTAGTATAGAAAAAGCTGCACTTTCAAATGCAGTTAAATTTAGCAAGATTATCTACAATATCTGTAAGAATTTAAAGTATAATTTGTTTTTCTGTTCAAATAGTCACACCAAATGATAAACAACCTAAAATATTCAGTAACGTGCAAAATGGCAACTTAGAGGATATTAATTCTAAATTGCTCTGATGCTATTTTGTAATATACTTGCATTTTCAACTGACCAGGAACTGTTACATTTGAAAAAGAGCCAAAAAAGGCAAACATTCCCTGAGCAACCTGTCCTCCTCTACTCAAATAAGCTATCTTTTTGCAGAGGAATATTCACTCAGCAGGCACAGCTGTTATTCTGCAATTTTTACGTCTAAATCAAAGATAATTGGACTGCTGAGTACCTTTAAATTGTACTCTGGGAGAAGGGTCTAACTTAATGCATCATTTGCACTAACTATAAAAGACTGCTTTTTTATCATGTAAAATTTACTGTGCCTAAAAAAGTATTTTGAAGCACAAAACAGTTAGTAATTTTATAGACACATGGATTCTTTTTACAAAGAACCTTTTCAGCTATAAAAGACCATTAAAACCAACAAAAGTAAATCATTTTTCCAAGTTCTTCATAAAGAAAAAATTAATAATAGACGCTCTTTAAAATTATATTCCTACAGTTTTACTGAAAATTACATTCTCAGTGCCAAAAAAAAGCCTAAGACAAAACTCCATAATAATATTTTATTTGGCGATTTAAATAAATTATTTATTCATATGCAGATGAGTAGTTCATACTATGAAGTACTTAAATTTCAGATTCTTTGCTATTAACTTAAGAGCTTCAGCCGAGCCATTCTTTATTGTTACTTAATAAGATTCACTGTTCTTCAGAATTTAATGTACAGTCAACATATTTTAAGGATTTTTAGTCTTAATTTTACATATAAAAATATGAAAAGCATCCTGCTTATTAGTCTTCCACCACTGGAAAAGAAAATCTGAAATTTGTTAGACAAAATGTCATCTTTAATCACATGGGAACATTGTGCCAGGCAAAATGGTGTTTAAAATGGTTCCTTGCTCATCTTTTACTGCATGCAGCAATACACGCAGTAAATATCACATAGGCAATTCCATCAAAATAGACTAATCTTGATTTTCACAGAATCACAGAATGGACAAGGTTGGAAGGCACCTTTGGAGACCTTCCAGTCCAACCCACTGCTCAAAGAAGGGTCACCTAGAGGAGCCTGCTCAAGACCATGTCCAGTTAGGTTTTGAGTATCTCTAAGGTGAAGACTCCATGACTTCTCTAGAGAAACTCCCAGTGTCTGATCACCCTTATGGAAAACAAAACAAAACAAAAAAATCTTTTGTTTACAGAGAATTCCTGTATTGCAGTTTGTGCCCATTGCTTCTTGTCCTCTCACAGGACACTATGAGGTCTGGCTCAGTTGCCTTTACATGAATACACAATGCACTCATTCACATTGACCACATCTGAGCCTACTCACACCTGGGGCTGAATGGCCCCAGCTCGCTTTGCCTCTCCGCACGTGTAAGGTGTTCCTATCCCTTATCATCTTCACGGCTTTCTGCCAGACTTATTCTAGTATGTCGCTGTACCTGTCATAACAGGGAGCACAGAACTGGACGCAGCACTCCAAATGTGTCACATGAGGGCTGAGCAGAGAGGAAGAATCACTTTCTTTGAGCTGCTGGTGACACTCTTCTGAACGCAGCCCAGACTGAAGGGCCCATTGCTGGCTCATGTTCAATTTGTTGCCACCAGAACATCTGTATCTTCTGGGAAGCTGCTTTCCAGCTGACTGGCCCCCAGCCTGAACTGGTCCATGGGATTATTCTCCCATTCCTGTGCAGGACATGGCATGTAACTCTGGAACTTCACGAAATCTCTGTTGGCCCATTTCTCCAGTCTTTCAAGGTCCCTCTGAATGACCATACAACCAACTTATCTGTCATTCACTCCTCCCAGTTTTGAATTATCTGCAAACTTGCTGAGGGTACACTCTGTCCCATGACAGAGCATCACCTTGACCCTTCAAAGGTAATTGAGAATGACCTCATGATGACTTTGATGAGCTCCCTCAGGACTTGTTGGTGAAACTCATCAGATCGCATTGACTTGTATTATGTTCAGTTTGCACATTCCCTAACCTGACTTTCTTTCACCAAGTGTGAAGTTTTCCTTCTCTGGAGTTTCCCATTTGTCTCAGGGGCCTGGGATTGCTGAAAGACAGTCCTAACAATGAAGGCTGAATCAAAGAAGGCTGAAGTACCTCAGCCTTTTACATGCCCTTTGTCATCAGGCATCCTGCCCCCTTTAAAAAAAGTGGTTTTTCCCAGTCTTCCTTTTGCTATATACCCATAGACACCTTTCTTGTTGCCCTTCACAAATACGCTTTGGCTTATCAAATTCTTTCTCTTCATGCTTAAACAACAACTAAAATTCCTCCATGTCACCTGTTCCTGCACCCACCTCTTCCATGCTTCCTTTTTATGTTTGCTTTTTGTCCTGCAGACCTCCTGCCACTCTTGATTTCCTTGAACTTGAGCTTGAAGGCATCAACGCAGACTAACAAGTTCACAGGATAGCTAGGGTCTCCTCAAGTCTGAAAACCTTTGAGTTTTGAGTAAAAAATACTGAAGTAGGTTATTAAACTCATCAGTATCATATCCCCATTAAGTGATTTACAAAAGAGTGTGGTAAATATTGCAGTAACATGCTATTTGATCAGTTTTCAATACCAGACCATTTTGTTGAATAATCCTACATATCTATAATCAATACCCTTACACACAACGCGCTTTCTGAAGAATACTAACTGGAAGACTCTAACTTATGCATAAAAGATTAAAACTGAAGGATCACGCTGCATGACAAATGCATGAAGCTAACTGAACTTATTACGACTACAATACTGGATCTACAATATTTGCATATTAGCACACAACTGAATTAGAAGTCTTTGAAACTTTCTACTACATTAGAAACTCCTCTCTCCCCCCTACCGCAATACCAAGGCAACCAGATCAACGTAACATTTATCTGTTTTGAGAGATGTAGGAGTGAATACAACTTGGCAAGTAAACAAGTAAATAAGATGGACTATCTGAAACACAGGAAAGCAAGATCAAATAAATGGAAAGAGCAGCAAGAAAATCTTGTGCTTAGCACTATGCCTTTGACACGAAGAAATAAAATCTGGTTTTCAATATCACTGTCTAAAGATTTTTCTTGAAAGGCAAAAGCACTCTAAATAAAGCACAAACCACAACTCTGAAGACCCAAGAGATAGGCTTAATCTACTACTGAATCTTATGTAAGGTAAACCACTTACCACTGAGGTTTCTAAATACTACACCTGACCAGCCAACACAATAGCCTACACAAATCTATTCAGATCTTTCTATGCTCAGAATCCACAAGACTGATACATACATGTACACACACATGTATATATGTCTGGCAGCTTCCCCATAGGAGTTTCAGCACTCTATTGCAGAAGTGGGAGAGCAACTGAGTAGCTCCAAACGGGCTTCCTTCTTCCCACAGCCATGTGCTGTATTACAGAGAGGCCTCACTGACAACACCGCTTGTGTTCACAATGTAGCTTAAAACATTACAAGTACTTTGCAGCTCACAGGTGATTCAGCAGCCGCTGGATGATCATTACATCACTGTTATGATACAACTAGAATTCCTTCATGTAAAGGTCCAGACAGAATTTGAGCCAGTCCCAGTCATTGAAAAGTGACAAAATAAGTTTTCTGGATTTTTTAGTTAGTTTGTTTGTTTTTAATTAATTACAGGCCTGGTGACAGAGAAAGGAAGATGCTGAAGCCTCCAAAAATCACTGAAGAACAGCAGTCCTCTCTCTTAACATAAATGACTTTTGTACGTTAATCTACCTTCACAAAAACTTCATTAATATTTGTTGTATTGAAGTAACGAGTTCAACAATCTAAGAGCAATCTTTTACATATACAAATAAAAAAATGTTTATTAATCTGAGTTTTTTAACCCAAATGCAATACTTTTGCCATTTAACTTCACATTCACTTCTGCAATAATCTACCACAATGAACTGAGATAAATCATCAACAATGAATTTTCACCCCTATAAAAACATACATGATAAACACATGTTAATATCATAAATCACATGCATTTTCAGTATAATTGGATTTAAAACAGTAAATGTGCAGAATATTCTCAATAAAAATGTTCTATACATATTAAAGAATTATTTCCAAATTTTTTAGCAAGCACTTCTGAAAAAATATTTTGAATGACATTTGCAGTTGATTTCATAACATGAATAAGAAGCAAAATGGATTTAATATATTAATTGCAAAGTTATTAAACCAGATCATCCCCTTTTCAGTAAGTAACTTGTCTGAAATTTCCACTTGAAAAATTAAGAAATCTACTTGATTCACCTGCAGGGGACACTGTTGGTCTTAGCTATACAACCGAAGAAAACAGCATTCCTCTCAATAGTCAGCTGCAGTCTGGATCAATGGTGTATCCAAAACACAATTATTTTTCTTGTATTTGTATACTAGTACTTTCAAAGTTCCACTGTGTTATGGACAGCAACTAAGCACCACTCAGCCACTTGCTCACTAACCCCAGCACGATAGGAGAGAGAATTTGAAGAGTAAAAGTGAGAAAACTCATGGGTTGAGATAAAGACTGTTCAATAGGTAAAGCAAAAGCTGCACACACAAGCAAAACAAAACAAGGAATTAATTCTCCACTTCCCATCAGCAGGCAGGTGTTCAGCCATCTAGAGGAAAGCAGAGCTCCATCGCATTAATGTTTACTTGGGAAGACAAACACCATAGCTCCAAACGTCCCCCACTTACTCTTCCCCCAGCCTTTATTGCTTAGTATAGCATCATATGGTATGGAATATCCTTTCTGATCAGTTGCGTTCAGCTGCCCCAGCTGTGTCCCTTCCCAGCTTCTTGTGTACCCCCAGCTCACTTGCTGATGGGATGGCATGGGATGCAGAAAAGGCCTTGACTCTGTGTCAGAACTGCTCAGCAGTAACTAAAACATCCCTGTGTTATCAACAATGTTTTCATTAAAGTCCAAAATTGTCACAGCACTCTCAAAACTAGCTGGCTACAACAAGGTCTTTTACCATCACATACCACTGTACTCTTCACACCAGTCTCTCTGCTGCCTTCTCCTAGTCTCTCCTCATTGCACGGTGCTCTGCACCTTATCTACAGCCGGCCAACCCGCCACCCCGGCTTCATTCCTCTACACAAAATATAGTACCATACCAGCTACTAAGAAGAAAATTAACTCTAACCCAGCCAAAACCAGCACACACTGTAATATCAAGCTGCTGCAGAAACAGCGATTAATGCAAATGCATCAAGTAGAGCTCTTTTAAAACTGCATTTATTCTGAATAAGCTTAAAGTAAATGAAAAAATGTGTGCACTGGAGAGGAAAAAATAAAGAGTATACACCTGTAGCAAGGACTCTTCATCCAAATGGAATATTTATATATTTTCATTTAAAGTGCTTAAGTACAATACCAAAGAATTGCATCAATTCATTTACAAAATAAGTGTGTGTGTGTGTGGGGGGGAACCACTCCAACCTTTGGTTTCAGAACAGTTAAACAGTTTAGAAAAACTTGTAGAAAATGAAGCCAAGTCAGGCATGAACATAATTACTTCCAATAAAAAGGAACACACAACCAAAAATACAATTAACCCTCTATCCTTTAACTATGAACACACAGAATAATTTTTTCCTGTTGTTCAAAATCACGGTAATTTTATTTGGCATCATTTCAATTAGATTTTAAAACAAAGATTAACTCCCACCTTCCAACCCAAGCTAAACAAGTTTTTAGTCAAATGAGTCACACCAAAGAATACCCGTCAATTACTCATTTTTTCAGAGTATATGGCATTTGATTAATGAACACAAAGTAGGTTACTCAAAGGCTGTACTACAATTCTACAGATTAGGTAGTAACAACAAGCAAGTAGGGATGTAGTATAATAAACCACTGTGTCTATTTGAAAAATAAATTATTTAAAATAAAATGTAAGTTAGTGTCTTAGAGCAGTGATTCTAATTTCTGAAGTACGGAAGCCTGATTTTAGTAAAATCAAGATGGATTCTGTCATAAATCTATCATCAATTAATTTAGGTCACAGGCTGCACCTCCAGTTCCTAATACAGAACTACTATTTTTTTATTCAAACTGCTACTGCTTAATGATGTATAAGTACTTTTTCTCTCCAGCAAAATCTTAGCTGTCATAGGAACATATATTAAGGGGAGAGCAGTAAATCAGAAGAGCTTCCAGCAATCCCACTAAGGTATTAGAAGACTGATGCCAAAAAAGGTTGAAGGCACAAATCGATACCATCAACCTCAGAAAGCAATATAGTTGTCCCAGCAACAAACCCAACAGAAATAATACAGACAACAATTCAACTAAGCAACAAGCTTATTAACTGAACCGACTGAAAACTTAGCCAGAAATCTCTCATACAAGCAAAACTTAATTTGTTTCTTAATAATTTTCATCATCAGAAACAGCCAGGAGTCCTACATCTGAAGTCACAGAGTCTACTGCCTTTATTTCTGAGGTTTAAAGAATTAACATGACAGGCCCCAAGTTACCTCTCTGCTGTTTAACATAATTTTTTTTTCCTGCTTTACTATTTCCCCAAGTTGGTGTAAAGAAGGAAGAAAACTGTGGGAAAACCATATACTTCATAAAAATGGCACCCATGGAAAAATTCCTTCTTTGACTTTAAAGACATCCCTTCTGATTTTATTTTAATAGTCTTGCTTTTAGAAATGAAACTAATTAAGAAATACACTTAACATTTACAGAAAGAAAGTTTTAAAAGTAAACCAGAAAAAGACATGTAACAGCCTGTGGAGTCCCATCAAGCTTCAGTGCTTCAGAGAGATACTGGATAATGGTATTTTAAACACAATTTGCCCTGAAGATACCATGGACAATGAAGCAGGAAAGAAGAAGATTTTATTTTGCAGACTGGGAAGACTTCTGAAATGAAGGAAATCCTTATGGAGATGACAGTGTGAAATGCAGATGACTTTGGGATACAGAAATCCTCTTGTATAAAAAGATTTTGATCTTGACTCAGCCATACACTTTAGCAAGCATTTTTGTTCTAAACATTTTAGTATCTTTCTCTCATTTGAAAGGTTAGGTTTTTACCTCATTTAGAAGAAAGACTCTCACTTTAAATAGTGCATAACTTTGAAGATTCAGAAGAAAGGACATTTTCTTTTAGCAAGGTTGTAATACTAAGAAATATTTTGGAAGTTTTCTCAGAAAGAGAGGCACGTCCCTTCCTCTTTCCTTTTCATATTAGATTTTGATGTACTTTGATAAATTATATCTCCTAGTCCAAATGCTGATTTAAAGAGAACATTCTGCTCCTGAAGCCATAGGTGTGCATAGAATTCAGGGCTGAAAAAAAGTAGTGCTATCAGGCTCAACTCTTCTTTTGAAATGAACAACTTGAAAAGAGGAAGTTCAGTATCAGTAAGCTTTATAATATCTGGATCGCTTCTGATTGCCACCTCATGACAGTTTTTCTCCTCATACCAAAAAAGATTTGTAGATTTTATTGCATCTAATGCATATGAAGTTTCTAGAGCAAGGTACCACTCTGTTCCTGAAAGAAACAGACTGTCATCTGAAGTCAGCAGTAATACAGTGGTTTTTTACTTGTGGTTGTTGAAAACACATGGTACGTAACTGCAGATGAAGGCCACTTACAGGAAACCAACATCAGAGTAAACGCCTTACAGGGATGGACAAAATTACCAGAGAAGGATAAAGATTAGACAGTGATGAAGCATTAAGAGATGGGAAAATAAAATAGTATTATCTTGCTTTAAAGGCACTTTAAACTGCATATTCTATGTAATTTTTCAGTGTAAGCACTTCATATATTTTTCACAAAATGCTATGGTAATATGAATGAGATATCAATTAACAATGTCAATCTAAAAAAGTTCCCAACAAACTTTTCCCCTACATTTGATTTCTGTTGTAAATGTAAAATGCTGTACAACACGATAGCCTGTGAATTGTTATTAAGGGAGAAGAGCTGTTAACATTCTGAATTTAAAAAAAAATTATAATTCTTGGTCACCATATTGAAACCAAGAAATTTTGAAGGCTATTTTATCAACACAGACAGTTTAGAAATAGAAACATATTTCTAAATAAGGCTTTGGGAGGAATAAGAAATGCAATACTTTTCCATGTTTTAATTTCACAATGTAATGTAATTTCATACATTTCAGCATTATACATATAACCAAAAGGCCAATCTACTTGCAATTAAGGGCATGCTGCAAACCCCACAAAATCAGGGTTCTTTCAATTCTTCTCTGGTTTGGGGGTAACTGAAATATGAACTAGTAAGTTATTTTTGTCTGTGCTGATCATGGTCATCTGTCAAATTCTTAGCTATAAATTTTTTTTACTAGTTTTTTGCACAGGTGGATTCAAAAGACAGTTTCCAATATCTTCATGTGTATCAAGCCAGGCTAGGAGGTCTTTTTAGCACACTATTAAATAAAATTTCTTACTAGTAACACTTAAGACTGTTTCTTTATAACTGTACCCTGGAAGATCACCTCCACAGGACTCATTAATTCCTATCACAAGCTACGAAAAGGACAGAAAGAATGTCAAAAAAAATAGAGTTAAAAAACCAAACCCACACCACCAAACCCTGTTTGTCAAGATTTTTTTTTAAATAAAAATCCTTTGACATTGAAAATGCTGCTTACATAGATTTATGACATTTATCACAATTCAAAATACTTATATGGCTTCAGAGTTAAATAGGTCCAGAAATCAGTAAGAAACACTTAATGTCTAACATGATTTAGTGGTAATTCTGTCATCATTAATTTTTTTCAGTTCCCAAAAGCAAAAAATTCCCCTTTGGTTTCAAATACTCTCATCCTTTATTCCCTTTTCCTAATATAAAGATGTCCTCATTTCTGGTTACACATAAACATAAAAGTCCATGCAATAGGTGTGTAATGTTTATTTTAAAACAGTATGAAAATGAGTAACCACCATAAAGAATCACTCCATCATGTACTTACTATATGCATAAGGTAAATTACTATGTATAAATATTCAGCTTCCAACAGCTGGCTTTGTATATGCATGAAATGGGAAGCACATACAAAGCAGATGATAACTGAATATAATGCAATAAAAATTAACAAAACTGGTGTATTTCCATTTCCATTGGAAAAGCAGCAGAAATCAAGTTCACTCTTTGCTTTTACCTAGAAGCATCTCCACACCCTATTAAGTGCAGGAAATAAGAAACTGTACGAGAAAAAGCAAGCTGTAGATGAAACAGAAGGCACCTCAGGTTTATAGCCCTCTTTTCCCTCAAATATTTTCAGACTTGATTAGTTTTATATTGCAGTTAAGAACTTAAGAAAAAAGCATTATTACAGTTTATTAGTATCAGATTCCAATAGGGAATAAAGCCTTCATGACTTAATATCAACGTCTATCAGCTGACAGAATCTATCAGAGTGATCATCCATATCACTCAAAGGTCCTGATGCCATTTGCTGTTCTCAGAACTACTTGCCCTGTTCAGCTAATGCTTTTGTGGCCTCTGCTTCACTTCTCACTTCTGCCTTGCCAGTACGAGTACAATTAATCAGCTAATCTTTGAGATGTCAAAATACATTCAGTCCTTCAGGCTATTTCCTTTCCTCAAGAAAAGAATTCTGTTCAGTAATCAGACAAATGTATTTGCCAATGCAAATGCAGCTTACACAAATTCTCTTTTCATTTGCAACACTGGTGTTTTCAAAAACACCATCAGTACTGTTGTAATACTCATGCTTTTCAATAAGAATTGCCCTTTTATTCTAAATTACTCTTATTTCCAGCATAAATAGCTAGCTAAAGTTAAAAAGAAAAATAACCAGATAATAAAATTTGCAATAAGCTAACAAAACATGTTTCTTGGATTTAAAATACCAAAAGCAAAATTTCAATGAAAGCAGTAACTTTTTAAAAAAATCCAAAATTAAAACTAGCCATAGTGTGTTGACCTTCGTTGCTTGCCAGCTGCCCAGCCAGGCACTCCCTCCCTTCCCCTCCTCAACTGGACAAGGGCAAGAAAACAAGATGGAAAAAGTTCATAGGTTGAGATAAAGACTAGGAGGTCATTTACCGATTATTGTTACGGGGAACACACACTTGACTTGGGGAAAATTAGTTTGATGTACTGCAAATTAAAAATAGAGTACAATAGTGCGGAAACAGAGAAAAAACCTAAAAACTCTTTCCTCAGTCTCCCTTCTTCCCAGGCCCAACTTCACTGCTTTGTTCCCAGCTCCTCTACCTCCCAGAAGATGGGGGTTGTAGTCAGTTCATAAACCTTTGCTTCTGCTGTTTCTTCCTCACACTTTGCCCCTGCTCCAATGTGGGGTCTCCCCCATGGGACAGTCCTTCACAAACTGTTCCAACATCGGTCGCTTCCATGGGCCACAGGTCCTGCCAGGATAAACCTGCCCCTGTGTGGGCTCATCTTCATGGGCCACAGTTCCTGCCAGGAGCCTGTTTCTACATGGGCTCTCCATGGTCCACAATTTCCTTTAGGGCACCATCCACCTGCTGCAGTGCAGAGCCTTCCCAGGGCTGCGGTGCGGATATCTGCTCCACCATGGCCTCTTCCATGGGCTGCAGGGGAATCTCTGCTCCAGTGCCTGCAGCACCTCCTCCCTCCCTCTGCTCTGAGCCTGGTGTCCGCCGGGCTGCTCTTCACCCTATTTTCTTCAACACTCTCAATTGCTAAGCAGTGGTTTTGCTCTTTCTTAAATAGGCTTTAGGCATTTATAGAGGTGCCACCAGCCTGGCTGAGGGGCTCCGTGCCCTGTGGCAGGTCTGTAGGTCTGTTGGAGCTGGCTGGAACCAAACCTGTCTGGCACCCGCAGCCCCCCCGCCCCCACTGCCAGCGCCTGGGCACAAGACAGCCCAAACATGGGCACAATGTGCTTCTAAGGTGACGAAAAGACACTCTGCTCAGTTACTGCTGGGTTTTTTCCTTAATTGCGATCTTGGAAATCATTCAGATTTTAAAAGTGCTCAACAGGTGCAGCACTTGGCAAATGAAAGTGATATCACTACTCATAGCTAAAGCTTTGAAGGATGTTTTCTTAGCTAAATGTTAAGATAGTTTTTACATAAACTGTGAGCAACATCAAGAATCAACTCTGAAAGCCACATGACTTTAGCTTACACAGACTAACAAGCAGAGAACAAATATGACAGCTAGCTGCTTGCTTTCTGACTGGCAACGCGAGTCAGGTTTAGCAGGACTCTCTTCACACACATACACACGTTTTTTTTTTTTTGGTTTTTTTTTTTTTTTTTTTTTTTTTTTTTTTTTTTTTTTTTTTTTTTTTAAACTGAGCTGTATAGCTAAAAAGCCTAATCTTTCACTTCAAGTCTCTGTGTATATCATTGATGCAGGACACTACAGCTAAGAAATTAAGTTTTGAATTGAATTCATTTGAACATCCTGCAATTTTTCATGGTTGTAAAATAACAAAAGTTTATGAAGAAGGCAGTTCTTAACATACAAACAGATGAATGCTACTTCAGGTTTCCCACTTCCCATTCAGGAGAAACATTTAGAAGCACTTTAGGTTGAAAACAGACCAAGGTCAAATGCACTGTTTGCTTCCAGTACCCCTTTCTTGAATCAGACAAGGAATTAATTTTTATCAAATCCATGACAGAAAAAAAAAGATATTTGGATGCCTGCAGAAACCTATAAGTTTTAGAAATGTCTGTTTCTGTGAAGGCTGGAAGGCCCATGTTGACAGGCACAGCCTTACAGTTCAGTAAACGTACAAATTTTTGTGGGCCTTGAAATATTTCAGTACTATGTAAACACTACACAAAATCCCATATTAAATTTTAAATGAACAACCTTGCTTTCTGTTTAATCAGTTTCTTGATCAAGAAGAACAATAACAAAAATTGGAATACTTTCCACTATTAAAAAACATATAAACCCATATTCCAAGAAAGTTACAAAAAAAGTATTCAATAGTTCAGAAGTGCTATCAGAACTATGCCCACAATAATAGTTTGATTCATTTTCCCCTAATATTTATTTAAAAGGCAATAAATTTCCTTCTCCTGTTCTCTGAATCCCTTTAACTCCAAGAATATGAGAAGGAAGGAACAGATATATAAAGGTTTATAGGTTACTGAAATTAGCCCACTTTCAAAATTTCACCAGATTTGTCTTCAACTACTACATAATTTTAGCAACATAGAAAGCACTGATAATCTGGCCTTAAGACCAAGACATATCTGTAGTGACCAAGCCTCATGACAGTCTGGCAGTCTTCAAGACAAAACAAGAGACACAGGACCAATAAAAGAAGTTTTGCTTATTATCTGCAGCTCTGAGACACAAAATAAAGCAAAAACATGACAGAAAATTTATCTCAACTTTAAAATGTCAGTCTCACTTGTATTTACTTATCTGAAGAAGGATGCTAGCTGTTGACAAGGACTGTAGTATAACACATCTTGTACAAAACTGCTGAGGTACTAGTTTAAGGGTGAGCAATATTCACAGTAACAAAAGATGAAACAGACTAGTAAAATAACTTCCCTTAAAAAGAAAATAAAATACCTTTAACAGAATTATATTTTTTTTTTACATTATTTTTAAAGTTTATACAAATGAAAGAAATTCTAAAAAATTTTCACTGTGCTATGCCAAGGATCTTAATTTTGTTTCATGCATGTACAAAACATTAAAAAGAAATTATCTCCTACAAACACATATCCTATGTGTTTTGATGGCCACTACCTTTAAAAGCTACTAATTGTTAAGGCCAGAAGGCATTTCTGCAACTCCCCAGAAGCTACTACTGTTTTGTACAAGTTAAGGCATCATACTAGTCATTAGCTTACAATACACCATGCTCAGTGCAGGGCAGTGTCTTCAGACTTGGCGACTACATTATAAATCTGTACTGCTGTAATCCCAGTTGTATTCTTGAAACTTTGAAAACATAATTATTACTACTATTTGTTGCAAACACAAGGTCAAAGGTAATCGTTTCGAAAGTGCACAGGTTGATTTTGAAGTTGTGTTACATAATTTTCTAGATAGTATAAAACAAAGACTGAGTATATCTATATATATATATATGCACACTCAAAAAAGCCATAAAGACAATGACTCAAATAATCCATTGACTTCTAACAAAACACTTTGTGTTGTCCCAAATGCTACCCAGCAACATACATAATACTTATAAAAATATTTTCCATTTAAACATTGACATACCAAAAACGACTTACCTAACAATAGATTATGGCTAGAATATGCTTAATATCATTGTGTTTTAAGTAATGTATCAGAGATAACATTATGTCAGTATACAAACATGCTTAGATAATAATAGGTCAGAATACAAACATGCTTAAAATAGAGCCAATAGGAAAAATACCAACTGCAGGGAAATAAACCTCCTTAGATTGTTTTTTAATGAGGGAAAGAAAGTGAAAAGTTAATGTATCTCTATTTATACTATGAAAAAAGCCTTAATAACAGAAGATACATTCTTTACAAGAACCAGTATAATAGCTAGTGTTATTTATCTTTGTAACAAGTTTATTTTGTTCTGTTCCCACGTTCAGTGAAGCACTTACTTACATCCAAATTATTTGGTAATGGACTCTGTATCTATTCTGTCTGAAACTGTACAGCAACATGTTAAATATTTACACTTACTCCTTTTCACAAAAACATAAAGGGAAATTGTGTCTTACAGTTTTAACACCCTACATCTTACACTTAGAGAAGTAGTAGCTGTGGCTTTCGCTGTACAAGCTGGGGAGCAGGTTAGAAGACTGACTGAAAATAAAACATTATTTTGATTTTTCTTTTAAAGATAATTTCATTATAGGTAAAATAAGAAATAACTTTTTTTGAAAAGGTTGGCTTCTGAAGTATGTGTTGGAACCATAGTACTGATAATGAATATTCAAAGTATAGTATGGAATAAGATGGAAGTAAAATAATTTCATGTATAATACCATAAAAGTGCGGAGCAGAAAGAGACAGGAATGCCTTCTGGAGGAGTATAAATGACAGTATGGAAAGCATCGAGAAAGTTATTCCTGAAAAATTGCGCTTACAGACCTTCTTAATGGGCATATCTTTCAAAACCATTTAAAGATTTCATTCCATCCTTAAGGAATGAAAATTTAAATTACTAATTACTTTTTTTTGTGAGCATTTTCATAATTTAAAAATATTTGTAGAAAAAAGTAATAAAGGCAGACCCCACTGTACATTAAGTGTGGATTCCTAAGAAGCGAGAGTCAGCAGTTTCTCAGATACAGCAGTTCTTCTTCATCAGCATGTGGCAAACAGATACACGTAATGACTTACAAAATACACATATTTAAATACACACAGAGAAAGTATGAAGGATGAAACATGAAGGATGGAAAGGAAGGAGAAAATTATCAGGATTGTCCCTGAAGTGCTACTTCTAATTAATACCTGACAATCACCTCATTTTTACATCCTTCATTGTGACTGATTTGATTCACCCGAGGATGAAAATGAAGATGCTGAAAATGGAGCTGCTCAGAAAAGCAGAAGACAACTGTCACAGAAGACTTACATAAGGCCTTCAGATTCCTAGAAGAATCATCTGAGATCTTTTGCAACAGTGATCCAACCTGAAATACCTGCCATCTACTTCAGCTGATGCCTTTTATCCCCCATACTATATATACTATCCCTGTGTATTTATATTTAAACTGGTGCATGCATTTACCTGCTGTAATATTAATTCTTACAGGAAAAACTGCTTTACTGTTAAACATAGGCACTTCATCTATTACACTAACGAAGGCTAGAAAGCACGGTAGTGATTAGCAAAGTAACTCTGAAACTATAAGTAAAGCAGAAACACATATCAGAGTATTCCTATCTGAGAAATGTATACATTAGAGAGGCTGACAAATAACATAATTTTTTGAAGCAAGAATCTATTTAATATAGGGTAAAAAGCAATGAAAGAAACCTGCTTGCATGAGGTGGCTTAAGTGCACAGTTCATGAAAGCTCCTGAGTTTTCACAGGAAACAATATACACAAAGAGCAGTAAGCAAGATCCTGTACAAGTGCATGCCCTTTTCTCAGTTTATAATAAGGTTACATATTTTCTGTGCACTTTTATAAGCAGGGATAAAACAAAGCCCAGTGCTGGTCTCCAGAGTCTGCAAAAACAGCAGCAGCAATTACAATGGTAACTCTTGGATTGGTGTTCTCTCTCCTCTGCTCCTCCTACAATTCTGACTAATCGTAGGAAAGACTGACTAGCTACAACAAGCAAAAGAAAACAAACAAACGAGTATTTCACAGTCCCAGAATTTTTGGACTTTACATATTTGTCTTTTTAACCTTTCAAATGTTTTAAAGAGCAAAGAAGTGAAAGTATTACTGATGCTAAAGCAAATGTGAAATTAATCAATGTTTTAATTATAGTTCCTTTGAAAATCTAGAAGCTAAATTTTGGGTCATAACTAACATAACTATTTCCAAATTTTCCTTCTTCTGAGGACCAGTTTTATTTCCACCTGCATTCCCTCAAAAAGTTTAGGAACTACAAATACACTACAATTCAGATTAGTGTTTCTATCTTATGAAGAACATACAAAACTGTAGAAATGCTTTGAAGGTAAGTTTCAGATAGAAAGAAATATTTAATTTCAAAGCAATGAGCTAAATCCATGGCAGGAAAAAAAAAAATCTAGGTCCTTCCCTTGCCATTTCTTCTTGAATTTTATTCAGAAATCTACTTTACCTTCTTCCCCAAAAGAAAATAAATTATGCTAATGGTAGTATTTTGGACTGAAACAGGAGTGCATGATAAAGCAGACAGTTTTTCTATACTTGAAGTTACCATGTTGCTCTAAATCAATACATTGTATATATTAATTTCCCATTACCAGAGTAATAAAATTTCAACTTTGTAAACTATTTTCCATACACATTTCTTAATAATGCCTGAACTGTTGGGTTTTGTTGTCCCCCCCTTCCACCTTATGTCTTTACTGGATGCAAGCAGAGTTTTAGTAATGAGGAGAGACTTTATAGCTGAAAAGTTCTTTAGTTTTTAAACCCAATTTTTATGCAGATGGTGTTGCAAAGTAATTCTGATAAATTACCAGTGGTATTGCTGTTACTCATTGATATTGTGTCGTTATTTATTGGTTACCACAGCATTGTGGCTATATTTGTCAATATGTATGCATGTACATCTTCTAAGAAATAAGATTGCTATCCAGGACTTAATGCTAGATTACTGCAGTGGTTGTCTTTATTATTAATTACATATAGACATCTTTTCTTGTCATGTGAAGAGTTTTCTCTAGTTTTACAAAGATGTAAAATACATCAAAGCTAAGACTGGCAAAATATAACTCATCTGAATCAATAATTACTACAGGTTATATTTATAAGTGTTCATATCAATAATACAACCAAGTCTTACTCTGTCTCTTCATCCAGGCAGGAGGAGGAAGGGTAATTACAAGGAACTTGATGAAAGAATATTTATAAAAGTATCTCAATATTTTGGAAAAATGATATTTCACTGACATAAATAGCATTTGTGTGAAATACACATGACAAGAAGTATCCGTTAACCAGAAAAATCTCCATCTGTGCAACACTATTTGGACTATATTTGGAAGCTAAAAAAGCAAATAATACTCATTTCTATGAATGCTCAAATGCTTAACGTAGCAATGTCTTATACTTTTCCTCATTTGTACTTGGAAAGATAAGATCAGCTATTAACAGGAACCTTCAGCTTTATTAACTTTTTTTTTTTTAATTTACAAGGCAAATATTATTTTAACATATTTGCAACTATGTTGTTACAGCATTTCAAATTTATTTAGGATTTACCATTTGCAGACCAGACCTTCAAATTTCAAAGATTGCTATTATCAAAGAATGTCTAATCTGAAATTATGAACGTTAGGCTCTTGCAAACACATACATACAACACTTGGTTTATAATCCTGGAAGGGTAGGGGCACAACCCACTAAGGTTCACAAGCTGGAAATCTTGCAAGATTTTATACAAAGGTTACAAAAAAGTGGGGCACCATACCAGTAAGTCTGAATGGGAGAAACCAAAATGTGTAATGAGCCTGTTGCTTCAGATATTTCAGATGCATTAGTGTTTTGATCACTTTGAACTGAAAGTCACATTTTGAAACAGAACCGGTGTAATTACAGACTCAATAATAACATTTCAGCTGCTTTACCAATACCTTTAACAAGGGTTTTGAAGAAAAGACCAGCATACCTATAAAGAGGTATGAATACATACAGAGAACATTTTAAAATATTAAGCATACCTGTGTTCGCAGAATTTCACCTTTTGACAGTTGCATGTCACCAGTCAATTCCTTCACAGTAATGCCTAGTGGTTCCAGACGCTTGCTGAAGTAATTTGTCATTTCAGCTGCCAAAGCCTTCATAGGAGCAACATACACAATCTGCACCAAAAGGACACTTGCTTGATAAATGAGCAAACCCCACAATGTCGTTTGTTTCATGGCAACCATTACAAATCACAATTTATTGTGAAATATGATGCCAGGCGCTTACAGTGAAAAATCTTAATAGTGATATATGAAAAGTAGTTATCTTTGTTGGATAAGTGTGCAGCTGTTTAAAGGACAATAGATTTTGTTTATACAGCCTCATCACTTTGAAAATTGGTTCTGCATCAAAGCTAAATGTGTTTTCATAGCTTTTTACTTGCATAATAAGACTTTTAGAACACAAATAAGAATGGCTTTAACAATAATGAAGTAAATCAAAACTAGCCTTATCTTTGACTTGGAAAACTCTAATACCCTTGAAAACTTCCTGGCTTCATATTCTGCATATAACATATAATGGGTTTCACCTTGTAAGTTAAAAAGTTGTTAGTTCGTTCATTAAACTCCTACCTTAAATTCATCCTTTTTGATAACACCATGCTGGACATGCTGGCGAATTTCATGAAGGACTGTCAGCATGGCAATGTTAGTCTTCCCAGCTCCAGTGGGGGCACAGATTAGCATGTTCTCATTTGTGTTGTAGGCGGTCTCGAAAACTATAGACTGGATTCGGTTTAGTCTTTTCACGCCTTTAAAAGCAAGTTGTCCAATCTGTTAAAACAAACAACACGCATATTTCTGATTTTTCATATATACATGCATGTGTGTGTATATATCCATATATTAATCATAAGAAAAAGACCATGTGGTAACAAAATGTAGCATACCTGAGGCTACCACTTGCACACAACCCTGAAATACTGAATCCAAAAGGAATAAAAATATAGCAGGGAAACATGTATTAACATCAATCAAAATCTCTAGACACATGTTATTTCAGCATTTAATTTGTTTTTCATCAAGATTGTGACAAAAACTACTATAAAGTAATGACCTATTAAACATCAGTCAAATAGCAATAGCCAAGATTAAAAGAATAATCATCTTTAAACCTAAGATGAGAAACTGTGACTAATAGAAGAGGCAGCAATACACAAGAACCTGCCAAAGAAGATTATTTTAGAAATTACTTATGATTAATTTTGCAAACACACACACAAATTCAGCAACACCCTTCTCTCTGCTTCTGAGGAAATCTCCATCTTGCAATTGCTAATGTTCAGACCTTTCTCCAACAATATTTGCAACAAACTGCAACCTCCAAAAGGAACATAAAACTTGCCTGTGCAGTCCCAAATAAACTTTGAAGATGTTTTCAAAAATTAAATTAAATTACATAGTTAAACCAGGCAATTATAGTTTAATGCATGTTTAAATCTTACAAAGAACAAATCATCATTTATAGAAATACTTTGTCTCTCTTTTTCAGACAACTGATTTTTCCACAACTAATTGCTGTAGACAATTACAATTTCTGCATGTGAAGATTCTAAAACTTTAGCAACTAAAGAACAGATCCTTAAGATATAAAATTAATCTTCTAATAAACTTGCTTTTTCTTAGTTACTTTTCAGACACTTAAAAAGGACTGCAGAACACAGAATTATTTCCTTTCTACAATTTTAATTACCTGCACTACTTCTACTAATAATCATGAAAAGTATCTGATTTTTTTTTTGTGATTAGCTTTTTTATTTTAATTGTAGAAAGCCACAGAAGTACAAATTCACTGTAAGGAACAGCCCTGAAAACACCCTCTGGAGATCTCCCTTTCCATTATTGTGGATGCTTTAGTTAATTTATAATCGTTTGCTATGGTAATAGTGTCTCCATTACTAATAATATTCTTTTCAATGCTTTCCAATACTAAGCAAATTGTTTGAGCAGGACCCCAATTTAGTACTACCTTGAGCAACACAAGTTTAGGAATGAGGGCTTCATCAGCTATTCAGCTTTGTGACAAACAGCACTAGGTCTATCATTTTGCTGCAGCTTCTTATAGTAGCCTCATGTGAGAGACTGAGATACAAATTACAAATTTAGGATAATACACAATACTCTTTCACTCTACTCTTAAATGCAGAGGAATAAAATAATGACTGGCAAACTGTAGTTTGATTCTAGAGAACTTTAAATATAAAAAAACCCCAATCACCAATGTAAAAGTCAATGAAAATGCTATGTAATCAATACATTATTATTTTTTAAAAATATGCTTTTCAGTTTAGGAGTACCATTGTCTTCACAAAGCTTTCAGGTTGAAAACTTATTGTGTGACACTGAAAAAACCAAATTCCACTTAAATCATGGATTGCATTTGTATTTATAGGATTGACACATCTCAAATATATTAAAATATCTATTCTAAACTGTTAAATGTCTTCAGTGGAAAAAAAAAGTAATTAATGCAGGTACTTCCAGTACTTTTCATCAAGTTTCTTCAATTAAGTGGCTGAATTTCAGGATTACATCAGTTCTTGCTATAATGTTCTTTCACAGTTTATTCTGCTTGCAAGATTGCAGGGGGAAAGCTTATTTGTTTTGCATGAAGTTTTGTATATATAACGTTTACGCCGTGTATCATCTTCAAAATTCACTTCATCTCCATGAATGAGACTATTATAAAGTGTTAACAGGTTTCCTGGAGACCTGCTGATTACGTTAGTGCTATCAGGGTTCAATCAGCTATTTTTATGGCCTGCTTGGTCATTTTAGGTTTCTAATTTGCCTGTTACTTCATCTTGAGATTTCTTGAAAGTGGTTATATTTTTCCTTTTTCCTTTTCCCTCCCAATTCCATCTAATAGGTTTTAGAAGCTATTATAAACACCATGAAGTTCATAATGATAAACACTGTTTACATTGTTAATAATAAAGGATCTATGGACAGAAACTCACAAACACAAGTGGTGATTACAGAATTGAACTAACAAAACACTACACTGCACAATATGTATATTATTTAAATAAACAGTTTTTAAACAAAAGTAGAAACATAGCTGTCTAAATGAAGTCTGGTCTAAGTATCTTTAGGAAAGAATGACAGGAATTTTTCACATTCACATAGTTGAACTGCTTGGCTTTATATAAAGGTCTCCTTACAGCTGTGACCGTTAATACCCTTAAATAAAGTACATCTTTAAGTGCTTTCTTTGAGTACTGCCTGTAGGAATGTATTGTTCCAGCTTCTCAATCTTGAAGTTGGCAGTGTAAGACTTGTTCCTCTACATTTGGAAGAAATTACATATACTATAGCCCTGGGACATGCAATTGTTAGCAAAAATAAACAATTATTTAGATAGAGAAAGGTATTTTCCTCTCGCTTTTCCTATTGGAAAGTAGCAACAACATGGATTGAGCCTGACCTAGTAAGCAGTAATAAACAAACAAATGTTCCAGAAGCATCAAAGGAAACTGTGTAACAAGTTAGAAAAATAAACATCAGCTTGTTTTTCTGGAAAGACCCTTGAAACAGGAAAATTAAGAGAGAAATAAAGATTAATAATAAAATAAACCCCATAAAAGTCTGGTTAAGAACTAGAAGAGTCTGTGAGTTTTTATAAACAATGGTATTCTGACCATTGAATCTCGACTTTCATTCAACACACTAAATAACTTTCAAGCAACTCAAAAGAAAAATGTGGGCACTGACATATCAATACACAACATTCACAATCACAACACACAGTCAATGCATAATATTCTTTGAAGGGTGACTCTGTAGGAACATATTAAGGATTAAGAAAACTACAAGAGAAAGGAAGTCTAGAGGAAAACAGTATCTTAAGACTTACTCAAATGAACTCCCCATTTGGTTTAAAAAGTATTACAGGTTAACACTTCCTCAAAACTGCACAGTATTCCAAGAAGTACCTGTAAGCGCCTAATCCAAAACCAGTAGTTCTGCCCTTAAAAATCAGTAAAAAACCCCAATGGACAGAAATGCAACAGTATGCACAGAAGTCCACAGTCTGACAAACTTACTAGAAGATTTACTTTTTTTATTTGTCATTTGCACAAGCTACCTAGCTTGAAAGCTGAAAACAATTTTTCGTTTCCCCTCTGGCATATTAACATCAGTCAAGACTTCTACAGACCAATTCTTTTTCAGATAAACCAGTGAAATCCACTCCTCCTTAACAGACTGGTAGCCACTGGATGGCAGAATCTATTTTTTGCTAAAGGTGAATGAGCTGCAACATTTTTCAGTTTTCTATTCCACAGCCGATTTATTTAGAATTCTACACAAACCAAAGAAATTTAAGCAGAATACAATCTGAGTGCTACTCACGACAAACATAATTTCATGCCTAAAACTGTGCCTTTTTAACATAAGCATGAATCAATATGAAAGACCACTGAAAAGCAACTCTTTCCACAAACCAGATGATACTCACAGCAGCTCTGATATGAACATATAAACCCTTTATTTTTACCTCAGAAAGCTTTCCAATTATCTCCCAAAGAATTTACTATTACAACTAATGTATTTATGAGTAAACAAGATTACACTTAATGAAGACATTCTAAATAAGTAATTTCATTAAAAAGGTATTTGTGTATTGGTGCTCTAAGATGCAATTTAAAAATAGGACAAAACAGTAAAAGTTATTAAAGTAATATCCATTAATAAGTTCATATAATTCAGTCTGCAGGCAAGCTACAGCTCAGAAACACAACTGCTTTAATAACACAGTAGTGTCTGTTCTAAATAGCACAGGTCATCAGCACTTTAGACAGAGTTTAGTCACACAATTCATCAGCCAGATCTTACAGTTCTACAGAATTTAATGGTGTGGTTGGTGGGTTGACCTTGGCTGGATGCCAGCGCCCACCAAGCTGCTCTATCACTCCTCTCCTCAGCAGAACGGGGTGGGGGGTGCAGGGAGTGTAAGATGGAAAAATAACAACTTATAGGTCAAGATAAAGGCAGTTTGATGAAACGATAGCAAAAGTCATGCATGCAGAAGCAAAGGAAAACCAAAAGACGTTACTCTACTTCCCATCAGCAGGCAATGTTCGGCCACTTCCCAGGAAGCAGGGCTACAGTAACGCATAGCAGTTGCTCCAGAAGACAAACATAATAAATAACAAATGCGTCCCTTCTTCCTCCTTTCTCTTAGCTGTTATATCTGAGCAGACACCATATGGTATGGAATATCACTTTGGGTCAGCTGTCCTGGCTATGTCCCCTCCCAACATCTTGCCCACCCCCAACTTACTGGTCAGGGGGGGCAGGGAAGGTTGGAGACACAGCCCTGATGCCGTGCAGCGGCCAAAGCACCAGTGTGTTACCACCAACTTTCCAGCCACCAGTACAAGCCCAGCACCATGAGGGCTGCTGTGGGGCTCAGCCAGGCCCACTACAATTAAATGAGATACAAAATATATTTTTTTTCCCAAGACATACCTGTGAAATCTGCTGTGTTCTACCTACGGTCTATAGTACATTCCCTCACCAAGAACGAAAGGGTGCTAGCTACAAGTTCCATTAAAAGCTGAGATGATCTTTCACTCTCTGTACCACTTTACACATTAATACTAGTTGACAGAAACAGCTTGTCAGATGCAGTTAACCTCTGTATCACAGATTTTCACTTGGTGGCCTAATATGCTCTTAAGTCAACTTCAAGGTACAATGCCAGCATTTTAGTAGCAGCTTCTAAATTCAGTATTGATGTGCACAGACATAGCTTAGTATGTCTGTCCAGACCAACACCAGAAAAAAATATAACTATATTTAGTCCTTAGCAATTTATCCAAAAAACACATTTAGGTGTTACCCCCTTAAATGATCATATTTTATCGATTTTCTACAGAACATTCTCTATATATTCCTCATTCCAAGAGATTTTTGTCTTGTCCATATTCATTTTTCCAGTTTTCATGTAATACTAGACAAATTTTCTGATGGCCTGAAATAAAGAAATGTTAGTCATCTGTACTATTTTCCACAGCATAAACCCACCTGAAATAAATATTCTACAATGATGACTTCTGTCATACTCTAACAAAATAATAAGATTACTACCCATTAATCATAAAGATAATCTGCTGCACTCAAACCAAGATAAAACTTTTAGCATTTTCCCTACTCATTGGCTTAATTTTAATGTAGATATATTTTAATCAAGGTACTTTAAATATTTCAGGTGCAACAAATCCCATTCTGTAGTCAGTTGGTCGATTCCACTTTCAGTTAAAAAGATAATTTATCTAACTAGTAATAGCATGACTAACCCATGCTGTTTTACAGAAAATCCATGGCAACCAGGAAATGAAGGTCAGATGTCCCTTGCCCTGGCATATAAATAATCTCTAGGTTATCTTTCCCCTTTGCTGCACTTTGGAACGTTGGTTAAAACATCTATCCATGCACACATATATATATATATTTGTATATATATATACATAAATACCTACACATTATCCCTCCAAATTATGAACATTTAGTAGTCCCCCCTGCTTTCTAATAATGTATGTATACACTTAAAGCACTTTTGTGCCAGTGTAAATGGTATTTTGTTACTGAAGGTACACTAAGAAATAAACATAGGTGTTATACCTGAGGACTTCCACATGCTTCCTTCTCCTAATGATATTTTTCATATTCTGCTACTTTAATGGGGGTGGTAGCTCATGACGTTTAGGAACAATAATAAATAAAAATATAACTATATAAATACCATAAAGGTAAAATTATTTTTATATTTTCTTGGAAGTGCTATTTGAGAATACAATTTCCTATCTGCTCCAGAGACTGAAGTGTTGTCTTCCAAAACGCATATATACACTTTAAGTAAAGGCTCATAACACGTAAAAGAAAAACTGCATGATGTTTGGATCTGCTCCATTTAGCACCAAATCGTATCAGTGAGATTTGATAGGACTTACGGGGACAATTTTGGTAGGAACAAGTTGCATACACAAAGATAGAAAAATTAAACAACTGTACCAAATAGATCTTAGGATTGGCTTTGGGCCATAACCTGCATAACAATTTCTTCATGCCAGTACAAATGCCCACATCCAAAGCGTAGTACCTGAAGAGTTATGTGCTATAAAGGAAGCCTGGAGTAAAACCATTTAGACAGAAGCAAGTAACAAAATGCACGAGAGAACCCGCAGCTGGTTTCAAAACTATTGGTGCTGCAAGTGTCTAAACTATAACTAAAAGCAATTATTGCATGGTAAGGCAATCCATGTCACTTTTAGTGGTAACCACAGATCACAGAATCATTTAGGTTGAAGACCATCTAGTCCAACCCCGCTGCTCAAAGCAGGATCACCTACACCAGGTGGCCCAGGACTGTGCAGTTGGGTTTTAAATATCTCCAAGGATGGAGACGCTACAGCTTCTCTGGGCAAGGCGTACCAGTGTTTGACCACCTCACAGTAAAAGAATTACTTTCTGGTGTTCAGATGATACTTCACGTGTTTTAATTTGTGTCAGTTGCCTCTGGTGCTGTCACTGGGCACCAGTGAGGAGAGTCTGGCTCCCTCTTCGTTAATCATTCTCACATTGGGTATTTATATACACTTGTAAGATTCTCCCTGAGCCTCCTGCCTGTCCTCTAGCTCCCTCAGCCTCTCCTCACATGAAAAACGCTCCAGAGTCCCTTAATTAAATTAAGAAGCATGAAGAAATTCCTAGAAATGACAGATAATGAACCATAGGGGTACCACAGAACACAGAATCACAGCCCATGAGACTTTCATGAATGTTTTTAATTTGAATTAATCATCTTTTGGAAAACTATGGAATCTTAATTTTTGATATTATTCCCACATTCACCTGTTAATGCAGTAGGTATTTCAGTAGCAGTAGCCACAAGAAACCAAGAGAACTGTCATACTTTCAAGTTATATTAGTGTCATTAAACTCAAAACAAACACTGCAAAATTTTCCTAGATGCCAACAGAGTTCACAAGTTAAAAAAAGTATCCTGAAGGGGGCAAAAAACCTAAACACGTGTTCATTATGTATGAAAGGATTACCTCTGCTGAAAGCTATCACAGCACATTAACTATAAAAATTATTACAGTTTTACTTTATTTGGAATGCTGCTTTTAAATCCTGATTAAAAATTTCCCCCCTAGACTTTCAAACTTCACATTTGCCAAGATATTGAAACTGTTATTTTTCTGATGTTATTCAGTTCTCAGAAATGTGGAAATTCTGGACAGCTTGTAACAGCAAGTGCTCTTCAACAAACAAACGTTCATTAGAGAACCAGTCTCTATGCAAAGGAAGTCCAGAACAGCTCCATTGAAAAGCAAAACCTAGTAGTGTAATAGTCTCCTACTAACTACGGTAACATAGACACTCCCCGAAAACAACAGCTAATAAAACCCCCAACAAAATTAAAGAATACCCCCCCTCCATGTCTGTTTTTTGGTGTTTTTTTGGTTTTTTTTTTTGTTTGGTTTGTTTTTTTGTTTGGTTTGGTTTTAAATCATTAGTCCTACCATCTACTCTTTTGAAGAAAGAAGAGACCTATTCAAAAGCAAGAGTTTTTAGGGGAAATATTTAACTTCATATATGATGGCTGAGAGCTAACATGCCTGAAATAATTTTAACAAAAATCCTTTTAGGTTTATATATAACTGTGACCAACATTATCTAAACTATTCTCCTGATGAACTACACTATACAAATACCTGCAGCAGTCATACCTTCTCTATAGATTTCTCAATTATTCAAACATTTACTGTTGCATTAAAAATAAAACATTGACAAATATTCTTTGGTTAAATTTATAGATTAAAACCAAAGACTTCAGCATGTACAGACCCAAAATCAGTTTGATGGAAATGATGGGACAGCACCGTACCTCCAAGGCTTTCACTTCTCTGAGTTAAAAACACTGAAAGAGCTTGGGGAATATCCTCCCCTCACTAGGAGAATTGTGTTTCTCAGCCTAGTTATAACATGACAAAAGATTATAGACAGAATGATTATACCCTCTAGCGATTTGATTTGAGAAAATGGGTAACAAAGTGTTTCAGAAAGATTTTTCCATAAAAGCAACTATTTCTACAGCACAGCAAACATACATAAATTTTGGCATCCAAACAGACACACAGGGAAGCCTCTGATTTCAGTGACACTATTGTAAACTCAAAAGTATCTGATGACAAGAGAATTACTCCAGATTGTAGCAATGAAATGGAGATCAGAACACAACCTTCTCTTTGAGCTTTCTGATGCCATTTATGAATTACACACAAAAATTACATTGAAATAACGCAGCTAGTACAAAAATAGCAAAAGAGAAACTGGCAACAGTTGTAGCATTTCCTAGTAACATCAGAAGTTAAAATTTTATGAGGTTAGAAGGATTTGAGTTTAATTTGCTCACTTTTCATCCATATTAATTGTATCAAATAAACAAGGTTTCTTTCCCTTAAAATTTAAAACGTAACTTAATGCTATACAAAACTAAAAGCATGGAAGAGTGAAATACAAAAATCTTTATGAAGTTTAAAACATTTAAAACGTTGTTACCCTTGACAGCAAGGTTCCTTCTGGACTTAGTACAGACATACTGACACCTCCACTACCATCACCTCCCTGACTCTCCCACAAGCAGAAATAAAGAACCTGATGTTTATAGGCCACTGTCTATTCTACAAGTTTTGTTGGGTTTTTTTTTTTGTTTTGTTTGTTTGTTTGTTTTTGTTTTGTTTTGGGTTTTTTTTTCAATTCAGAGAACACTCATAATTTCTTACACTTGTATGCAACTCAGACTCATAACTCTGCTGATGACATATTGCTCCCTTAATTTATTCCCTGGAAAGACACAGTGTGTCTTTTTAAAAGAAAAAAAAAAAATACTGTTACAGGCACACTGTTTCAAAAGTAACGAATCAAAAGAGTTAATACAGAAAACCCTTTTCTAGTTGTTAAAGAATATAGACACTGCAAAGGCAGAAATCCAACAAATAAGAAGGAAAGATAACAAGGGCATCTGCAAACTCAAACAACTACTCCTCTTCAAAAATTTTAAAATTTCCATGTCATCTTTAGGTTAATGGAAACTGCAAGTCTGGGATGAATAACCTATCAGATATAAAATAAATCTTTTAGTCATGTAGGTCCTCTATACCAAACC
>JAVJGJ010000059.1:70225165-70258660 GCA_035590215.1 Microhierax caerulescens | reverse complement strand
CTTTTTTAGTCATGTAGGTCCTCTATACCAAACCCTTTTAAAAACATTTAGAAATATTTGGTGATTTCTAACTGAACCCTTCGATCTCAGTCCCATTTCTATTACTGAAAGTCCTAGGACATTCTTATCCTAGATAAGAGATTCATATCTCAAGGAGAGTATAGAAACTTGTGCTAACAAGACAATCACTAGAATCAGACAAAATATAATTTGTCTAAAATATTTTCAGTAAGAGTTAGTCTTTTAAATGTTACAGCATATCAGAACTAGCATACACTTCTTTCATCTTCCAAAATTCTCACTTTGAGACTACATTTCTTAAAAACAGTAAGTTTGGTCTTGAGTATAATATTGATTAGAATTTAAAATACTATCCTGTATTTCTCTGTAAATTGAAGACTGATGACTCCTAAGAATGAAAGCTTGCCTTCTGGTATGCTATCAAAGTAAAGCAGACTACTTCATTCTTCTTCCACAGTTGTACCATGAAATTCCATTGAGAAATGGCTATCCCCTTAAACGCAGCAGAAGCACATTATTCACTCTCCAGTTTTAATTATCAAAAGGACTAAAACTACTTTGAGTTATTGTCACTGAAAATTTTACAGATCTCTGCATGTGCTTTATACCAGAAAGTCTCTATATTCAGTCAATGACATAAATGTTACTCTCGAGAGAATGAAAAATGACCATTTTAAAAGTTGTTTCTTCTATTTAAATATTTCACTTATGACGATAATTTAATGAGGTCAACAAACATAAGGGCTGCAAAGTCACCAGGTAGATATAATCTGATTTCAAATATTACAGTAATTAAGCACAAAAGGAAAAAAATGTTGTGAACCAGAAAGCTGGATTTCTTTGAGCTACACTCAAAGCACAGAGCAGCTGCACTGTGGTAGAACACGTCTACCTGAAATGCTTCTTAGACTTTTATTAGTCATTGGTTTTACTCTACAAAATGTAATACATAAATAAAAGCCATTCAGTTTACATTCAGTTGAATATCACAATTTGGAGCCTAAATATTTTCTTCCTTTGAAAGCAAATTCAAACCTGTCTTTAAGAGCAGGGTAACAGCACTTCATATTATATTATACTTTCAAAGTATAGGTATTTTTCAGTATTCTTATTTTTAAATAAACCCTAATTAATAATTCAATACTATTTTGTGCACACAAAAGCATCAGTTCTAACTGTTCATATAGAAACGGATATTTAAGCTGCTAATGCAGACACCGTTTCAGGATAACATTTTCAAACTATTTACTTCAGCTTACCCTTAACACATGACAAACTACTTCTTCCTAACAACACTTAATGAAAACCAGAAAAACAGAGTGCTCTGAAGGGCAATTATAGTTAAAACCAGTAATAGTTTTGACACATCAAGTACAAATGAAAGAATGACACACAGAAGAATATTTCTAGAGGAATAACTACTGCTGTCATAATCTTTCTACAACTCAATTTTCTTCTCTGTTTCAGTTAATTTCACACTACTGCTAACCAAGAAGGCAGTACTATTTTGCAATACAGATACTAAATGACTTTTTCTTAAATTTTACAAGGCAAGACTACAAACACAATCAGTCTTTTTTTCTACAAGAACACAGCTATTTTGTTCTCCCAAATCTCAACTAAATCAGCAGCATTCACATAAGTTTTTCTTCCTGATTCACTGTTGGAAATAAAAGGTAGGTGAGTCTGATGAACTTGTGTGGTAAGGTCACCAATGTGTGGGAACAATAGAAGTTAAAAGTATCAAAAGACAAAAAGTGCAACAGTTTTTAAAAGTATTTGGGAAGTTTGGCTAATGACTTCTGATTATAAATCGTATTTTTGTGTGCGCATCACCACCCACAACGAAACAAATACACTTTAGTGAAAAAAGAGACATACTCTCATAACCCCCCCTGAGATCCATCTCTCAAACCAAGCCAAACAAAACTGGAAGCCTGCTCTTTGGTAGCATAATCTCTTCCATTGTGATTACATCTTTTAGTAAGACACTATGCACAGCATAGCTGAGGCTTTTGGCTGCCATATCTGGGTTTGTTTTTATTAAAACAAAAACATAAGATAGTTATGAAAATGAGAAGCCTTCAGATGCTCCTACTGCTCAGAAATGGTGCTCTTTTGCACAAAAACAACACCCCACCCCCCCACCCCCCACCCCTTTCTTTTCTTTAGGCATTCAGAATTAGTTTCATTGGTTGAATCTTTACACACATTAAAATCCTGACAGGTAAGAACAGGTACTTGCTAGATTACTTGTAGCTACAGGCAGATGCATCTATTCCCACAGTGGCTCAGCAGGTGCTTTTCAGCAGCTGGTGCCCTTTACCAGTTTGCCTTTGTAAGTGTTCCCATCAGATTTTCAACCATTTCAGAGGCAGCACTACACAAAATACACACGTTTGGCAGCTGTGTAGCAAATGAAACAGGCTTAACAATTTATTCAAGTCAGATGCAGTCAATTTTGCCTCGTGGTAATATTCCAAAGTGCATTTCCCTATTCATATTTACTATTTGCATGAAAAGAAGTGACCAAAATTCCAAATAACTGTAAGAATGACAGTATCTAAAAAATACTTTCCAGCAATTTTTGCCTAGTATATCATACACAGCCATGTTAGTTTAAAGAACAGACAAAAAGAACTATGTTCTCTATATTCATCTATTCTCATACTAGACTTTGACACATGCTGTCAATTAATTGTTCTTGTCTTCAAAGTTACACTGCTCAAGAAAAGATAACTGAGATTTTACATAGATCTTTTCAATGAAGGAAGTATTACTAGTACTTAGAATAAACAGAATATCTATAAATGAGAAGATCTCTTTAAGTTTCAATTACAATCTCACTAATGAAAGGACATTTGAAAGTAATATTTTATATTCACAAGAATTTTTTTTCTTGCTGTATCCAGGCTTATCAGTGCTTTTCACATGTTTTCATTAATATCAGGCCTTTGAAAATAAAAATGTACATAAGATCACAACCCAGACTGACACAATTAAGAGCATATTTATCAGTTTTCCATAGCATTGTTGCCACCCTTAATACCTCTGCTGTCTTAAATGTGGCTTGTTCACGTAACACAACTGTCAAACTTCTGAGATGTTAAAAGGCTCTTAGATGAGTATGTAAACAGATAAGCCAACACCAAAAATAAAGCTATAATGTACTACACTATACTATCCTAACAGTGTTTAGAAACTGATGTTTAATGAAAAAAGACAAAGGTCTTGATAATCTTAAAAAGAATAAAAGCACAAGACTACAAACTGTCTTCAACTACACTGCCCGTGACACTAGGACAAAGGCAACTTAGAGAACAAGTAGTCAGATCATATTTTAAGCAATCTTAAGACACTACAAGGCAGGGAAAAGCATTCGGTTATAGCTGAATAGCAATAAGAAATCTATTGGCCAAAAAGAAGAAGATAATTTTTCATATTTGTGAAAAAGTAATCTGAAAAATTTGTGTAGATGAACTAAGACAGCACATACTGCAAAGAAAACCTTCATTCAGCCTGATTCTACAGGAATCAAACTTGCCCAGTGTCAAACCAAAGCATATAAACCTGCTGTTCAGCCTACCAAAACAAAAGGTTTATGACAGAGCTAGTCAGAGAACATTCTTTTGGAATAAGAAAAAGGTTACATTGCAAGTTGTTGCATTAGTTGTTTTTTTTTTAAACCAGGGAAATGTACAATCTGAGTATGTGGGTGCAAATGGTTATCTATGAATTTCTCCAGAAATTCTGGTAATGCAAAATTTTAAGAAAGTATCTGCATTTCTTCCCCATTCTTATGGGACAGTAATTAAAGCTGGTTTTCATTATATTTCTCTGGTGAATGTTTTTCCAATTTCTGTAAAAATTATCTGCTTTTAAATGATCAGTGATTTGATTCACAATGTCACACCAAAAATAAAACCCACATCATATGAATAGGCCAAGGAGGATGCAGTTTGAGCAAATACAGGCTTACATCTGATCAGTTATATAACATCTAGCTCTGAAACTCATGGGCGGCATGACGTATTTGCTTCCTTTACCTTCACTTCTCCCCATCCCAAAACTGAACTATGGCACTACTTCCACAATGGTGGGTTGACACAGATTGTTCCAGAATGTATGGGCTACTGCTCAGTGAAACCTGCTTTTTGCTTTTCATAAAATCTGACATATGATCATACTTTGGTTCTTGCCTCTCTCAAATTATTCACCATCCTCCTCTCCTTTTTGCATCCTACATACATCTGTATAAGGGACACAGATTGGCATGACTATCTTTTTTGCATACAGATCTTTTTTCCTATTTAGAAATAACAAAGTAAAAATCTGGTAAGCTGAGGGAGGCAAACGGGAGGATATATAAAATAGTGGTGATGGGTTTGTTAAAAAAAATCTGTTACTTTAAAAATCAACTCTGCATTAATAGGAAATACATATATACCCCCATATATGTTATATACATGTGTTGAGTGTATATATATTTTATAAATATATTTTAAAATATCTGACATTTATATACTACCATTTTTTTTTATATCTATGACAATCTTGGACTAAGAATGGAAGAAGCATCATGGATTAAGGCAAAGAGTCCAGTCATGTCACACCTGCCTAATGGAGAGATGTTTCAGAGAAAATAGTTCAATTTCTCATCCTGTGTTAATAGACAGGTCTTCTCAAAGACTATAATAGTTTCAAACACACCTTTTTGCAGAACCAAAAATCACAGTTTTCAAATGCTAAGGGTATATGACAATGCTTACTGTCAGGTATCACTGCATTTCAAAATGTTAGTTTAAAATAACTGTACATGTTACAAAATAAAACGCTCTGAGTGATACCCATGACATCACTAAAACATGAACATATCCAATACTGTGTTCAGCTCTTAAGAACTAGCACACACCTGGGATGTGTATCTCAGGGGGGAAAATGTTGTATTATGCATTTTGCCAGAAAACAAAATGTCAGTCTCTACTTCTTGCTTTCGCATTTCTAGAACAACTTTGGTATCACTATACCTGATGGCACTTTGCTTTCTTTTTGTGTTTTACTGTTTTCACCTTTAAAAAGAAAATCTTTATCCTCAGTATAAGTCTTCAGAGACAGTTCATTCTTTCTCGTATTATCACTAGCACAAGCTCTTATTCTAATGTTCTAGGAAACCTACATTGTATGTTTCCATACAGATTTCAGAGATGCAAAAACCCTCTCATTTCAGGAGACAGTAAATATAAGTGGAACCATGTTTAGAATGATAATCTCAAATCATCAGACAAAATTACCCATCTATAAAGTATTTCTTGATTACATGTTTATTCTTTTATTGTCTACCTGCTTCATTCCTGATCTTCCCTTTTGGTGTTGGTTTTCAACTTGTCAAACTCATGGCTACTGGAGGGTAGTCATAATCCCTGATCTTCCCAAGCTTTGCTCCTAAGAACTCTGCCTCGCTGGAGCTGGGCCATCCAATGTGTCATGTTAAATCAAGGAATTCAGACTTTCACATTTCACTCTGAAATTAATTCAAATTGCACTACAACATTCATAAATCCTTGCTATCACTGCAGCGTACCTGTATTTCAATTAACAAATCAAGTCTATTTGACATTGCCATATCAAGTCTGTTTCTCTCTTTGAAGTGTTTACATATTTTTTTTCTAAAGATGTTAACCAAATTAAATCAGGTTAATAATCTAGCATACAATAAAATCAGTGATTCTGTTAAACAAAAAAAAGAGCATCTTACTGGCAATGAATATTAGTATTTAAACTAATAGAAAGGTTTTATGAATCCAGGAAAATGCTATGGTAATCATTCTGTAGTATTAACAACTTTATCGATAAAGTAAAGAGTATTTTTCAAAATACTTTTCAGATCACAATGGTAAGATGTTTTCTATTGCTGAAAGGAAAAGAACTATTTAGCATTCAGGAAACAGTATAATGATATCTATAAATTGGAAAGCCGCAGTCAAGTGAGACATGTTTTAAAAATGTTACATTCAATGAGTTATATTCGAGTACAGCAAACGTCTTCAAACACTGAATTTAGTAGTCAGCATCAGAGCACATGTTTGCATTTCTCCAACATGACATTACAGGTAAATTTTAAGACCAGAATACTGCTTTAGAGGTTGCACACCACAGCACAGATCTTTCTGATGAAGGGTTAATAAACCATTTCTAATAAGAAATAGTTTTCTTAATAGAAAAAAAAATAATCTTAATTTTACACAAGACAGACAATAAACTGCTGGTTTGGCACGAAGCACATATTTTCATGTGCTTTCAGCCAAAGCAACAGTATTTATTCAGACAGTTTACACAAAACAATGCACAAGTGCCTCAGCTGAGGCTAAGTTAGGTACTCCAACAATTTGATGCAGAAATTGTAAATATTGCACACTGAATTCTAAAATAATGATAAAATACCCATTAATGCATACTGAAGAAAATTAAGACAGAACTCATATGCTTTCAGATTAATATCCATGTAGAATCTTAACTTAAATATTGTTAACCTCTTATTGCACATATTGTACCTTTTTTGGACCCCTGCTTATGAAATATGAAGACAGACTGCAATTCCTAATATACATTGCCAGCTATTAAAAATATTGTATCTTGACCTACACTTTTTTTTCCTTGTCTTAAATTGGGACTAAGGATTACAGAATTTGTAAACTTTCTTCTGAACATTTTTCTAGTATACTTCATTGGATAATGACAAGATTTCAATACAATTAAAAATATTTTTTTGAATTTTCAATTCAGTCCAACTGTCAATTGCTGTTTAGAAAATATGCAACTGAAATATACACTAAGATCAACTTCAGAACAAATGGTCTAACATTCTGGATGTGAAAAATGTAATTTATGCAAAACCACCCATACTTTATTCAGTACACTTACCTTGTACAATTCTAAAAACAAGAAAACATTACAGGAAGAAAGAGAATATTGATTTTGCAATAATTCCTTCACAACACAGAAAAAAAAAAAGAGTCTTATTTAGATCATTAAGTAGTGCTAGTAAAAGGAAATGGAAATAACATGAAACAAAGAAATAAATCCTACCCTAAACACCCACTTTAGGTAAAAAGCTGAAATAATTTTTCACTAACAGCAGTTTGTTAGATTAAACCTGTTTTCACAGTCTTGAAGAGGAACTTTCCCTGACCTGAGTTTATGACTTTCAAGGTACATTTATTTGGCAAAAAGGATCGCACAAAACCACCTTTAAAGAAGTAGAAGAAATATATTTCACTAATGGTCAAGCTGCATGTCAAGCAGACAAAGCTAATAAATCTAAGCTTGCGCTTACTCCATTTTTTAGATTCTCAATATTGAAACAACCTAGCTAGCATGCCACTTTTGCAAGTAGTAGTACCATAATACTCCAGACTGAACTGGTGTGACCAACCAGCTACTTCTAAGCCACATGTGCTTGCACTATGGTGAAAACACAGCTCCCCAAATAATAATAAATGCCAGGAACAATTATCTACAAATCGAGTTGGGGGTGGGATTTACTGCCTTGCAGTAAGGTGAGAACCTTTTGCCTTTGCAACTCCTTTATGGGATGCAGACGCCCTGCCACCAGAGATGCTCCTGAGCAGCAGCACCCTCCATACAAATCTCTAGCTTCTTCTCCCAACTCAACAAGACTAGGAAATAAATATTATAAGATGACATAAGTAGAGTTAAGAGAGTCACAGAAGGTTAAGCAGTTCACAGTGTAGAAAGGCAGGGGTGACAAAGCTGAAAAAGGAATAACACAGTAGGAGAGTACTAGTATCAGTAGTTTATGACAGATGCTACAGTATGATTTTATGGCTGCTATATTGTGAAACATTGTCCACTCCTAATTTTTGCAGTGCACAATGGGATTAAGCAGAAAAATCTGGATCTTTGCCAGTTGGTTCACAAATTTCATCTTAGCATCTGTATTCTTCCAGGCACTGATTCCATGACACTTCAGAAAAACCTGCCTGTGGAATACTTTAACTAATCATGAAGTTAAACTCTTCAGAAAAGCTCTCACCTTCTCCAAGGAGGCTCTAACTAAACTAAATACTTACTTTGAAAATATAAGCCATAAAATTTCCGACAATATAGTGCCAAACCTAGCTAAACTGTGTTATTTCTTCATTCTGGAGTGCAGTGGAAGGCACACCCTGACTGCACTGCCAATCCTATAAGAACTTCTTATGACTGTGCTAGTTTAAGGCATTGGTGCTCCCTTCGGTGTTGGCTCACAGAAGTTCTGTCGGTTTGTCTCATATTTGTACAAAAGAATCAAATAAGAAAATGAGTCTATACATGTTTAAAATATGGTTTAAATGCAGTTTGTTAAAATGCTGTTAGAATATTATTTAGAGGAATACATTTCTCTCATCTCTTCTCAACCTATTACATCAACTTAAGGAAACGAAAAAAATATGTTACCTGAACTAATGCTTAAAAACATCTAAAATGAAAGATTACTTCAGCTTACGTGGTCCAGAAGTTTAACTTTTGTCTAACAGTTCAAAATATAAATGAACTCCTTATCATGAAATTAGTTCTGACCTTAAGAGCTTTAAAGATTAAAATTAATTTTTATTGTATTGTGCAGTACACACGTTACATGGTTTAATATTCCACCCAAACTGCTGACAATGTGATTAAAGTCACATAACTCATGAGAAATAGAATCCTTAAAATTACCCTAGTGCAAATGAAAACATACAGATGAAAAAGAAAAGAAGCTCCTATGATACTTCAAAAATTCTCACATTAATATTCATGAACGTGAAACATTTTTGGAAACAACACACACTAGCCCATTTTAAACTAATTCTTGCCTTCCCTCTTTTAAAAGGAAAATTAAATTAAACTTTTTGACAATTTAGTTTCATAACCACCATTATGTTATGTCTATACCTCACAGATTTTTTCACAGAGCTCCTTTGTATGTTAAAAGACAGAGGTGACACAAATGCAAACTAGTAGCTGTATAACAGAATTTTCTCCTGTTAGGTAATGTGAATATTAAGTTAATTAAGAATTTTTGTCTTCAGTCTCTGCACTACCACTGACTGTCACTTTGTGCTGCTACCATATCCACAGATATGTTACTACTAGCTGCATTTTCTAAACATACATTATCTGCAAATTGCACTCACTTAGCTATATAGCACAGCTTCTAGCTCTGTCTTTGTACATTCCCAGATCCACTCTTGTCAACGTACCCCATACAAATCATTAGAGAAGAACTAATTTTATTCTGTATCGGTGCTATTCTTCTCACGCTCTTTCTTATTGGTCACACTTCATAGTGAGGTTTACTTCCCTTCAGTTCCTTGGGGAAACTGATGCAGTTCAGGTTTTTAACCTTGAACGAGCAAAGGTGCCACTGGAAATTTTCAAATCAAGATGTAAGATTCTTTATATTATCAATGGCATATACATTTCTTTCCTTTATAGATTAAATAACTTTCCATAAATGAAATCTAAGTAGAAGCAAGCTTCCCTCTACAATGCAAGAAAGTAGAACATCAACTGTGTAGTACATTTACTTACTACCTACACTCCCCACACTTGGGCAAGGCAGTTACCAGGCGAAGGAGGACCCAGGAGAAGGCCTAGGAAATTTTCTTACTGTACAAAAATTGCTGTGCTCTGTACCTGAAGCAATGACCCGTATGTCACACACACGTGCCTCATGTTTCAAACAGGACATGGGTTTAAATAGAAAGGTCAAAATATTCTGTAGTGGAAACCCGTTTTCACTTCTGCCATCTAGTCACAGCTTCTCACAGCAAGTGAAAGAGAACTGGCCTTTATAGAACAGAGCCTGTTATTACAAAAATAGTATATTGCAAACAAAGGGCATCACCATCTTTTACCATTATTGCGTAGGCAAAGTAGCTCCAAAGTAGCAAAGTAGCAAAGAGAGATTACCAGCAATTCGTAACAGCTAGCCTCCCTCCAGCAGGTTGACACCCTACAGCTTTAAAAGCTGAGGGAGGACTCCTGTCCCCCACTGTGCCCAGCGCCTGGGGCTCTGACCTGCCTCACCTCCTCCTGCTCTTTGCTCTTTGCAGTGGCTCTGTAGCAAAAGAGAACTTGAGCTTAACCCTGGAAGTAAGTCAGTAAAACTATTATTGAAAAGCAGAAAAGTGATCTATTTTCTAGATGTAAAAAGATAATTTTACAAGGAGAAATGCCTTAGAAACCCCCAAGATTTTGATTCTTTGAATATCAGGACTAACAAACATTAGTATCTGAGGCAGGGAAATGGCCAGACCTGCCTCTCAGCAAGGCAAGAAATTCACTAGAGCGTAACAGAAATAGGACTGGTGAATTGGAGAACATGAAAACTAAATGAATAAATTCAAAGGAAGAAGAATACTTATAATCTTTTAAACCATTGGGATTTCTCCTTAAAACAGCAAGTGCTTGGAAAGCTGTGATAAATACCCTTGTAAAAGCAACCAGAGACAGTTTGGTTGTTCCAGAAAGCCAACCGAATCCCGGGCTGCATCAGAAGCAGCAGGACCAGCAGGCTGAGGGAGGTGCTTCTCCCCCTCTCGGCTCTCATGAGACCCCCACCTGGAGTACTGCGTTCAGCTCTGGAGCCCCCAACACAAGAGTACCACAGACCTGTTAGAGCGAGGTCAGAGGAGGACCACGAAGATGATCAGAGGGCTGGAGCACCTCTGCTATGAAGACAGGTTGAGAGAGCTGGGGTTGCTCAACCTGGAGAAAAGGATGCTTGGGAAGTCATTACTACAGCCTTTCAATACTTAAAGGGGGCTTATAAGAAAGATGGGAACAGACTTTTTATAAGGGCCTGCAGCGACAGGACAAGAGGTAATGGCTTTAACCTAACAGAGAGTAGATTTAGATTCACTGCCACTAGTGGCATCTCGTAATAGTGAACAGTAGCAAAACTACCAACTTCCTCATGATGCCTTTAGATGCTGCTATGAACTATCTACAGTTATATACTGTCACCTCTCCTCCTTGCCCATCTGTTTAGATAATCCTGCAAACATATCTACACAGAAATATTAAGGCAGCTATCTTATAAACACCTATATATGCTAGGGATAAAGCTAAAAAACATTATTTTGCTGGTTTTGCTTACCCTAGTTCACCAAAAAAAAAAAAAAAATATTGACAGAAAAATTTCTTGCACTTTGACTTGAGTGAATCGGCAAAAATTTTAAGTACCAACCGAGATTTTATGACCTCAGAGATCTAAAACAAACACAGAAACAAGCAAAAAGAAATTTCACCCTAACCAAGATATTTATGTCTTGACATAATCTTAAACACCACACATGCTGGCAATTTCAACCTCTTTACCTCACTAAGAAAAAGGCACTATTCAATGAGATTCAAATCTACAAGTCTCACTAACAAAAATGGGAATATGACAAGTCCTGCAGTTCAAAAACTATTCATTAATTTGCCATCTTTTGTTGCAAGCTGATATCAAAGTTCGGGGTGGGAATTAAATATATAGGTGTTCAAACATACTAAATTGTATTTGCTGTTGATACTTGCATTCAATCTCCTGTAACAGGAAACATATGCAAGAGTAAAGTTATGAAGTAGATTGTTTCTATTTCAGAATTTCAATGTAAAACTGAAAAGTATACCTCTTGACAATACACAATCTACAAAGGAGATGAATTATTTGTGATTTTAGTGAAAATTATGCATTTTGTAACATTTATTTAAAATATTGTATGTGTAAAAATCTGCTAAAAAATTCTTTTATTTATTTTTCCGTCTAAACTTTTTTTCTGAAACAAGTTATTTTTTATGAAAATATTGGTACAAGAAGTAAAAAGTTTACAGATTAGTAGGCAGTATTTAGCTTAGGAGAAAGATATTTCATTGCAAAAAGCTGTCATGCTGAAAACTGTCATATGAAATGTCACTTTCATAGCTGCGGTGGCTCAACTTTTCTATCTAGTTAAGCTGTCAGTCACTTCATAAACATGACATTAGGTACTGTCACCCAAGCAGAAAAGAATAGTTTCAGATTCTAAAATTAAACTGTCTTCAATTTTAAGAGTTAAATCTTTATGTAAGACATGATCTTTACTCAGAACCCCAATGAAGTATTCCAGATAACTGTATTAGATTTATATTCTCATTTCCTGTTTTCTCACAGGGAAAAAAGGTGGGAAACATTTTTCCATATTGTATGCTGCTGAAGAACTAAGAAACATAAAACCTTCTTCATATGTACACACAAGTTCACTCTTTATGTCTCTGTTCAAGTCAACAGCAAATCTCCCATTCATCAACAGATCTGACACATACAATGAGTAAGCAGGTACACGTGAAGTACCACAAGTTCTAGACTGTAAATGGTAACAACAAATATAGTCCCCTTACCTCAGCTTTTTTACCTTTTTAAATCAGTAAAAGTTAAAATGTTTTACTTGCATTTTCCCTCTCCGCCAGCTATTGTCTATCATCAAAACTTTGCTTCTGCTTAAAGAAGCACTATTCCAAAAGGTTTTGTAACCCCATACAGTCTATAACACTGTAACTCAATACCCCCACAACTGCATCATACTGTAAGACTAGGCTGACGGGCTGCAAAATAGTGCTGTGCAGTCACAAGCCAATCCGTACAAGTCAAGATAAAGAAGCCCGGGCTCACTTCTCCATGTGGTCTCCAGAAAAAGAACAGAATCACCATACTACCTACTTTTCATTTTAGTGATTCAGATCACAGCTCAGAACCATAAATAGCTGAACAGGTAATGCCAAAAGAATTGAGAATTGCAACTCATGAACAAGTAGTTTAGAGCAGGAATTTCTTGAATCTGAGTCATCATGAAAGGGATTATTATCACTGAACTACATTCCCCAACAAATACTCTCAAAATCAGTAGCAAAAACTAACTGGCTGCATTTACACATTACACATCACAGTATTAACTGGTAATTTTTTCAGTTAAATTTTTTTAACACAAAGTAAAAACTGATTTAATATATTTAAATGGTTTACTCACCTCATCTAAGTCTTTAACATAAACAATTTTCTCTTCAATACCAATAGGCATTGGTTCACTATGGGGTATCTTCACCTCTTCATACATTTTATTGTTTTCTCTCTGAACTGCCTCTGGTAGGAACACCTAAAGCAGTATTACAGGAAAATTGATTGGAAGTATGAAAACAGAAAGTGTCATTATGTATAATACACTTTGAACAATGGTTTATCACTTCCCTCCAGAAAATGAATCCAAAATAAAATCAATTCTCACTGATTCTTTTTTTAGACAGCATTGAACCCCCAATATGGAAAACAATCAATTTTACTACTCAGAAAATAGTCCCAAAAAGACAAAAAAAATAACGCCACTTTATTAAATTTCAAAAGCCATTAAGTCTAGAATTTCATAAAGCATTCATTTTGTGGAAGTCTATTCAATGGTTTCCAAAAGATAGAAATAGAAAAACAGTATTTAAATTATTTAAGTGACCCTAGAAATAAAACCAAACACAGTAGTTGAGAATGAGATTTTTTCTTCTACAGTCAAAATAAAACCTGAATATATGAAAGTGTTTAAAACCTCTGCTAAGAGGCTCTGCTTCATGCATTGGACTCTGATGAGAAGAATCTCTAAGGGGACAAAGAGAAGATGAGAAGAATCTCTAAGGGGACAAAGAGAACCCTGCTGCACATTATTCACTGGGAAAGATGTACTGTTCAAGGAGGGTCATGCACCAAACACGTACCTTTGCACCCCCAATGAATGCTGATGTTTTCATAGCTTCAGCTCGGGAATCATAAACATGCGGATAATGAATTTTTTCAAAGTCCATCTCTCTCTGTCTACCTAGGACTGGCACACTTCGAGCATTCAAAAGTGCTAGTTCTCTGTGAGCAGAAAAATAACTGCAGTAATTCTGTCTATTTTAGTTAGCCATTACAAAACCTGAATATTGTATATTAAAGTCAGAGCAAGAGTTGTGGAAATTAAAGGAAAAAAAAAACCATTGCATAAAATAATCAACAAAGGAACTTTACAGTGTTATTATCTGGCATCAGTTAAACCAAGTCCTTGTAACAGACAATCCAGTAAGTGCAAGACTTTCCTAAATGCAGTTTTGTCTCTTTTTAAGCAATACAACACGTATTCACAGGTAGATACCAGTCCCGCTGTACTTTTCTCAACACGAAATACAGCAGCTTATTTGCTCCATATCCTCTCCCTCCCCTACTCCTCCCACTACCTTTAGCTGACAACATGGAAGATAGTACCCATTAATCTCTAGAGGAAAAAAAGAAAGATAGTTCTGATAGATTTAGTACAGACTTCATAAATCTTAAGCAAGCAGTGTGGATAAAGGAACTAAGCAAGAAAGCCTACCCCTCTAATCTGCATCTCCAGCCCACACAGATGAAATGAGGAAGATTCTCATTAAATAGATCACTGCTTTCTTTCCCTGAAAATTAGGCTTTCGTATTAAAAAAAATTTCTACACTTGTAATAAAACGTGACTTGAAGTCATAATCATATAATCACCAAAGCAAACTAAAAGAAAATAAACTGTTATGATATGCTGAAGTAGCAATTACAATAGAAGCATTTCTCAGCTTTTGGCATTTATTACCTCTGCATCCGCAGCTCCTTGGGATCAAAGCACATTAGTCCTTCTCCAGAAACTTCTCCATCCTCCCCAGCTTGTTTGTCTTTTCTGGCATTTCGCTTTTCTTCCCTACGATACTGTTTCAGTAACAGTTTTTCTTGTTCGGACTGAATTGTAACTTGACAACCATAATTGGGCTTAGCATTTTCTCCTATAAACTTCTTGCACTGTTCTGCAATACGATAACAGGTATACATCTCCGTAAGTACTGCATTCCATCTCTGTTCTTCTCAGTTTTCTTCTAAAGGTTTGTTTTCTGATGTTTGTTGGTGCTTTTTGGAGGTTTGGGTTTTTTTAGGCAGGTGTGGGGTGGGTGTATGTTTAAAGACAGTTTAATTTTATGTAAATGACTGTGCAGCAGTTGGCCTCAAGAAACCTAAAAGAAGTATCAGCTCATGTCCCAAAGTAGGATGTTTAAAGTTACCACCATTAAGCAAACAAAACTTCATCCCAAAGCAACAGGATGGGCTAGCAGCAAAAGGAAGGGCTTTCTATATTTATAACTTCATCAGCAGTGGAAACGCCACTTATCTCTCCTTTAACACATTACTTTTCTCTTACATGTGTACACTGATGAGTAGAATGGTGTGAAATCAGATTAAACAGGCTGGGATTTTTAAACAGCCTCTTCACATAACAATTGAAAGTGTACTCACAATGTAATTTCCCTAACAAGTGAGAAGAGAAATCCTAATCTACAACCACCAGGACTCGTTCCCTTTACATGGATAAGAAGCATGATTGAATCAAGAAGGATCAGAACCACAAAACAATTATGGTAATAAATCTAGGAAAGCAGGGAATCTGAAAAAGCCCAGTCACATTTGCCATTCCAAGGCCATTACTGGCCAAAACCAGATACAACCAAAGCTTTTATATGCAATGGGTTGGAGAGATTTGTTTTGGTTTAAGTATATCAGTGTTTTGAAACTCTGTTTTCAAAATTCTGCAGATTATTAGTTTGTGTAGGTTTGACTGCATATTTAATACTTAATTAATTACGTTTCATATGTACTTTTGCAGTCAAACTCTGAAGCCAAAAATCTGAAAATGTTTTTTCACCAAATAAACCCACTTGACTGATGTTTTGAACAATTTATGCCACTTAGTTTTCAGTTTTCACCCGCAGTGAAACTCCTACATCTCACAGCATGCATACTGGATAAGGTGACTATAACTTGCTAAATAGCATTGAAGCGATTCTAATAAACTGTCAAAATGTCCACATTCAACACCATCATTTCTGTAGCTTTAACTCTTTCTCTTGTGTTAAAAGGAGACAACAGTGGATGCAATTTCCTGACTAAATTTAATTCAGACTGGATATACCAGGACAAAGAACTGTTACTTGATTTGTCTGGTAAGCACAACAATCCGCTTTACTGCCATGGAGGTAAATCACATATGAAATAATGAAATAATAGAGCACACTACAAAAATGCAGTAAATGTACAGTTCATTGACTTGTGCATATTTTCTCAAGACACAAATTACTCAAAGCTGACTAAATTTCTGCAGACATAAGTGACTCCCTTCTCTAAATGCAATTCTGGAAAGATAAAACTTCACTCTCCATTAGAAACACCATTTTGATCAACTTAGAAAAGAAAAAAAGCCTTATTAAAATTAATAAACTGAATTTGGGGCAGAGCATCTTCAATCTCAGAGAAGGTACCTGAACATCATTGACTTCTTTACCACAGTGAAAGAAGGGTTCTCGCATCAGTGGAAAAAAGCGTACAATCAGTAACATTTTCCTATTGTCTCAAAAGCACAACATTGAAAATATTCTTCCTCCACAGTCTAGCAGAAATTACTGTGGTAATTTTACTGGTAGCATGGTGAAGAATAAATTCATAAAAGCTTCCAAAACACTACTTCTGCTAAGTGAGAAGAAAGTACTTGTGTAACTAAAATCTTCAAGTAGGAGAAAACCAGTAATAGTTCAGTTTCTACTGAATGTATTTTTAATTTTTTTATTATGCGATTATTTGAGAAGGGAAAAAACACCAAGACACAAATCCTTGTTTAGCAAGACATTCCACTTGGAAATCACAAATAGATAAAACAATGGTTGTTCTGATGAGTTTAGACTAACCATCAGCATGAACTCCTAAACATTTGCTTATATAACATTTCATTTAAGAGAAATGTATTAAAAAATGCATTACTTGCATTTTTTAATTATTGTGAGGATACATAACTCCACCATTACCAGTTTGGTAATGTTTTTTTCACATTTTTCTAACTTCATATGCTGTGAACATGCAATGGGCTGCATGGTGCTATGTCCATGTAAGATTTATGTCAAGTCACAACCTATTCACAGTCAGATTTATTTTTGCCAGAGAAGAAAATGAGATGACTTGTTTTTAAACAGCAATTTATAAAATGAATTTTAAAAGAATTACCCTTTGTATTATAAAACCAAAAAACAGTATAAAACCTGAGGCCCTTTTTTTCCTCTCACTCACTCTCACTCCTCCTTTCCTTAAGCTTAACTTTATTTTTTTTCAGAAGTGGTTGTTACTGTGCTTTTTTGTGCCAGGACCCACATTTGATGATAGTACAAGAAGTAGACAGTAAGCAGAAAAGCAGATGAGGAACAACCAAAGATCAACTTATTTCCAGAGTAATCCATTAAAACAGAAAAAGTGTAACAGTTAATACATTTAAAAATTACACGTGCCCATAAGCAGTTGAAAAGTAAATAAATATATGTAATAGATATTTGTTTCCTCTTACAACCAGACCACAATTTCTTTGTTCAAGCCCATATAAACATGAACCCCACCTCCCCATATTTTTTTTCCTTGCTTTTTATATACACAGAGACAGTACTGTTCTTTGAAATGTAACTGAACAGTTTCTTGTATCTGGTTTGGAATAAAAATTTTGTAGTTGCTTACCTTGCAGCATCTGGAACCTGTTATCATTTGGACAAGTCAAAGACCTTTCCAGAATCAAAGATCTGTTCTGTAGCAGTTTCTCTATGAGTTCAAAACCTTCAGGGCCGAGCAGTTCAAATAACTACAAAGAAAATAAAGTTGTAATTCATTACCCAAATTAACATATATTTATAAATATGACTACAATATTTTGACTAGCAACACCTACATCTACAAACAAAACATATCTATTGACAATGAGTTTAAACAAATTAACAAACTTCAACTCTAAGCTATTCAACCCAAAAGGTCATAGCTAGTGTTTGGCTAGCTAATCTATTACAAAAAAAGGGAAAAATCACAGAAAGTTTCCAGCTGGAAACATTTAAAATCTGTTAATTTTGTCTATGAATTAAAACTCCATTTCTCTTTGAGATTCTTGCATAAAATTTAACTCTTTTCAAGACAAACTTCATGTGTCTCTGTTTATGGTTATTTACATAAACTATGCTGCAAATTTATTTCTCCACAATCTCAGCAGATAAATCAAGAGAGCCAATACTTTCTCATAAAAGTCAGATAAATAGGAAGTTATTCCCATTCCAGTGAACAAGAGATATGGCCTGCTGCATTTTCACAGTCAAATCCTACAAAAAAAATAAATAAAATTACAGATGTAGGGTACAGCAAGAATTTTAAGAAACAAGTAATATGACACCAGGACCAACTTCAGTCTATACTACTTGCACACATAACACTGTGAGTGTGCACAATTCAAACACCTGAAGCAGGTGATGTATGCCAGCACAGAATTTCATACCAATAAGCACTGTTTTGGCCCAGTGATTCTCTTGCTCAAATGACTCACTTGTGGCAGGTTAGATAAACACAGTTCCCTATTTAAAGTTCACTTTTCCCTAGAGCAGTAAGTTACTTGGCACCCATTATTGATTTCTAATACTGCTTAAAACAATTTTTCTCCATTTTTTTCAACTTCCAAAATGTAAAACACAACAGTTTCTCCTTAGTGCTCTTTGTTTTCTGCTAATATTATCCATGTAACTTTGGGAATCAGGTAAGAATAAAAGTTGTGATGTACTTTGATGTGATGTTCTATGGAAGTAGGATTTCAACACTGTAGGATTCAAGTATTTCTAACTATAAAAAGGAGACAGGTCTCTTACTGTCCTGAATTTAATCTGCCACCTCCTTAATACATAGTTTTTTCTGCGGCTGTCTGTGACTACTGCCCTCTGGGAACACCTTGAAATAATTTTATGCTTCCTCTTCATATATTTGTAGAATTTTGAACAGTGCCAAGGGCATCAGATCAATGATCCCTTTTTTTCAGGCCAATCTGTACTTCATAATATAAGCTGTCATTTAAAAATAAAAAAAAAAAAAAAGTGTTACTGCTGGCCTCAGGGTTTCTATGAAAAACATGTTTATGCAAATTAGTACAGTGCTGGCACAGTTTGCAAAAACCATGAAATAACAGCTCTTAAATGCCTAATGTCTTGTAATTCATATATTTCTTTCATTAGACTAACCAATGGACAAATAGAAAATTCTATATCATGACAGAAGGAATAAACTACAAAAACACAGGACAGAGAACTGCTGGCTAGATGTCAAATCTGCTGTCAAGGATCTCAGGCTGTAATGGTTTTCTTTTTATCCAGCCTTCACTAACAACGATCATTAAATCTTGTATTTTGCATAGCTATTCACTGTCACCTTACTGCCACATTTTAGCTAACATTATCTATATGTACAAGACAACCTTGGTTTTATATTTTAAAAAAAGTGGCAAATTAGTAGCGGTGAATTTGAGGAGTAGGCATTTTCCAAGGATAAATGCTAAGGCAGGGATGGAAAAATAATTACAAAAGCAAGAAGTGTATTTAAAATAGCTTAATTGTAGGAAGAGCTGAATACAAACTTCTCAGCTTTGCTAACTGTGGAATACCAGCAAGACAGGGAAATGTTCTTGATTCAACCAGATCTGGGCTTAAACATTAGCTTCTCATCAAGGCAGCACACACAATGTAAGTATTTTCAAACTCACGATGTTGCCCCCAAAAACCAAACATCACCCCCAGAGGGCAAACAAAACATTAGCCCTAACACATCCAGTGTAGACCCTCAGCTCTGCACGGGACTCCAAAGCATCTCTATCATTGGAAGGTGTTAAGAACAAACTAGAAAAGTAACAAACTATTATCAATTAGGAAAGGCGGGTTTTGCTGGGGAAATAGCTGACACTGTTTTTCGGAACAGGAAGCTATTTTTCCACTCCTATCTTCTCAATATATTCTGAAACAAAAACCATCTGTATCAAATTAATAACCAATTAGAACAGCAGAGCTGTACAAAGAAGCAGTAATGTTACAATATGCATTCTACTTCATGGTCAGAGGTCATGAACTAAAAGCAGTATCACTTAGTTCGTTCCCAGTGAGCTAAGGGCTCAAAACAGGAGTACCAAGGTGAAACAGCACATCCTAGACAGCCTAGTAGCCAAAGAGAACTGAATCCATACAGTATTACACGACAGACTGCAACGCTCACGTGGTAAAAGTCACTCCATTTTGCCTTCTTGATTGGTGGACAGAGCGTGGTATTCATTTGCTAGCAGCAGTCTGAGAACTGTCTATATCACCTAAATGATCTTGCTGCCATCTGAAAAGGAAGGAGGTTTTCAGAACATTTTAAACAGCTAAGACAGACCAAACTCATTGTTCAAGACTAAGGGAAAAAGCTAAAGAATACAGAAGACCAGAAGCAATGACCTGTTCCTACTGACAAGGTGTCTCCCATGCCCACTAGAAGCCTGCCAGAGATAATAGGTAGAAAACAACCACTGAAGTCAAACCAAGACAGAAGTAGAAGTGTGGAGAGACAGAGAACAAATTAAAGAGCAAGATCTGTCACCACCTACTACTGATGGCAGAAATGGTGACAACGGCAGAAAAAGATTGTGAAGAGCAGAAATAGCTAATCTGGAGGACTCGTAATACCAATGCTATTAACCACCAGGTTTGTTCACACTGTAAGAGTAATCCACTGTCTCCTAATTAAGGTATTAAGAACTACCACACCACAGAATGCTGCTGTTTCAAAGTGCAATTCCTTACCTTCTCATTTGTTTACACTTCCAAAAACATGAGTCCCTTCTGAAGGCTTTCTACCATTTTAGAACAACTTCAATATTTGTTGAAGTTTTTAAGCCTAATTTTCTTAGTAATCAACAAATTAAACAACCTGAACTTCTGTAATGACAGACATCATTACAGATTAAGCAGCAACTGCTCCATATGGTAACTCATGAAAATCAGTATGAGTTGGAGAGAAAACACTGCCTGTCAGGATCCAGCTTCAATAAAGTGAATGCTGAGTCTGACATCTTCAGAAATAGCACAAAATTTGCTTTCTTAAGAAAAAAAACCTTTCCACTCTCAGAATTACATTTTTATTATTAATAACCACATTAACCTGATCAAAATTTAGAGAGTAAAACCAAAACCCCACACAGTTTATCTTACTCAAAAGAGAAAGAGGCGCCGAAGTTTGTACAAAGTCATCACCTCACAACTGCTATCAATCTTACACTGTAATGCACTTACACTTTACAGTGACAGGTTGACTATATAAATCAAAGAGCAGGAAAGAGAAAATTTGGAGCTCTGTTAAGCTGCTTTATGCCTCCTAGGAGAAATGAAGCCCCAAGGCACAGAAAACATCTGTCCAAGAAGTAAAGGAGGCTTTTTTTTTTTTTTTGCCAGGACATATCTTTCCTATAATAGTTTTATTTTTTGATAGTATAAGTTTCAGTTACCAACATAGGCTGAAGTGGCTGAACCAGCTGTAGAAGAGCAAGATCCACTACACCCTCCAGTACCGACAAAATGCTGATGTACCCCTGCCCGCTGCAGTCCAGCCTCATGCCTGGATGTTCAGCTGGAGGCACAATGCTGAAGTGACTCCTTACTAAAGTTGCTCTGCATGGTGATTTACAAAATACAAATGTATGACTTGTCACAGAAGGCTGTGTCATCTTCTAATGTGCAGAACAGGCTTCCTCATTATGATGCTTAAGGTGACTGCCCTATTACTCCACAGAATTTGTCCATAAAAAAAAATCAAACTCCACAAACAGTAGCGAGAGAAAAACAAAGTAATAATTTCTGTAAAAAGTAAAGCTGAAGAAAGTTACGAGGCAAGCTATCAATCCTATCTACTAAAACTTCTCCAAGTGATAAAACACTAACCCCCAATGAGCTGCATTGCTCCTTTGGACAAGTATCTAGTGTAAGCTGCATAGAAATTCCTAATATACACTACAGAAAAGGAGAACTTCTTCAGAGGTTTTACGCTGTTGAGAAAGGAATTTTCAGATACATTTTGCTTTCTCTTCTAGAGAAGAAAAGGCAAATTGAAAAACTGTGATGCATTCCTAGCAATTTAGATAGCTTCATAGGCTAGTTATTATGTTTCATTCCAAACGAAATGCTTTCCATTAATCAAACTCAGGAGTTAGCAGGGTCACATCCAATCCAACAGTCCGTGGGATGAAATTTCTATCTTTCAAATGCCAACTAGAAGCAATGAATCTTGGATGGACAGTAAGGCTGGGGACCATGTCGATGACAGCCAAGTGGTAGCTTTTAATGAAGAAACTACTGGCAAAACGGAAGTCCTTGAAAATATTTTCAACACTTTCCTAGCATCATATTTATTTCTATCATAATGAGCTTCCAGCACTCATCTCAAGTGCTCATCCCAACAAGGGGACAACAGGGAAATTTATGCTTGAAATAAAGATGGTGCAGGTTTGAATGGCAGACACATATTCCTGGCACTTGAGCCTGTATCTTCAATGCTATTAATGCCTTCACATTGTTTATGGGAAAACATTAAACAATATGTAACATTGCATGTAAAACAAACAACCCCACCAAAAACCCAAACATGTTCTCATACCAATAGGAATCTAGATCATGACCCATTCAGGACAACCTGGTAGGAAAAAATCTGTGCAATCTTGTTTGCAAAAATCTGTGAGGGTTCTGACATAGGAAGTAGCACAGGGGTGTAATTCTGTGTTCAGTGTAGGCGCTAACATTTCAGATTTGAAACTTCATTACATATTCTGGCCTGAAAAGTCAATGTCCAAGACCATGAGAGCAGGCAAAGGAATGTGAATGTTCATAGCTGTCTTTTTATTAAGTTATATCAAGGTAAACTAGACAGTGGGCAACAGTTGGAGAGGTTGAGTGTCAATCCCTGGTTTCTTGAATCCCAGCCAAACTATTAAGTTCCTTGAAATCAGTAACAGATTGTGCCCAAAAGGCAACCCTGACTGCCTTCAATAACAAAGGTCCCAGATGACTTCAGCTACTACTCAGTGACCACAAAGGCATAGATGACTGTGATACATAGTCACTCATATCTGTTTGAACGATTTTTACATTTCATTTTATGTGCATAGCCTTAATATCTGGAAGAAAGCATAATGAGTCATCAATCTAGGAACAAAAGGACAAGATGTGTCATACTGCATTAGAAAGATGAGGCAAGGTCCCCATGCTAATGTTTTCTACTGAATATATGCCAGTTATATGGAAAAATCAAGGAGACAGCAGTCTTGCAGACAGACAGCAGTCTATCTGCTAGAGTAGGTAATGAGAAAAAGGCTGAACCTCGGTGAGATGCATGACATAGTGAATTTTTTCAAGTAAGACTCAGCCATAAAAAGTCATCTTTTTTGTTGAACTCACAGTTAAAGATTGAAACAAGATTTTATTCTGAATGTTAAATAGCTAATATTCACTTTTCCATTCTATAAGGCACAATTTACAAGGAGCCTTGGAGGTCCTCAGGGTGACCTCAAATATGAAGTTCAGAACTGTGACCATTACTTTAACATCACAAACTATCTGCCATCACAAGGTCATTTTCTTGATTTCTACATCTTCTATGAGTGGGAAGGGATGCTATAAATCTCATAAAATATTTTGGTTTTCAAATGCAAACAGAAATAGACTAGGAATATTCTGTGTACCTTGCTTGAGTCTTAGTACTAAAGTACTGCTCTGCAGCAATAAATAAAACAGAAAACCCAATTCAGCCAACCAGTGGTTGTCCTCTGTATCTCCCTACCTTTGGAGCCTAACAGCTGGTCTAAATTACAGAGTACCACCTACACAACTAATCGCTATGTCTGCACTTAATGTCTTGTTTGCAGATGATACTGCTTTACAAGGCATAGTTTTCAAACACCTGTGGAAGAATCATCTCCATGGCATGATCTCAAGTTTGTTCTGTTCTAGCAGCTCTTACGTAATTGAAATTATTGCTTCGTTAAAAAGTTTATAGGGAAAATATGACATTTTTCTTGGGCTACAGGCTTACTGCAAAAGGTGTCTTAATATAGTACCCAAAGAATACCAGACAAAAAAAAATCATATTAGCTTTTGCTTAAAAGACTCATTAACAAAATCAAAGAAATTGAAGATAGGGCGGGTTTTTTCCCCGTGAGAAAGTTCAATGCAGACTTCATGGATATAATATATACACTGATTGGTAATTACTACTGTACTGAAAAGTATCAGATTACCACCTTTAACAGCTAAAGGTCACAGAAGAACACCTGGTTTAAAAACAAGTCTCAGATGTTTTGTATTTTCATGTTTCTTACAGGTTGATTAAAGTAAGACAAGCCAGAGAAAGCACAATTTCTTAACATTGTTATTAAAAACAGGTATCAGGTGTGTCAGAAAGTCATTCAGCTCTCAGATCTGCTTTTTTTCAAGCCTGGCATTTCTGAATACACAGCCCATCACATGAAGTCCACCTGTACAGAAATGATCTCCAGTCCTGGGAACCATTTCCACCTAGGACGCTTGCAGAGAGCTCAGCTTAGTTGCATCTGCCTCACAAGAGAACAGTCACCAGTCACCTCAAGCACTTTGAAGGTGAGTTGCACATAAAAGTATGGCTACGCAGAATGCATTTCTGATGGCTATTCCTTGGTACAGGGGCTGTAGGACTTTCATACTGCAGCCTCATTCATCACTGGGATCAGATACAACAGACCAATGTGCCCACAGGCAGGCATTCTAATGGGACAAGGAGCACCTGGCTCTCAGGCAGCCTCCAGCAGATCTAGGTGCCAGCTTCATAAGGATGAATGAGAAGTTACTACTTATTGTCAGAGCAGTCTTAAAGGTCTATCAGTGAAATCAGTTAGCTTTGAATTTTTGGATTTTACTTTCGGTCATCAATTGGAAGAAAATAACTAAATACAAAATTAAGTTAAAAAGAGGCAGATTTAAAAAAAAGCAGCAAAATTCTAGGAATTCTCCCAACAAAAACTTTCAGTATTACTTAGAAGATAGAAGGCAGAGTAAGGAAGTGGATGGAGAAGTTTTCATATAACACTGCCTTTGAGAAAGATATTCGCATAAAGATAGTGCATTCATGACAAATTCTTAGTCAACATTCAACTTTTTGGTTGCTTTTATCATTATTGTACCTGCAAGAAGTGCTGGAAATCTGGTCTTCAGCATGGGAAACATTTTTAGTTCAGGACTACAAGTACAAGGTGCAAATAAAGATACAGCCAATTACTCTTTTTAATACCATCTCTCCTCAGCATATCAGCTTTGCCCTCTTATGTATTTCTGTATCCACAGATCACTACATAACTTTACTTTAACAACACACTAATAGAAATATATGAATCAAAGCAAAAAAATTTCCAAAACTATAGGAAAACTAATTTCTTAGAAGAGTCAGCCTACAGGTACCAGACAAGACTTTTTAAATCAACCTGAAATTGATCATTTAAAGGAAAAAAAAAAAGGTAATTATTTTTCTCATAAACAGACTATCAGACTGAAAGTATATGCAAATATTGCTTATTAGGCCTAAACCACTCATCTATTTAATTTCTTACCAGTTTTGATCACAGGTAATATCTTTAGTATTTTTGCTTATATTAAAAAAAAAAAAAGCATAATCTGTTGCAATATAATTCTGAAATATTTGCTGGAAAGCTTTCTCCAGCTCCTTGTGCAAATCCATGCAAAAACTGCCTACCGTACTTGACAAAGAGACAAGCACAAAGTCACAAAGCACCTTGGTAATTTTTCTTAATATTTTTAAGTGGAAATGAGCAGACTGAAAAGATCATCACCAATGTTTTAACACTAACTAATTAGAATGCACAATGTTGAAAATTTCAAACATATAGCTACAAGGTAAATTCTACCAGCTTATTTAGCCTAAAGACTTTGGCAATTAGAAATAATGTCAAACAGCACCTACAAACAGCAGACTACCGATTTGCCTTTAAAAAAGGAAGCCCTGAAGACCCATTTAAATGTAGAAAAACTTGCTGTTATATGATTCCTTAAACTAATATTTATCTTCAGAAGTATTCTGGGATCAGCTGTTAATGAATTTTGAAGAAAAAAACCAAACCACTAAAATTAATTAATCACTGTACTTGCCACTTTTCTTACCCATAGATATATGGACACAGAGGTAAGAAATTCTAACTTTACCCAGCAGAAAACATACATTTGTAGAATTAATTTCTGTATCAGCATCAAACTATTTTGGGGTGTGTGGGTGTGTATTTCAGATACTTACAAAATAGTGGTGGTTGGCCCAGAATTCTTTCCTGCAAAACAGGGCAATCTACAGGTTTTCTTAAATGACAGCAATTTTCAGATCTGACCATTTCAGGAGGGGAACTTGGCTGAGCACAGAACCGTTCACCTCTACTCCAACACTTCTGCTATCCCAATGTGTACCAGCAGTGAAAAAGAAAATACCAGCAAGTCAAGGAGTTAGTTCATGTTGCTGAACAGGGGCAGATAATGAAGAGCAGCAAGGGATTCTGATACTGAAACCTAGTTTTATCCCAATTAGGATAATAAAATCAGCATTTTAATATCCTCCATGAAAGGCTGCCAGGCCCGACAAACTTCTCCAGGGAACAGGCCAAAATGCCTCAGCCTCTGCTCGTGTCAGCCAGCCTCAGGCCACGCACTCCAACACCCTGGGGTGCCATACACCCACGTGGGGCAGAAGGAAACAAGGCAAGTTTTTGCCTGAAACATAGCCTTTTGTATTCCTTTAGGAGTGTGTCAAAAAGAAAAAACCTTTATTTCCCCTCCAGCAGAGGGAAGATTAATTTTTAGCCTAGCTTTCCAAGGAACCAAGGCCTACCAAATCACTCTGTACCTTTACCAGCGTGTGAACTTGCAAACAAGTTTTAAGCCCCCTCAGTAACTTCCAGATTTGTCAAAGACAGGAACGTTCGGGGCCAGTAGAGGAGACAGACCTGAACGACCACTCTCTGTGCCTCCTGCTCTTGCCCTCAGCACAGCTGTGGCACCAGCGGTGTCGCACACGGGTGAGCCCAGCAGTGAGGCGCTGGCATGGCACCTCCCTCAGCCAGCAACACTGCAGCGGGCACCCAGTAACGGAAACCACACAACACTGAGAACCACGGGAAACCTGGCCCCGTGGCTTCTGCGGCTCAAGCAGCTGCAAGTTTGGGATTATCTTTCTGGGGTTTGCCCCATTCCTGCTTTCCATAAAAAAATTTGGAGGAAAGTGATTTTGTGTCTAGTTAGTGAGCCTTAACCTTTCCGGTGCCATCTGGAGAGGGACTTTATATAAGGGCATGTACTAATAGGACAAGGGGTAATGGCTTTAAACTGAAAGAGGATAGATTTAGATTAGATATAAGAAATTCTTTACCGTAAAGGTGGTGAGACATTGGAACAGGTTGCTCGGAGAAGCTGTGGATGCCCCATCCCTGGAAGTGTTCAAGGCCAGGCTGGATGTGGCTTTGAACAGCCTGGTCTAATGGAAGGTGTCCTGTGGCAGGGGGTTGGAACTAGATGATTTTTAAGGTCCCTTCCAACCCAAACCATTCTATGATTCTATAACTGGATTTCTTGCAGAAGTTGTAGCTCCTTATATCTCCATGTGGATGTGACAAGAACTTCTCAGCACCAAAGAAAATAAAAAGGGAAAACTTCTATCAGCTACAGACTGGCTTGGTCTAGAAAAACATCTCATAAGTTTAATGATATATTGAAGCTGATTCAATAGTTATCATGAATATATGAAGCCTCGTGCCACCTCAAAAGATACAACTTTCAGTATAAAACTGAGGCAAAGGAGTTGACAGGAAAAAGGAAAGGTTACTGACAGGAAGGAGAGCGACCAGCTCTTAGCACCAGGATGAAGCCTACCATCTCTTGGCTCTCACTGTGGCTCTTTCATAATTTCTTAAGTTCTGTTGTCAAAAACCAGAACTCAAACACCATTCAATTTGGTTTCTTGTGAGGGGAGACAGCATGGTTCTCTTTTCACAAAAAGACAGTTTCCTATCATCCATGAGGTTTCAACAGTCCTTGGACATCAACAGAGCTGTATACTTCTGATTTAAAAAAAGAACGCCGCAACTAAAAAGAGAGAAAACTATATCAAAAATAACTGGATTATTTTCACTATATGAAAGGGGAGCAGATAAGCTCTATGGTCAAGAATGAGACCTAAGCTTTGTATTGTCTGCATGCAACTTTCTTAGTAATTTTAATAAAATTACGAAGATGAGAATATGAGCTTTAAAAGCCAGTCTCATGCCAAGTTAGAAGCTTTGATGATAAGATAAAGATAAAACACCACAGGGGGTGATCCACATAAGCCTGTACTTTCCCAAAATGGGTACTGCTTTTATGAACTAGGTAATGGGAATAAGCTTTGTGATATGTTAATTTGTTAGGGCTAGAAAGTCCTTTTACTGAACAAAAGGAAGAGCCACTTTGACACTTTAAACCAAACATGCTTTATGAAATAAGTTGCTTTGACATGAAAATATCTGTGATGGAAGGGTACATACAAACCAACTAAAAGCTAAAGTTGTAATTTCAAAATACATTAAAAAAATGAAAATTAGGTTACATCAACATAGTATCATAGCTAAAGTTTTCATGTGGTGTTGCATATACATAACAGTGAACATTTAAATTAGAGAGTTAAGTCAAAATGGATGTTAAACAGTAGTTTTTTGAACTGTTCTGTCAAAGGAGCCTCACAACGAGAGCTAAGCCACTTCTTTATTGATTTTAACCAAGACAAAATTTCTAAGGACAGACTGAATTTTGTTTATTTTCTACTACGCAAACAACTTCATATAGTAAATTTGTGTGTGACCTATTAAGAGACAAACCAAACAAATTAACTTTCAGTAAACAGTTACATGAAAGTAAATACAATGGCAATGGAAATTCAGTCTGTCCTTAGGAAAGTTCCCTGGCAGAAGTCTGTAAATTGTTCAAAGACAAAAAAGAAGCCATATTGCATTCAGGGAATGTTGCAGATGAAATTTAGATGTGACTTCAGGGGGGATGTAAGGAAATAGTGACAGAATAATAGTAGGAGGAATGTGAACTATTAAAAAATTACTGTGGCTATGAGCACTTCCTCTTCTTATGTCCCAGATACTTCAAAAAACTACTAGATATTGCTCTTCCATGTTTTCTAACAAATTTGTTAACTATGATATTGAAGTTTGGGATTCATAACCATTTGTAAACCGTCAGACAAGGATCCTCAGTAAGTTTCCTAAATGTATAGCTAACTTCTCAATCACTCGTAGATTAGTAACAATGACTAGTGGGCTGGTTTAAGACTTAATCCAGGAGCAAAAGATGAGCATTTCTAGAAGTCAGGTAAGTACTTCTATTTCCTTCTGGATCACCAGAAGGTGACCAAAAATAGTCACCAAAAATAATCCAACTTTTGAAGTACCTTATATGTTTTTTAGGTAACATCTTAACTATAATTTCTGACTGTTCAATATTGCAAAAAAAGATACCAAATGAACAGTGGTTCAGTAATAATTAAAAACTAGCACCAATAGTAGAAAGTATGTAAACAGGTACAGGGACATAACAATACAACCTGTGACAATTCCAGTTCTGAAGAGCACTGGCAATCTAGCTATGTCCTATCTAAAAATAGATATTGAATATTTACTGAAATAATAATAACCTACTCCGGATTCTCAGTCTGCTGAAAGCCCTTACAGCAACTAATTTCCATGTCCAAATGGAGCAATTAGGTAACTTGCAGCATCCTGGAGAACCTCTCACATTGAGTATACAATAGCTCTCCGTGTAACAGTTCTGAGAGCTGATGCTCACACATGCTTCTTTTAACAGTAAAAATTGCTTAGTTACTGCAAAAGCTATGCTACCAATGGAAACAAGGTTGCCTAGAATCTGAAAGTAACTGAAACTCTCGGTGAGATTTTTCCTCACTAGGAAGAGCAGCCAATATTTACAAAATGTTTGTTTTATGCTGCCAGTCTACTGCTATCCTCTCCCTCTCTCCAAGTGCCTTTTACCACAGGCCACAGTCCGTTGATGCATTACTCCCACACTAAATATGTTTGTACTACTGGTACTTTTCTTCGCATCAAGCCAGACTAGCAATTATTTTCTCATATTTCATTTCCTCAGTTATCCATGCTTTATTTCACATGCTACCTTCTATATGTTGGACCTGCTGTGAGCCCTTTTCCAATTATTTTTTAGCACCCCCTATATACAGTAATGATGAAGTCATCTTCTGAAACTGCTTTCCCTATCAGTAGGCAGTCTATATTAACACATTCTCCAGTTAAGATCAACTATGAGATGTAGTTCTAACATTGAAAGCATCTGGCAGTACTTACAATGAAGGTCTTTAAGGTCTTTACAATGGGATATAATCACAGAGATGTTGATGTCTTTAAAATATGTTCAGTCCAAATAAATTTTTCTGGTTGTGCCTTTTTTGGTTTTTATTTAAGTATCTACATACCGGGGTGAATACTCTCACATTTTCAGCATCTGCATTTTTTTAAATAATGTCACTTCAAGTAGTATATCAAGATATTTAACATTTGATTACTTTGAGTCAGGGATGGTCAGTAAACTCCTTACTCTAAAATTCCAACATTAATAAGGAAAGGTTTAATAATGACTTCTACATAACAAAGTATTACGGGGTTTTTTGCTATTCTTACACATAGCATCCACAAACCTAATCTCCACAAACTTTGGGATTCAATAAACATTGCCAAGTAATACAAGACAGTAATGTATAACTATGCCTATAATATTCTGTATTTATACTATATATAATATATAGTAATACAAGATGCTGAAGCACAGAATGCTTTTGTTGCTTTTCTGCAGTCCATGCCTAGCTCTGGCACAGCTTTAACATGGTAAGTTTAGAGACCTGGAGAACTTCTGCAGCATGACAGAAATGTACTCCTGAGACACTCAGTTTTGGCATCAAACATCCAAGATTTTCCCTGTATTAATGAGTTTTTGAAAGCTGTTTCACATCTTTTGTTTCTTATGATAAATAACTAAGGTAATAAATATGATAGCTCATAAAAAATAGTTCATGTTCTAACCCAAGTTGTTTATAGTCAGTTTTTATGACAAAAAAACCCCAATGTAATATATCTTATATTTTTAACAAAAAACTTGAAGTATGACTACCCTCTGTTCACATGAGCATTCAGTTTTGTTAAATGTTTCACACAATTATTACTACATCTGCTTGTGTCAGTTGTTCAAGACTATTAATAGTGTAATACTAGTTAAAATTCAGTAGTTAACTAGTCAGTGTATAACCAAATATCCAGTTCCTCAGTGGGACAGTCTCATAAAAATTCAAATAATGTCGAAGCTCTTTTAAGTAGCAAAAATTTCCCAAGCCATGTAGAAATACATGTTAGTGCAATCCTGTTTTGCAATGGTGCTATTTTGCTGGCTGCGCGTGTAAAATACCAGCTATACATACACAAGTTCAGAAACCATCTCTGTAAAATAAGTTAAAAAGATAAGCACAGAGTAAGACAAATAGTAAAAAACCAAAAAACTTGAGATCAAGTATGAATCTCCAACTTATTTTAATACTACTAGTATTTTATCCTAGAAGTTTTGTCTTTGAATTTACATTTTTAATTATAATTTCAAATTATATTCAATTTTCCTATTTATTTCACTTTGGACAGTCATCAGCCATTTCACCACTGGCTTCTGTTTCTGGCCAATTCAATTTTCTCATTCACTAACAAGCTGTACTGTTTACTTATGTCTCGGTACATTATGCTGTTTGTTATATTTCAAAAAGTGTTTTCCACTAATTTTTCTAAAGATTATATACTAAAACTAATTCTGTTGGCCTCAAGTTCTGCCAAATTATATTTTGAAACCAAAATTGTCTTTCTCCACTTAATAATGGCTTGAGGAAAACCACACAGGGAAAACAGCAGCCTTGCACTGGGGCTCTCAGGGCACCTTTGGTTCTGCTTCAGCTGCGTTAGAAAAACTGCAGCTGGGAGTCCTAAGCTTGAAGAGAAGAGCAACAGCTTACACAAAAACTTCAAATACACAAAATGCTGGCTTTGACAGGGAACAGAGAACCTTCTGGGAGCAAGGAAGCACATGTAATTAGACTGATGTGCTGAGCTAGTGACAAGTAAAACTGAGTTTCAAACAAACATTTGATATTTGATATTTGGAAGAGCTAGCATCTGCAAAGTCCAATATCCAGCATACTACAAAGCAGCAAAATATAACAGAAAGCACCAGTTTTTTTTTGCTTAAGGAAAGAGAAGTCCACATCTCCCTTCACACCTGCATACTGTACTTTCCTGATGGAGAAGGTCAGCTTACAACTAGGGGAAGAGCTACCCAGCATATGCAAACAAATGCCACTTGCCCTCTGAGCCAAGCAGGAGTAGTAGTCAAATATTGAGCCAGAACCGACTGCACTGTGCACAGATAATGCAGCCTGTTTCTCTAAAGCATCTCTGCAGCAACCTGCACAGTATGTCAGAAAAAACGTCTCAAAACTAGCACCTTTAATACAAATTACATATTCAGATGGCTCAGAGAATCACTCTCAATACAGACCTGAGAATTACTAAACTGAATTCAGGTTTAGAAGTATGAACTAAGTGTTTCTTGGGTCATTATATTTCTGGATAGTAATAGTTAGAAATAGAGGTTTTATTTGTGAAATGTAAACACAAGTTCTGACTACTCTTGAAAACAATGAGCAAGAAGTAAATACAAAGAACAGTGTCTGCAGTGTGTGCTACTGACAGCACACTAAGTTAAGTTGCTAGTACAAAACAAAATCTACGCATGCTTGCTTAGTCTTACTCTCAAATAATGAGATATTGCCCAGTGCTGTATATGCTCTTCCATTCATTTACCTGAAAGAGTGAATAAGTGTGTGCAGTCTGTAGGAATTCAGAAATCCTTTTGTAGCTAGTTTGTGTTATGAGCTCTGAAGTATGTTCTTTCTTGTTGAACTGTATTTCAATGTAATTTCACAATGTTACATTTGTCTTAGCTTACACATTGAAAAAAACTTGAACCTTCACATAAATAATATTAGGCTTTTAAAGGGGATTAGAAATTTGGTCATGTAAATTAAGATGCTATGTATTTTCTCGTAAAAGAATAATGACCATTACACAGATTCCTGTTTAATGCAGGAAACTAAATTTCTCTGAACAACAGATGTCCATTATTTATGGATACTTAAAATAGGTGACCAATTTAGCACATCTGAAATCAAGGTCACTTTAAAACCTAATTGAGATTAGGTTTTAAATCCTTGCAACACAAGGACTATTTATTTCCTGTATACTATAATTCATTAAATGTTACACATAAGGTTAAAACTTAAGTACTAAAAAGGCCTACTCCACTTACTTATGATCAAAAGACTGGGAAGGCTGCCGTGTGAGGAAAGGCTGAGAGAACTCAGTTTGCTCAGCCTTGAGAAAAGAAGGCTTAGGGGA
>JAVJGJ010000059.1:70203143-70221531 GCA_035590215.1 Microhierax caerulescens | reverse complement strand
CGCTTTTAAGATCTGGCTGGACAGGGTGCTGGGCTGTCTTGTCTAGACCATGCTTTTGCCATGAAAGGTTGCACCCAATGATCCTTGAGGTCCCTTCCAACCTCGTATTCTATGATTGTATTTACCGGTTTATATCGCTACATCAGGGAGTAATTTTAGTGTCTTTTGCTTTGAAATATCCAGGCATATTCTCCATTCAGAGTTCCACAGGCCAGGTGATTTCGCTAACTAGGTCCCTTTCAAAAGGAAAATTTATGCTACAGGAAGTTAAATTTTGACTCTTCATTACTTAGTTTTAATTACTGACAGTTTACTTCAATGGATTTGAATTTTAAAATTCATCATAGACAATTCTGATTTTTAAAGAAAAATAATTTTGGATATAAGATAAGTTGGTTAAAGAATAAAGAGTATGGATGTAAAAGTCATCACATGGAAGCTAAGAACAAAATTCAGAGCTCACTGTTGCAGCTTGAGTGTGAGAATCTTTCATAAATCTTCAGACACTGACACATAAAACTGTAGGTCAGGGAGCACACACCTACAAGTGCAATTACACTGTAGATAAAAAAAAATATAAATATGATTGGAGAAGAGTTAAAAGAATATATTTTCAAAAAAAAAATCACACAGGTAACTGGAAAATGACATAAACATAGCATGGGCTTGCTAGTGATACATCACTTGGTCTAACACTTCATTGATCTAGCGAATAAATAAATAGCAGTTGTTTCACATCTGGACTTCCTTTAAAACATTGCAATTTTCCACATGAGAACTTGTTAAGTTCATGAAATGGGGCATTAATAGAAGAATTAAAGGTTGGCAAGGAACTGCCTGAAAGGTAAATTAAAGGAAGGGCAAAGTTTAAAAGAAGTAGCATTGTCTGGAAAAAAAAAAAGAAAAAGATACATGTGCAGTTCTTTGATGCTCATTTTTTAAATTGATTTTTAAAAAAAAGGAAAACTGTAGCACAGGAGCACAGGCAAAGTTCTCATAAAACCAGCCCTGAAGAAAGCCAGAAAGGAGATAACAAGAGTTCATTTTCACCACCAGGCAACAAGACTCTGGAGCAGTCTTCACCAGAGAAATTGGGACAAACTCTCCTATAGTCCTTTATTACTGAGTCTTCCTTATTTTAAGATACTGTACCACTGACAGAAAAGGTCCTTCCAGATTCTGTGAAAATTTGAACATATTTTGCTCTCCTTTACTATTTTTTATTTATTTATTTTTATTTTTAAAATAAAATTTTATTATTTTATAATAAAATATATAAAAAATATTTTTATTTATTTATTTAATATTTATAAATATTAAATATATTTAATATTTACTATTCTGTAATACCTTTGAAGAAAGGCTGGTGTCAGACAAAGAGGAACCTCCCACCAGTTTGCTGAATTGATAGATTAAATTCCCCTTGTTCTTGATCCCTACAGCATTTACAGGTTTGACCAATAAAGCATATTGGCAGACATTTGTGGTAAGATTAAGATAGGGCAACAGAAACAATGCAGATAACTCAAGAAACGGGGGGGGGGGGAATAAAAAATTATATTGCCACCAGCAACAAAGGCAGCTAAAGAAAAGTTACAGACAGAAGCCTGAGAGACAACAGAGCTCCACACAGCAGAGCCAGGGGAAATCTGTCTAAAAGCCTGTGGATACATCAAGCATTCAGAGACACACAAAGATCACACAAAAAATCCTAGCTCATGAAACAACAAAATAATCTATTAACTTCTGTTCTGAAATAAGCATGAAAAGAACAACATTTCTGTAATAAAGCTGTAACCTTCTGCCTCTAATGATGAGTATATTACTGGATGCATCTATTATGAAATACATACAAGAAGAGGTGCTGCCCAACTAAACCTCCCCCCCCAAAAAAAACCCCAAACAAACAAAAACAAACAACCCCCCCCCAAAAAAACCCAAAACCTATATTCCACAACTTGTACTTTTCTGATTTCAGGTTACACTGATTCGAAAGGAATGTTTTTGATGTTTGAAGGAAGGATACAACACCTTCAAATTCCACATTACTACCCTTTGGTCTCTTATGTTTGCATTACTTGAATATTCTCAGGTGCCTATGACAACAAGGAAGAAGCCATATCATGCATGCTTTTTTTGTAGGAATGATCAGTACTGAATTATCCTTAGAAATGAAACAAAAAGGAATGTTTTTACCACGACAGCTTGCAATATAGCTGGATTGTATTTAACTGATGGAAGTCCTGGATACTATAGTTCAATATGTGTATATGCTAGCTTTTAATGCAGGGAGCTAGAGACAGTCAAAACTATAAAGAAGACAAAAGAAACATAAGCAGTAAAACTCTTGTGCCTTATAGGGAAATAAATATATCATATATAGAGATAAGTAAACATATGTACTACTCACATAATATGCAAACTACTACTTACAATGTAATTTTCTTGAAACAGTTCTGATGTTTTACATCATAGCCTGGTGTTCTAGTAATTTATAAAGCATTTAACATTATCTTGTCTGAGAAACACATTTAATCTAATATGCTGAATGACATTAAGGTTTCTTAATTTTATTTGGGCAAAGTCCTTTCCTTTGCCTGAGACAAATAAATAGCACATTTTTTCATAATCTGTGCAGTATAAATTAGATCTTAACACAATTCTCATTGCATTTCCTTTTTTTCCTGTAGTTATTTTAGCTCTATAGAAATTTCTTCCTGTTTTAAGATAAAGGGATAATGCACCTCTGTGTTAATGCAAAAATAGAGATAAGTATTTCCAAAATAAAATTCAGAAAAATTTTGCAAATAAACTATGTCAAGAGTTCACAGAAGAGACACACCCTCTGAGAACAGCAGAGGTATAACCAAAGAGGGACTAAACTCCTCCATCTTTTTCCTAGTTATCCCTGGATGGGTTACGTGGCAAAGTTGATAAAATGCTCTCAGATGCCACAAGTCTTCATTATGAAAGTGCCATATACTAGAATCTGAGTACTGGAATTGGAAGAATGCACTGCATACCAAGTTTTAATAAAAATAACAATAAAAAAGCACAATGGTTATTGAGCAGAACTCCATAGTTTGTCATCAGCTTTTTCTTCCTGTTTTTAAGTAATGGTTTTGTTACCGCATCATTACCATTTCATACTCATCAACAAAATCTGACATACAGTGAAATCATGCATCCAGTAGCTGTCATTTAGCTTTACTAGACTTTATGTCCCCAATGAATAGCACATGTCCTAAACACTAAGTTATAACTCCCTTATCACTCCAAGCATAAGAATCAATTTTCCTCTAATTAAGAGTCACCAGTGATATGCCAGATAAACAAACTGTCCCAAAGGAAGTGTGGAATGTTCTTAAAGAGTGACAACAAAGAACAAAGTATTACTTTACCTCACCAACCACCTTAAACATAAGCTATAGAGTGCTGGAGAAAGTAGCTTATTTCAGCTTGTACAGTTCATAAGTAGATAAAAACTCAAATAGGATACATGTTGTGTGTGCCTATACATATGCTACAAAAAAAACCCAGGATGTCACCTCTGAAATGATCTAAAAATGCTCATAGTCTTAATGTGATCTGGAATCTTAATAAACTTTGCTTAAAGATCAAATGAATTTGTCTTAAAGTCCACTCACCAATACCCTCAACACCAGCATGCTCTTTTCCTGTTTAAACAGACAGTTCTGTCTTCCTAGACAGAAGAATAGACACAGCCACTATTTTAAAATATGAATTTTTTTTTACTGATCTGGATTTTTATTTACAAAGAATTATCCTTTCCTATCAACAGTTCCTTTTTTCTTGGTTTATAAAGAATAAAAAAAAAATCTGTAGAGCTTGGAGACCTCAGCATGTATGCATCATCCCAATTAACGTAAGATTTTCAGTATACATGATCCATGATTATTCACATACTTGTTATACCATCTCATTTGGCAAATCTACGACCTAGTTCGAGAAATGGGTTACCTTCAGGTTTAAAACCACCATGTGCTCTTAATGATGGCACCAGTAAAGTTGCTGTAATAAAAAAATCCATAATGCCTACGTGATGTTAAAATCCAAAGTCCAAAGAAATTTTCAAGTCATGACTACTCTTACAGAAAGCACAACACAAATGCCAGCTAGCTTTTAAGAAAAGGTGATCAGTTTCAAATTAGTCTCACCCCCTTCTAAGCCCCCACATTGTGCAATGAACAATGAATTAATAAGACTGTTGCATGGAAAGGCAACATGGGGGCTGAAATAAGAACTGGGACAAAATGTATTTTTTTATTACTAACAGCTCTTGAAAATCCAAAGTAAGAAACAGGTTTCAGACATTCAAGAGAAAGAATCCTTTTTTCTCTAGTAACAAGAGAAAAGGATTTACTCTTGCAAATAATCTTCCGATAACTGGAAGAGTAAATAATTTTTTCATATTATCAAATTAAAATTCCTGTAAAGCCATCAGAACAGACATTTTACCAGGGCCAAAGGAAAGGAAGTCTTTATTGGTGAACCACATAAACTGATAGCTTGAACTTTCTGCCAACTGATTTAGTGATCCATTATAATCATACCGTTGCAAAATAAAAAAGTTACTTCTTGCTTCAAGTGAAAGGTTTCAAACATTTCATTTAACATTTTACAAATTCAACTTGGGATTAAGTATGCATTATGCAGAAGTATGGAATTATTTCTGCATACCCTGTGACTATATCTGAAAAGTCTTTTGATGATCTAGAAAAAAAAAAAGAAATCTTTATCTCTGTACAATTATAAACTTCAGGTCCCTATGGCAAATGAAGGCATTCTTTTTTTATGTTTCACCTGACACGCAAGTTTCTTAATCCAATCTTTCTCCAAGATCTGTTCAGTTGTCCATTTTCATGTGTCTTCCCTCAATAAAACCACCCAAAATATGAAACTGTTTGCAGACATGCATAAAAGTGTTATTTTTCAAAATCTACTTTAATGCAGTAGAAATTATATCAGCTTCTCTTTATATTCATATTTAGGCTCTCAAATTAGAATATGTTTGTAAGAAAATATTCATATGCAGAAAACAGATCAAAGGACAGCTGAAATGTGGTCTATTGACTTCCAACCAAAACAAGAAGAGGGCTTTGGCAGCTCTATCACTATGCAATAGACACCAATACATGGTTATCTAGACTTGAAATATTCAGGTCTTTATCACTTAATTTTTTGTTAAGAATAATAAAATCTGCTACTGTAACAGCAAAATCCAGCAAATTTTCATTACACTGTCTTTCACAGGATTGTCTATTCCTACCATCAGTTGTATTTCTGTAGCAAATTTTCAACATTTAAAGTCTCTGAAGAGTCAGTTTGAGAATTTAAGTACTGGATGTTTTCAAGGGATGAAAGCAGGGCAAATAAGGAAAAACAAACCAGACATAAGAGTGCACAGGAAGAAACAATTAGCAAATTGCAGAAAAATTTCTTTCCCAACCCTATTCAAAAACAGTTCTCTCTTGACTAGATTAATCCAATCATCTCTCCTGCAACACCTTGAAAGCCTCTTCACCAGCCTTTAATCATACTCTTTCCCCTTTCTACCACTATGCTTATGCTTCAACTCCAGCCTCCCAGCATCTGTTCTCTCCCCCTCAAGCTTTCTCTGCCCTTGCAATAAACCCACCCCCTGTTCTTATTGAAAGAAATGGAAGTAACATGACAAAGTTTTAAAGTAGCACCACCTGCAGAGTCCTCCAGCTTTCCTTCCAGCAACAGGAAGGCTCTGAAACTGCAGATGGAACCTGCCCAGGAAAGTTAACTGATTTGGTTTTGCAAGTTCTCACATTTTTATACAGTAGCTTGATTTGTCTACTGCTTAAAAAGAAAATATGGGGAAGCTGAGCAAATGGTCAACCACCCCCAACCCCCAGAACCGCATGTCTGTTATGGGGGAAAGGATTCTGCCTGGTAAATTAAGATGCTTCCATGTAATTTTTCTCAAGATAAAAAAAATATCATAACAATGACACTTGGATAAAGTATACTGGCATAATCCAGTATGAAATAGTTGTGTATTTCTGCAACTTTCAAATACATGTAGTATGGTTAATATGTTACTATACCTCATTTTGAAGTTCATCGCCGCTTTTGGTAGAAGCGAGCATCTCATACAAAGTACAGCAGAGGTCTTCTGTTGTTGGCCCTCCAGGGGTACCCCCTTGAGATTCATTCAGATACTTTCCAACTTCACACCACAAAAAAGAATCATCTACTTTTTCCAAAGACTTGAGGTCAGATTTCTCCTCACAGTAATTCTGTAAGTGATTCAGCTGGTTATTCAGAAATTTGTTATAATCTAAACTTATAATTTTCTGCGCATCAGCCTCACCATTCACAGGCAGCTCCTCAGAGTGATCCAGATCATGCATGTCAAATGAAAACACTATATTTTTACCAAAGAATACCCTGTTATCACCATTTTGCTCTTCAGCCATCTGTATGAGGGCTGTAAGCTGTTCTTCAGTAAAGTGAGAAGCAATCCGACATGTGGCATTGCAAGCTGCAGTAGCAGATGATGATGGAAATGGCCCAAACATCTGCTTGATCACCTTCGTCTCATCATAACCAACATATTCTTTCCCGTGAAATGTCTTAAAGAGAAAAACAGCTCCGCTTTCAACTGCTTCTTGTCCATTTTCAGCTCCAACTGTTAACCAAAAAAAGCAAAAAGTACCTTTATATACTTGAAACTGATTTTCTTTCATTGCCTATAACATAACTGTATTCAATTTCTTGCTGCAATTCTCATCAGAGATATGAAATGAAGACCATAACAACAAGTACCAATTGTTGCAAAGTACTGAATTATAAAAGGTATATGATAATAAAGCATCTGTCTTCATTATCCTTCTACTCACTAGAAACTCATATTGAGGATTACCAACGCTTTCTCATTTTTCTGAGTTAGACAAAAAACTTGTCTGAGGTCTTAAACTCACGATGGTGTATTTATGAGCTTTTTAAAGGTAACAAATTTCCACTTTGTCTCACTGTTTATTCACTGCCTAATCTGAATATTCATAACAGACTAAACATACAGAACTCAGCTGGGAATTACTACATTCTTGTAGTAATTCCCAGCAGTTACTACAGAATGTGTGTTAGAAAAATTGCTCAGAGAAATTAAAGCAAATAAATGCATGAATTTGGATTTATATCTACAAAATATCACATTATGCAAATATAAAATATATTCGAGACAAACATGAATTCACCTCTTTACAAAATTATTCACAAGGGTACTTAAGGAAAACATATGCAAAACCTCCATATGATGAACCAAAATGTCACTGCTAAACAAAATTTTTAAAGTCACCAAGCATAAACTAAACAAAACCATCCAGCTCATTGGGTATTTTTGGTTTACATGAAGAGAGCATGTAGATTTCTTTTTAAAAAGTTTAAAACCCGTTTTTCAGTAAGTTGGGTAGGTTACTCCAACATTTTTAGTAGAATATTTCTTACAACACTGCATAATTTTAAAAACATCTTAAAAGCTTACTGTGATGATTTACAAGCTGTTCTCAAGATGTCTATCTGGTCAATTCTTTACATCAAGATCAACTCATAGAACTTCAGCAAAGACCAGTACAGTTTAAGTGGTAACACTCATGATTTAATCCTTGGTAGGGCTAATTCAAAAGAACTATTAAAAGACAAACTATTTATTTTAAAACTAACAATATTATTCATTCTTTAACCCACCCCACCCCCAATGGCACCACTGGCATAATAAATGAGGCTATTCTCTTTTCAGTAATCAAAAGTATCTTGTCCCTGCCTCTGCATACCTCTGTTATTCAGTTATAGGCCTATGTATTTGCTCTACTACGTCCAAGATTTCTGGCTGTTAAAAAATTTATTGAAATCAGTGGGAAGATTCTTAATTACTTTGGCATCATTACTTGATTCAACTTAGGCTAGGTTTAACCCCAGCAAAACCAAAGGTTTTTTTCCCCCAACAGTGTAATAGGAAAGAGCAAAAGAAATCCAGTGTAAGCAGATGGAAAAGTCTGAGTAACTAGAGGTGCCTAAAAATTCTGTATTTCTCTTAAACTTCCCTATGGTGCACTTTGAAAAGCTGAGAAGTTCACAGAGAGGATTGGAGATGATATTTACAGGCTCATTAGATACCTTCATATGGAAAATACATGACATAAAGATAAGGCACATATACAACACATATGTAAATGTATCTCAAAGGAAAAGATGGTTCAGCCTTCCTCTCAGCATTTATACAGGAATCACAGGGGAAAAAAACCCTAGTATCTAAAAACTATATACCTGAGCTCGGCTGCATGAACCTTACTCATATATTCCTAACATACAAATACACATCGCTATTTGAAGTCACTTTTGTCAGAATAGTACATGTTACCACACTAAGAGAGCAATTGTAATGAAGGGTTTGAGAAAAGGCTCTTAGGTTTATTATGTGCTAATTCTTCTTTATTATTAACATCTCCTATTCATGGAAGCATCTCTTGAGAAAACACTACCCCTCCCCACTGAACATAATAAGCCAGCCAAGATGGCAAGAGATGCACTACTTGAAGCCACTCTTTCCTTCGTGTTTTTAAGCCAGTCAGATCATTCCAGTAAGTGACATTTTCCCTGTAAAATATATCAATATTACAGTACCTGTTGCCTAGGCTGAGATTTCATTTCCTTGAAAATGAAGTAAAAAGGCATACAGGCAATTCCTTTTCTCTACTACATGCTTCTGATGATGACATTTGGAACACTACCACCAGTTCAGTTTGTGCCTCAGTCACTGTAGCCTGTTCTCATTTGTGTGTCTCTAACATTACACATCTTTCTTTATTTAGAAGCGTCAAAGCTGACTGTTTCTTTCTAACTTATTCTAAGTAATCATGCATTTGTTTTCATTAGTTTTGTGCTCTCTGATCCATCAAACAAATATTTACCACTATTACTTTCAAGTCTCTCAATTTGCTCTAACTACTCACCACACTGGGCCCGCTATTAAAGCGGGGTGGTGGGAAAGAAAGTTTTTGCAGCCATCTTTGGCAAATGTGAAAATTAAATAATAAAAAAAAATTTAGACAGGTAATACTTGTTTTTGTCATTAATACCAAAACCACAAGTCCACTGAATTATTTTCATAAATGGCATTTGCAGCTAAAACCAGCAAATGCTCACTTTGCTTATAACCCTTTTTCCATCATCAGACATTTTTTCCTACTTGCTGTACTACATACACACGGTCTTACTTTTTGTACTGCAAATTTTATGATCATTATATATTTATCAGCCCTAACTTACCTGACATTTTACTTCAGTACCTCTTATGATTAAACTATACCCAGTGGATATTTAAAACAACTATATAGATCTCAATCAATACAGGTCTATGATCAATAGAGACTGCACCTTTTCCATATTAACTTTGGGCACTGACGGTTGATACAAACTCACTCCCCATCTTGCATAGACCTTCCCTCAAACCTTTTATATCACAAGTGCCAGCTGAAATCTGAGCACTGAAGCAGAGGTACCCGAGCTGGGGCAGAGAGGCAGCCCCTTCCTAGAGGCCTGTCTCAGAAAAACAGGCAGCCACATGCTTACATTCTGGCCTGAAGAGGTTAAAGTCTACTAATAGCATAAGCTCTGCTAATTGTATTAGAAAATGTAAGATTAAAAAAAAATTAGGACCAAATTTATAAAAATAACTGTTATGTCACTAACATGGAAGAACTGAACCACAACACAAAGTTTAGAATATATGTATCATTAGACGAGTTTAAAACATTTTTGTCAGCGATTTGAGAAATACTCAAAATTTTTCTTCAGATGACTCACTAACACAATAGCCATTACAACCATTAACAGCTTTAACAGACATTTTCCGTGCAACTGTGCAGCACAACTGATTACTACATGCTGGACATGAATAACTTCTCTAGCCTTTGAAAGTCTGTGTTTAGATATTTCTTTCTTTCTCAATTTGCTAGTTATTTCCAAACGAACTGTCGAGAAATGGAAACACAAGTGACAGGTTAATATTTGTATTGTGATAAAAACCATTGGCGTATAATGCCAAAAAAAGACAAATATACTTATCTGTATTTCTCTCCATCTTTTTACTTAGAAGATTCTATTCAAGATGTTTGAAATGATCAGAAATGAAGAAAATATACCTATTAGCTGAGATGAAAAATTCTTATGTATGTGACAGCTAAAGCTTGGGCCATGTGCTCCGTTTATGAGCTGTTGTAGTTAAATTCTGCTAACAGCACAAGCTGGATTAGTTTTAGCCTTTAATCAGAAACTAAGTTTTCACACTTCCTTTGCCATAACGTATTTCAATTTTAAAAGCTTAATTCCAAATGAGTGAAATTTATGATTTATTTCTTCCCTTAACACCAAACACTTCAAGCAGAAAACTTTTCTTAGATTTTTATTTGCCTATGTGTCTGTGCAATTTTTCATCATACCAATCACATGGAATTAAAGCAGGTAACATCACGATTGTTCTTTTCTCAGAGTACTGCCATTCCAAGAGAAAATGTTGCTTTTGCTTACTAAAGGTCCATCACAAACCATACCATGCACTACAAAACAGTACTATCAAAAAGAAAGACTATCCACATAACAATGGAATCATATTTTAAAATAAAAAATAAAATAGAAGACCGAATTGTGTATACACGTATCAGATTAACTGGAGTTTCAAAGATATTTCTGGGCAAGTCTGGCATCAAGGTAGAACTAAAATTGTACCAGTATGCAAAGTATGCGGGCAAAAAGCAGTTTGGAAAAAAACCCAACAAACCCCCAGCATATTATTAGACTACTAAAGAACAAAAACATACCTATTTGTTTTGCAGCTTGTAATATAGTTTTTAAATCATCATTTACAGTTTGGTTTTCTTTTTTATCCAAATTGTCATCAACAAACTTTATTATCTTCTTCCAAGTAAGATCAGACTTCAGCAACTGTGCATGTAGTTTTGACCTTTTAGTCTGAAAATGCAAAATATTTAGGGTTTTTAATTTATTTCAAATTACTACATGGAGGTTCCTTTAAAATTAAACACCAGATAAACCCACTTCTTTCCAACTCCATTCAGTCAGTATGTAGTAATAATTGGAAGCACTTCTGGTCCATGACACCCACCCTCACCAGGGCATCCTAAAAAAACCAAAACCAGCCATCAATAATTGTTCTTTACACTCTTTCCTTAGCATAAGGAAGGAGGAGGATACACATGCACACACTCTCTCACTACTTTACTCCTTCCAAGAGAGAATTTTCTGTAAAGTCAAATTCTTGCAACTTCAAGAGATTTAGAGCTCCCAAGATTCCAAATTCATTTCACATTACAAGTTACTACAACATATCTATTGCTTTAATGCATTATTTCTCGCAGGGAGTAGCAGCATCTAAATTCAGTATCACTAAACTTACTCTAAATCCAAGAGTCCAAGTTGAACTTAGCATTCAAAGGGAAATGTCTGGCAACCCAGTTCTGCATAAGCTAAAAACATGCCAGCTCAGCTCAATGTTAACTTCCTAAAAGATGAAGTAACAGGGCTGTACTAATCCAGCCAAGCAACACTATCCATATAGCACATCATCATTGTAAGTGCCTAGTATAAACCACAAAGCTACAGCAAATCTGACTTGGAGTGAGGACACTATAAAGGAATGCACAGGAAATTATACACACTCTTGCCCTGTCTTGTTTGCCTCCTCTTATAGAACGGCAATGCAAACAAAGCAATCAAACAATTCTTACTATATACACACTAATACTTTACAATTATGCTTTGGAAAAGAAAAAAAATCTTTACCGTTAAGTCAGCCAATTCTTCACTGTAATCCTCATGTTTGGTGACATTTGAAAAGGAGCGTAAAGCGCCTGTAAGACGAGGCAAGGCCATCTGTTACTCATTCAGTGATCCATAGGATGAGAAATGAAATCCCAGTTCAAGCACCTAGATGAGAACAAAACAAATAACGTGGCTTTGTTAATGCTATAAATACAAACTTGCATCACAAATTTGAAAGACCTTTCTGAGCAAGCAGAACGTGGCTGGCACTTCAATTAAACAAGTTAAAAAAGTCTCAAAATGCTGATAAAGATTCAATAGAAGGGAGGTATAAAGCACAGAGCATAGGCAAGTCATGGAAACATGCATAGATCACTCAACAGGGTCTTCTCTTTCCTCCCTAAAGACAAGTTACCAGCAGCAATAAGGCAAAGTGGCAGTTATTCCTTTAGCACCACTAAGACAAGAGTATTAGAGTGAAATCTATGTAACTAACTTTAGCTCCCCAAAGCAGTTAAGTGACTACAACCTACAGGAAGATTTTCTCTGAACCAACCCATACTGGGAGCTTTCAGGTCATTAGCAGCCTCCGGCGCTGATGCAGGGACATCCTTCTTGACAACCGGTTTGACGTTTCTAACTAGCAAAACAGGCAAAGAAAATCACGACAGGAAAAAAAGATCGTAATACGCAGAGCACTGAACTATCATAAGAGATAAAGGGAATAAAAGGACTAACAGGAAACTGGAAAAAGTATGCCTTGGGATGTTTGCATCTCACAACTGCAAGCGTGGACACGCACACAGAGTGTGGGGCTCTCTCTAGGGCTACAGCCTATTTTTGCACAGTCTAATTTCCTCTGTGAAACAGGCTCATATCTATACAGCAAAACACAGCTGTTCTCCATCTGAACTTGTACTCACTCCAAACCTTTTACTGAAACTATTCTCAAAAGTTATTTAATTTCAAAAGATGCCCACAGCTGAATTGTTTAATGAACTCTAATGCACAGCTACAGTTTCAGATGGTAGCAGATAGAATAGGTTTAGATAATTTTTGAAACAATTAATGATATCATTATAAACCTAATGATCTGCATCATTCTTAGCATGCCTGAAGACCACTGGCCATCCAGAATTTGAATAACTTAAACCAGAGTTAATAAAATGACTTCCCCTGCTTCCCGCCCCCAGCCCCCCCAGTCATATACTGTACAGAACTCCCTGCTTTAATCCAATTATCCTTAACATTTTTCCTAATTTAATGGCTGCATTTGTATTTTAACTATCAACTTTGCAATACAGCACAAAAGCAAATCCAGATGCAGCGTTCCAGTCACAGACTGGAAAGAAATATCACTGACTTGTCACCTCTACTTGTTTTCTCATCTCGCATTAAGATGCTTTTTGGAGAAAAGCTATCACAACATCTGATATTTTGGATATAAATGTTATAACAATGAAGCCACAAAATGTGGAAGTTCAAAATCTTTAACTGTGAATGTGATAGACATGGCATGCTTAAATTCAAGTCTAGAAGCTCACAGAGCCAAGCAACAGTGCAGCTTTTAAGATACTCAGTGGATATATGACATGTAATTCATACCAGTGTATCTCCTAGTGAAAAAAAACCATGAACACTATAGCCACCATTATAGAAGGGAAGTAACATCTCCAAAATTTGAGGGAATCTAATCTGATCTTTTTTGTTTGAACCCAACAAAAAAAGGTAACTCACTCTCATACTACTCCAATGACAGCAGTGCCATTAGCTATTAAAGATCACTCCATTTGGCCATTTATTTTATACCTACACTCAAATACCTTTTTCTGTAGCATTATGGTCCTTTGCAATAACATACAGCAATGCAACTGTACCATTATCATCTTAATTGTCCTTTATGAAATAACATGCATAGTAATTTATGAAAGTTCAAACCGACTTTTAAGTAGTTCACTTTCTACACGTTTTTAGGAGATTTTAAAGCATCTCCAGTAGGCCCGTTTGTTAGGAAATTGGATTTTGAAGGAGGGTTTCTTCCTTCTTTATTCATTGAGTTATTAGTACTTTCTGAAATAAAGAACCTGGAACCCCAGAGGACAAGGGCACACCTCCCTGACTGCAGGCTTGGCCAAAGAGCCAAATCCAGCCCTGAAGACCTACAGTTGAGCTTGTACTAATAAATGCTACACCATACGTGCCTACGTGCTTCCACAGCTTGCCAGTCCCTGAGGCTGGTTTGGCAAAGCGGCCACACAAGGCTTCTGCGCCTCATTTACAGGCAAACCCCACACATGCCCTTCACTTCTGGTCCATGACACCCACCCTCACCAGGGCATCCTAAAAAAACCAAAACCAGCCATCAATTAGAAAGTGGGGGACAGGTGCAATTACTGCCAACACAGAAAAAAGGTAAGGTTTATGAACTTACACTATTATTCCACAACATATTAGAGCCAGCTCTAAACACTGGATCAAAAATGCTGTGGCCCTATGAGATGCAGTGTAAGTTTACATTTGTTTAAAAAAAAAACAACCAAAAACATGTTACCTGCTTTCACATAAAGCTTGCTAATGTAGATACCTGCCTGCATCACATTGCTTTTAGAGTGGATCAACTACTGCTTGTCTTCCCACAGCTACCATAACAGTAACTAATTCCTTCTGATTTGACAGAAATACACACTTGCCTGCAGCTTCATCTGAAACATCTGTACTACCAAATGATCCTGCTAAGATCTGCCTGCTTTGGAACAAAGACCTAAAAGGCAGCAGCAATTAAATCCTATTTACCAGGGGCCACATACAGAGATGCAAGCTGAACTTTTGCCATTCTTCTGCCCATTCACCCTCAAGGCAAGGGTGTGAGAATTGGTACCACGTTATTTCATGTTTGTAGATGGACAAGTGGAATGGAAATTTAACCTTAAAATCTGTGCAATTTTACATGACAAAATTATCTCCCCTCACACACCTCAATGTAAGGACAATCTGGGCTCATTCTGCTAATAATTTTTAGGAAAAGGAACTGAAGTTTGTCAATTCCTTGAACTATCTCAGACTTCCCGTCTCTTAAAACCCTTCACTTTCCACAAAGTCTCTGTTTGTAAAGCAGAAAAAGCATCATCCACCTTTCTAAAGCTTTGTGAAGATGAGAGGCAATAACTTTTAAAGTCTATTTTACATATTTTAAAAGCAAGTATGATTTTAATGTTGAAACTTTTTATGAGAGGAAGTAAAACCTAGAAGCAGATTATACTCAGAATTCAGGTATCAGACCATTCAATCTTTACTGTTTGAAAGCAAACACTGACCACAATCTCAGTAGGTTTTTATTCATTAAACTGAAACATTTAAAAAAATGCTAGCAATATCACAGAGGTAACAAACATTACTAGAGAAGTTTTCCACATCATATTTTCACCAACCTCTATTAAGTTTTCCTCCCACTCCTGGCTTTCCTATTTTTTTCTATAATAACAGTCCACCTTTCTCTTGCCCACTGAAATGTTAAGAGAGATTATGGTCAAACGGGTGCCCTTTTAAAATTTACTTAAATCCTATAATCTCTAAGAAATCAAGCCAGCTGCCTAGTAGGGCTAAGAGAAGGGGACTTCTGAAATTTGGTACCTCAATTTTTAAGTTGAACACAAATCTTAACAGAATCAGAGGTAAAATAAGCATTATCAGAATCAGAAGTAAAATCCATGCTTCAAAGTACCAGCTTCTGTAGCCTCTAGTATTTGACTTAAGTCCTTTAAAACTTCACAGCACTCATTTTATTTAAACTGTTTAAGGCATATTGTTACGTTATCAGGTTTTGCCTATATTGCCTATAATTCTTTAAATTATTAACAGGTTTCTTGCTGTCTATGTAAAGTTTTCATTACTATTCCCATCAACAAATGTTATAATGAAAAAGAGGCTTTAGACATTGGCAATTAATAGCAGGTTACTAATGACCACATAGTATTTGGATCAAATGGCATTTTGTCATTGTTCTTGTCATAACAGAAACATCTAAAATGAAATGGAAGTTAAAAAGGCAAAAGATATCCCAGCCATAAGGCAATACAAAAAATAAAAGGGACACTGCAGTAACGTTTTGCACTTTAAATGTATTTTAAAAACATTAAAATAAATGTTAGCCTAGGATTATTTACAAACACAAAAGCAGCAAGACCACGAGGACACATTAAAACCTTTTAAAAATACCCATATACAGAATATTTTATTTCTTTACTATGCAAGAGGAATAAAAATAAATAAATCCCAAAGCATTAAAGTTTAGTGAACATGAAATCATTTTAGAATTGCTACAATTAACCTCAGCAGCTGCATTAACACAAAGGTAAATTCTGTATTTTATTTACTAATACATACAGTATTTAAAACTCCCCACATTCTGTTTGCTGCGTATTGCTCACTGCCATTTTAAAGAGACAAATAAAAGCATTAGATGAAAAAGCTATTTTACAGCAATAGGGACGATTCACTTAAACTTCTTATCCAAGCATGTTTGATGCAAACAGTACAAACACAGCACCTAGCACTGAAGTTGACAGCCAGGGATAACAGTGGTTTAATAATGTTTGGGACATTAATCATAACAGCAGGTCAAAGCAAGATACTACAATATTATTATTTTCCAACTTCATATTTTGCACCTTTATAAGCAGTGCTATATGATGTAGTAACAATTGTACACTTTCAGACACCATTTTATGCAAAAGGCTTAGACATCACACTGGTATTCTCTCAAGGTGTCTGTGTTGAATATTGCTGATCTCAAGTCAAGACTGGGTCAGTCTTTGAAAGCAAGATGTCAAGATTAAGGACTATGTACTCAGGAAGAAATAGTAGCTGCCTGATACATGGTATTCATCTCACTGAATACCAGAATTCAAGCAAATGATTCAAGACAATGAGGAGTCATAACAGCACCTGTGTGTGCGATCTTTCATATAAGAGACAATTTCAGGATCTTAATTATATAAGTCACCAAACAAAACAGAAAACCCAAACCCCTAAAAAACAAATAATGGAATTGTAAGTCATGCATTCAATAGAGTATTAACCCTTTCTCTCTCTCACTACCTTAGCCATGATTAAACACCAGCTGCCTAACTCTGCTCCTGCTAGCATCAGCTGGTAAGGCATTTCAAGGCATTCCCTGTGATTATGCCCAATACTGCACTGGTATAACACCAAACACGGCTTGGCCCTTTAACGTCTTCATTTTAAATGTGCTCTGAGATCATTACTAAGGATAGCTGTTGTTTCTAAAAACAATAATAAAGACCAACAACAAACAACCAAAACTTAAAACAACCTTTTTTTCAGAATAACTCATCTTTCTTTTTGAGGAACATAAGACATAATTCAATTGTTACAATAAGAAATGCCTGCATTTTTATACACCATAACCTTTTCATTCCCTGCAGCAAGAGACAAACTGCAACCCAAGCAACAGAGACTTAAAGACTTGCCTTACAGGTAGAGAGGTACTATAAGCAAATCTCCAATTTTAACATACATAACACATATGTCCACTTAAACACTAGGCACAAGCCACAAATACAACAGGCGGAGGGTATTTGTTTTTGCTTTACCTTAACAGGCAGCTCACTATACCTAGCTTTCTTGGACTGTGCCATCAACAGAGGTTGAAAACCACCCCAGGGCATCCATCTCACTCCATTCCAGAAAAGTTTGTCACTAAAGGAAAAACAGGAGCTGTATGGAAGGTAAATATGGATGTACATGTCCAAAGGAAGTAAAGGAAAGATGAAAGGCAATACATAAGTGAGAGAAAGAAAAAAACCTTTGAGCTAATGTAAGTAACACGATGCATACATATGCATACATACGCGATGCATACATATGGCTGAGACGACATGGGATGCGCTTCAGCAAATACAACTACTCTAATAATACCTACATAATACATAATTGCGTAACTACTGTGATATTACCATGGTAGAGCAACCTGTCAGATGGTATTAATAGTCTCCATAAGACATTCCTGTATTCCTGTAACAAACAGCAAGCACACTTGAGGATAAAGCCTCCAACTAACTACAGACTACAAAGACAGCACTGCCAGGTTCCTTGCAAGTCAGCTTCAGGAGGTAAAAGAACTGCTTATAACACTTCCTAAAAAATCACAGTAACATTTTAATGGAATAAACTTGATACTGCACAGAGGTACAAAAAAAAGACTGCCTGAGAATTAAAATCTGTGTAAGTAATAGTCAGCAAGCATAACAGGTTTACTGCGACAGAAAACCACTAATAAAAGCCTTTATCATTCTTCTGAGCTCTAATGTATATAACTGTATTTCTCTGCTGTGTGGCCTGCATTAAAAATAACAATCTGTGCAGATCAGGTCAAACCTATATAGGTTACACAGCCTGAGATAACAAGTAATCTTCATAAAATCATAGAATATGAGGTTGTAAGGGACCTCAAGGATCACTGGGTGCAACCTTTCATGGCAAAAGCATGGTCTAGACAAGACAGCCCAGCACCCTGTCCAGCCAGATCTTAAAAGCA
>JAVJGJ010000059.1:70191226-70201771 GCA_035590215.1 Microhierax caerulescens | reverse complement strand
CACGTACCAGCTCTTCCTTCACTGATGGAGGGTCTGTTTTCACCAACCTGGATTTCTGTTCCCATGGCCTGGGGCACACCAGCACTGGTAAAGACAGAGGTAAAGAAACAAAGCAAGTGTTGAGAACCTCTGCCTTTTCAGTGCTTCTGGTGTCTAATTCACCTCTTCTGTTTGACAGCAGGCCAATATTTTCCTTCTGTTTCTTCTTGCTTACACACCTGAAGAATCCTTTCTTGTATTTTTTGACATGTTTGGCCAATTTCAATTTGAACTGAGTTTTTGCCTTTCCAACTGCGTCTCTGCATGCCCCAGCACTGCCCTTGCCATTCTGAACAGCTTTTTGTCTGTTTTTCCATCTCTGGTACATTCTCTCCATTTTGAGCAGACTTGGAGTCTTGTCATCAGCAGGGCTTAATTGTACTTCTACAGTTGACTGCCATACTGAAGACCACAAAAGGTCTGAAGGTGGCCAGAAGAAAAGCTTACCAAAACAAGCTTTCCCATTCTAGCTCTGCTTCTAAACCATGCTGGGGAGCTGTTTCTCAGTTGTCTACCCCCTCTCCTTCTCCGAGAAGAAGAGTTTACAGGTATGTTAGTCCTTTCAGAACATCAGAAGGTGGTGTCCCGTAAAATTTCACTTCAAAACATCACTGCAATTGGCCTGGGAGGGTGAACTGGCCTTACATTACATAAAGGGAGAAGAAAATGGATGCATTTACATGTCAAAATCCTTCAGCAACTCAAGAAGAAAAGCAAGAACCAGAAAATAACCATATTGAAAAACATTCTTGCAAAGATAAATGCTTCTTGTATAATACCATTAGCTGTAAGTGTAACTTAATTGTGCAAGAAGTAAAACCCATCACATTATCGCTTCTCTAGAATGGTTTGTTAAATACTATCTATACAAATCTCTGTGAGCACCTTTATGCAACTGAGGCAGATTAACAAAAGGAATTATGAATAACAGTATCAGCTTTAGCGTGCAATTAGATACATCTCTTATGGATAACACAAAACTATGCCTGGACACAGACCACTACAACATACAGCTTTTTGGAATTAGCTAGTAACAACTTACGAGAAGAAGAGATAATGCCTCTGATTAATACCACTGAGGTTAATAAACTGGACCTCTACTTTAGCAGAGCAACCATATTACTTTACTTATTTTTATTAATTTCTTTTAATAAAAAAGCTATAATAAGAAATTCACTGTTGGATAATAAAAAATATCCTTAATTAACTGAAATACCAATGCATATAATAGAAGCTTACTATTGGGATATCTAACACTCAAGAAGCAAGTAAAGCTAACTGAATAATGAGCTTTCAAAGGACAAGATAAATTATACTTGGTTCATGAGCCTGGTATACAACTAAGATCAGGATCTGCTTTTTATTTTCTTTTGAGAAGTTTCTTATGTTTGATACACAGAAGAAAACAAAGTCCAAAAGACTCTTCAAGGGAAATGGGACTACAAGAAGAAAAGCAATTCTACTTCACCTTCCTGCTTCTTCAGCGCCAGAAAACGAGTAAGACCAAAAGGAGATATGTATTTAATAGATGCATACCTGAAAGTGCAAACCGGCAAACTGTATCCAATTATTACAATTAGGATACCCAAGTCATACTGTTCACAGTAGGTACATCTTATTCATAGTTAATTCTGCTTTGGTATTCTCCACAGAAGGGAATAACTAACTAATTTTTTTCATGTTTGAAATCAAGCTTGACTAGCATGGGTTTGCTTAAGAGAAAGGACAAACATACCTTCATTTAAATAATAAACCTTCAGCAGATGCTACAGAAATAGTAAAGATATCACACAGCTGTTCATTATCAGTGAATTTGATTGAAAACTCTGCTCAGGAAACAGAATATGCTTATTTTTTCTTCTCTCCAATACTTCCTCCCTTCCATCTCCACTCAACAACACTAAAATATTCAGCGCTACAAATACACTTAGGGATTGTCAGGAGCATTTGACCACTTCAAACTGAGGGCTAAGGAATGTCTTTTTGCCACTGCTTCTTGTGAGAACAGCATTGGTCCATGCCTGCTGGAGGAAACTATTCCTGAAAACTTCGCACTCACACCTGCCCTTGAACCTCAGCAGAGGTGGGGGGACAGACACAGACCATCCGTATCTAATCCTGGTCCCTAAAGCACAACTTGAGATGCAAATCCTACACGTACTCCCCAAGTTTGCCTACCTTGCCTAGATTAATCCTAGAAAGTAACAAACATAGAGGCTGCTTTTAATCAGGTCTAAGTTCAAGTTCCTAAACAACTGGAAAAAAGACTGAAAAGCAGAAACAAAGTCATCATCTCCATCACAGAGTAAATTTGAAAATTGTTTATTGGAAGGTCTACTATTCTCATTTGATCCCCAACATGCATCCATGTTACCAAGGAAACAGGACAGGAAAATTCACATTCTGAATACTGCCACCAAGATCTCTATGGACTCATACCTATGTAATTTAATATAAGAGCACCCCACCTGCCTACTGTGGTTATGTTCACACCACATACATAAGCAGACACTACTATGCTTAGAGAGAGAAGTACCACACAAAACCTACAGCCCATTTCCTTCAGGGCCTTTAGGCACATGACATTTTTCTCTCCAAAACCAACAATGTGAAACCTGTCTGAAGATCCATACCTGAATCATGCAGAAAGTTTCAAGCTTCCCTTATGGCAGGCACCTGTGTGAGATTCAGTCTCTAAGCAGTGTCCAATGGTGTTTGAGACCCTTTATAAATATCAAGGATATTTGCATGGACCAGTAGATGTGACACAGGTCCTGTGAAAACATCCACACCCTCTGAAGCAGTAGCTGGATACAAGGTGTAGTTCTGTGAGGTTTTTCAATTGGCAACAGGTGTGTGTTCAAGCACCTGAATCACCAGATTTACAGACAACTAAACAAATGCCTCAAACACTGTGTTATCTCCTAACTAACTGGATGCTTGTTATTCACTCAATACCATTATCATCCTTCATCATTAACTCTTTATTCATAACATATTCCTTCAAAATATGATTTCAATAGGCCTCAAGGTTGAACTGAATCACTCTGAAATTAGAGCGTCTCCCCCAAATGCTTTTGAAGGATACACAAACCATCCCTTTTGAGAAAAACATAACCTATTTTAGCATGATGACTCAAATGCAATAAAACAAAAGACTAAGCAAGGTACACTAATCTTTAAGACACTGCCCCTACACTATTACTCAAGCCACAAAGGAGAGGCTGCACAAGTATGATTGCTCTCTTACTTCTCATTAACCCATCTTGTAAGAACCCTGAAACTTTGGGAAAGTTTTTGAAACAGGGTAGAGTAAAATAAAAAAGTACTAAGGTCAAAGTCTAGGAAACAGTTTTCAAGAGGCATGTAACATCTACTATTTATCAGTTGCCATTATTTTTAGGAAACAATACACAGGACATCTAATGTCAGTGTCCCTGAAGCCCGAAGCTTCCTCCCAGACCCAAGGACTGCGTGCCCACACAGCTAACATGTCCCTGTACAAACATGGGAGTAGTACCAGTAGCCTTAGGAAACCAAAGCAGCAAACACTCTACAACACCTCTAGTAAACTAGAAAAGGTCCTAACGTACAGATTCTTCAGAGCCTATTTTATTCTTACCCTGTTTCCCTATTCGAAGTGTAGCAAGATCACACTTAAGGACATGGTTTATCGGAGGACTTGGCAGTGTTAAGTTTACAGTTGGACTCTATGATCTTGAAGGTCTTTTCCAACCTAAATGATTCTCTATACATGTATGGTATCACAAGTAATTTTTACAAACTGACCTGAAACAAAATGAAGTCTTCTGTGTACATAGACAAGTCCAGCTATATCACTGGCGAAACTCTTACAGACTTGGAAAATCTGAGATTCATTTGACAATGGTCAAGTCAACCATAAGAGAAATTGAAATACTTTTTTTGAAATTGTAATACTGACTGGATGAGTTGTGTTGCTATTAGTACCACCAAAATCAGAATCAAGGATTTATTAATTAGTTAAATAACACTGTCTCTGGTACTTTATGACTATTTCATACTCTGCTAAATTCATCATCAAAAACTATGTCCAAGAATTGCACTGACTTGTAAGTAAAATGGTGGTGTCATCAGAAGCCAATCACAAAATTCATGCTTTATTCAGCATCCACACAATGCAAAACAGACAAATTTTACCAATTTTGTTTTCTGACCACACTTTGACATTTTGAGGGGGCATCAATTACTGGATAACTTATTCCTGCTTTCTGCATAACACAGGTAACAAGAAACCCTGATGTGCCTTCACTTTCAAAGTGACTTACAGGTAGTTTCCAAAGTCAGCTGTCTTACCATTCATCTCTGCCAATAATCAATGTCTTCCACAAGACAACCACTTACTTGTTAGCACTATACTACCCCTCAGTCTTTCTAACATTCCTCCTACAAGTTTTTGTCAGCTTATTTTAATACTCTTCCAAAGGCATGTCCACTGGATCCACGTCACAGCATGTTGAAGGTTCAGTCCAGCTGAGGGGTTTAATAAAGTTTGCTTTTCTGATAACAAATACAAACAGAGGCACATTCAAAATAGAGCTCACTGTTTGACATTACATGGCCAAATACAAAAGGGTGGGGAAGATGCATACAAATTCCTAATAATCAACCTATCAAGACAAGCTTTTCCAGTTGAGGAAGAGCTGAAAGTACAGTTCAGACCATCTCAGCCTTCCAGGCAGCTCTAGAAATGCCTTCCTCTTCAGACCTTCCTCCTACTGCCTGGAGGCAATACTGTATTCTCCCCTGCAAAAAACAGCCATAAAGAAAAGCTGTCCCAAGGCAGACAACTGTCCACTTTTGATTTGGCATAAATATAAATTGCTCTGAGCTGTTATTTAGTAGGGTGTAGGAAAAAAATGGCCAACATTTCAGTTGGAAAAAAAAAATATGCATGGAGCACCTTTTAAAAGTATACCCCTATATCCTGAAAACATGCATACTTCTTTTTAAGGTAGGCCCTTCTACCAAGAAAAAAAAAATTAAAAATACTTTTAAAGAGCACTCAACTATTGAATAGACACATAGTTCCATAAAGTAATATTATTAGAGTCCCTTGTCTTCTCTTTAGAGCTCATATACTACATAGACACCTCAAAGAGCACATCAGCTATTTGATGGCCAGCAAATAACAGCTTCCTAACTGATAATTTGTTACTATTACTGCTGCATTCCTGTAATATTACAATGCATGCAAACTAGAATCAAAACTCACCTGCTGCCCACCCTTCCCTGAGCTGACTGCTTATAGTGTTGGCAATACATACAAGAGGATACTTTGCGAAAGACACCTAATTTAGAAAAATTGTACTGTAAGAAATATGCAAATATGTCAAGATTCTGCTATTAAACACTTAAAAGCCTTTGAACAAGTATCATGAGTATTTAGCACAGCAGATACACAAACTGTTCAAATTTATAGGAACAATTTAAAGACTCTCCAAAAAATGCCACTAACAAGAAAATTATATAACTATACATTTTATTTATATTCATGCTTCAGTGGCAACACAGCTCTATGATGTCATGCTCAGCAATAAAAACTCAGGGAAAGAAGAAGCAAGGGGCAGGGGGGAATGACACAACACGACATGACACTTCCATGCTTACAGTGTCTGTCTTCCCAAGGAACTGTTACAGGTCTCTTTGTTTCTTCCCCTCTTGCAGCAGACGGGATTGAGAGGCTGGGTGGGCGTTTGGCTGCTGGCTTGGGTCAACTCACCACAAACAATACATTTCTTAAAAGAAACGAAAGAGTGGAGTTTCAGAGATCCTCTTTACTCCCCCCTAATCTTTCAAGGAGGACAAATTGTTTCCCTTAAAGCAGCAGCTAAGAATAATGCCTTCAATCTTCTTGAACAAATTAATCACAATCCAGTTTCTAAATACAGACTCACTAACAGTAGTCTTCACCAGTTTCAAAGAAAGGAGTGGTTGATATAAATGTTTCTATGCTTTAAGAAACATTTTAACACATGGAAGTAAGTCACCACTGTACAAACTCATCTACTTACTCTCACAACTTCCTCAGAATCTGATTTCCAACTGGAAAACTGAAATTTACTCCACAAATCACCCCATAAATGCTTCAATTGCCAACCCATCATTCCATGATGATTTATTTTTACTGTATGACCAGCTTAAGATTGAGATTCAGGCCCATTAATATCAGATTCAATTTATTTTTCAGGCCAGACTTCCAACCTACCTTCGGGCAAGCAAAAGTAACAGATGCTCAGAGTAAATACATTCCATAGAACAAATGAATGGAAAGTCTAGGGAGGTGTATAATCCATATCCCTAAGCTGCGATCCTAAACTCAGCATACAATGAAAGGGGAGCGCTAGCAACTTTTCCTTCCCTAAAATCAGTTATGTAGAACATTCTCCACCTTCCTGTTAAAGATATTCCTCTCTAGCACCAGCAAAATTTAACAGGCCAGAGAAAGAACATGAGTTTTATTTCAAATCTTGAGAGATGCACTCAACCAGAGGCTGCCACTATACTCTAGTCCATGCATTAATGTACTGAATAAAACAGAAAACACCAACTACCCTTTCAGCAAGCAGAAACTGGTAAATGCCCAAGCAGTCCAGCACAGACACCGTAACCTAATCAAGTCTTTCTTAGTTTCTCCCTAGCCTAACTGATTTTCAATAAACTATACAAAGTTGTGTACAACTTCAAGAGGAATATTCCATACCAATCGACTAGAATAACCTCAAGGAACACAGGGCGTAGGGATCTTTCACACCACTAGTTAATTCAGTGAGTACTGTTATCACAGAACCAAAGCATGCTGCTATTTCTTCCCTCAATCACATATTTAGGTGCCTGCACAAAGTGTTGAGGTGGGTTGACCCTGGCCTGCAGCCAAGCAGCTACACAACCATTTGCTTACCCTCCACCACAGTGGGACAGAGGATAAGATAGGAAGAAAAAAAAAAGTAAGAAAACTTAAAGGCTGATATACTGACAGCTTAATAGGGGAAGAAAAGGAAAAAAACAACACACAAGAGAAGGAAATTGCTCACCACATCCCACAGGCTGATCAATGCCCCACCAATCTCCAAACAATAGACACCTTGGAAGCAAAAAAAACCAAACCCCTTTCTTCTTCTCCTACCTCAGTTTTTATTTCTGAGCATGGCAACACACAGCATGGAATATTATTTTGGCCAATGCAGGTCAGCTGTCCCAGCTGTGTCCACCCCCAGCCTACTCACACTGGGCATGCAGAGTGGGGAAAAGAAAGCCCTGATGCTATGCAAGCACTGCTCAGCAAAAGCCAAACACTGGTGTGTTATCAACACTGTTTAAGCTACAAATCTAAAGCACTACGGCTATGATGAAAGTTAACTCCTAAACCCAGTACAAGAATGTACTTGCATTGCTTTGTGCAAACAGAGGCGATCAAATTCCTCAGAGAGAGATGAGCATAAAAAGTGCCCTGACTGTATATCCCCATAGGGATTGTGCTTGCAACAAACATGAAATTGCTCATTTCTGTGATGTGATGAGGTGTTTTAAAAGCAAGAATGGGTAAATATAGAATGATTGACTGTTGCCCATAATGCAAGAATAAGGTGGTACATGATAAAACTGAATTAGTGAAAACACCAAATGGAATGCCTTTTCTATGTAGAACATAATTAAATCTGGGAATTCATTGCCACAAGATGCCAAAAAGACTAGATGTTCAAGTATGCTCAAAAAAGAGTTAGATGAATTAATGGAAGTCAGTATCTGATTTGGTAGTTACCAAACTCAGCATCTTAGAGACAGATCATCAGTTATTTAAATCACTGACTACTGAAAGATAATATGAAAGTGAAGTCATCACTGTATTTGTTTTCAAGGGGTTTTTTTCCCCGCACATTGCCTAAGCACCTGCTACTAGCTGTACAGGAGAGCTAGCAGACAAACATTTTCTTTGAAAAGAGCTATAAGGTAAAATGACAACAGAGATTCTGAGGATTTCAATTTGGGATTAGGAGTCTCTTCTAAATCACTTTGTGGGTCCAACCCCTGTTTCCTTCTCTTCTTAGGTCAGTCATCAGCTATCATATTTCTAACTAGCTATGCATTATAGGTCACATGTTGAACTGCTTTTAATTAGATAAGCTTATCCAAACTAAGAAATAGGGCTGTTTTGGTTTCTATTTAAAAAAATGCATAGGCTAGAAAGTGCTCAACACCACCTTCAACAATCATTACCAAAAACAATTTACCAGGAAGACATTCATCTGTTACTTGGAGTAAGGAGAACTTCCAGGGAATTTTGTGCAGGAAAAAAAAAAAAAAACCAAAAAAAAACCTGCTCAATACTCAAAACACTAATATGAGCTAGAATCAACAACAGGTTTAGCAGCTTCCAAATAACATTTACATTGTAACTATCCAGCAAAAGACAACATGTGCCTTTCCTGCCCCCACCCCAATGGTGGCTGCTATGACTATGCAAGTGAAGAGGAATGAAACATGCAGGAAGAACATGGGCCAGCCTGAGCTCAATTCAGTATTTATAAAGGGTAATTTTCAGAGGAAGAACTGTAGTTTAACAAGAACCTGCAGAAATACATATTGATAATTTATGAAGGACAATTTTTCTATTAACTCTGTAAAAAAAAGATTTTTCAACTCTAAATATCCTTCCTGACAACAGAATTAAGACTACACTTACTAATTCTGTGAATGATACTGAGATGCAAGGTACTACAACTGTTTTAGGGGTCAAATTACAATTTACAATTATCTTGAAAGAACCGTATCCAACATGGATAGTAAAACATATCATATTAAAGCAAGAGTAAGAAACTAGAAAAGCAGAGTATACCAAGAAACAACACATTAGTTACAGTTTTGCAGAAACACACCTACAGAGTACAGCAAGTGACAATCATGCCACTTGTCATGCTAGAAACATGGAAAGACATGAAACATTTAAAGACAAAGGTGAGGCCTTAAAATATCCCAAGCTGTCCTTTCACTAGTCAGTATTATAAGACTGGATCAGGATACTGGCACATTTGTTGTGCACCCTGTCTCTAGGAAGACATGTAACAGTTTCAGAGGATGTGGAAGATTAACAAAAATGACCACCAAGGTATAAGACATTACCCACTAGGAAAGACACAACAAACAAACAAATAAAACAAACAATTTAGATAGTTTACCCTGAGGAGAAACATATTGATACATGTCAAATAAACACAGGTCAGTTGCAGGAAAGAGAGAACAAGAAAACAAAAGGCTGAAAAAGACCAGTGTGCGCCTCTTAATTTTAAAACCAGAAAGCCTAGCTAAGTATCAGGTGTAGCTTGAAAGGAAGCTCCATAAGCACAGAACTGCCTGAACAAAATATCATCATTTGACAATTTCTTACCTTTTCTCTAATTCAATGGAACTACTGATCTCACCTCTTCCAAAGGCCAAGCTAGTTTTTAGAGAAAACAGATCTAACAAAGAATTAACACAATCCATAAAGGACCTAGCTGGGAGTTGGGTCAGTGTGCCCATACAAATGGGAAGAGTTCCTCTAAATATCTAGACACATAATTCCAGGATGATGCAAGTTTACTCTGTCATGGCCAGAAGCACGTCATATCCAAGGGAAATTATTTTATTACTGCTGAAAAGCAGCATGTGTTTACTTATACTTAGCACCTCACTGAAATAAATTAATCTGGTCTTCAGATGAAAGGCAGCTCGCACCTGAACTGACAGCTGGTTTGGTTTTCTTCCTCCTAAATATTTATCTCTGCAACCTACCATGTGGATAAACATAACCCTTGTGGCATGTATCTGGAATTTTTAATTTTTTCTACTGAACTGGCTACACTCAACACAAGTCTTTCCTCGAGAAAATAACTAAGCTTGACTATTAGATCTCTTCTCGGCAAAAGTGAAGATTACCAGTTTCACTTCAACGGTACTAATTCACAGTCAATTCTTTAAAAAGCCTTAAGACTGAAAAGGGTCTACACAAATGTTAGTAAATTAAAACCAAACAAAAAATCTAAATTCAGAACTCATAAAAGCTTTTAATTAAAGGCATCATCTGAATTCAAACACAATACACTCTCCTGAAAGCACCTGATGGGTAAGCCTTAGGAAGTCAGAGATCGCTGTCAGTTTACAACGACCAACCACAACGAAGCAAGTAGGACTTGAAAGGGGGAAACGCTGTACGCGATCACGTGCTGGTTCTTCATTCTTCATCTCCACTTTTCCACACTTACTAATAACAGCACCAAGTACTGAAAGGATTCGGGCCTATTCAACACCTGTGCGTTTCCCACTTGACCGTACCCGTTACCCGTTTCAATAACCACACTGAGGCCAAGACCAGGATCAGAACGGGAGGAGAACGGGCCCCGGCCTTTATTCGTGATCCCGCACCGCCCGCCGAGGGGCGCGCCGGGCTCGGGCACACGCCGGCGGCCGGCCCCGCTCCCGGGCCAGGGC
>JAVJGJ010000059.1:70146259-70156427 GCA_035590215.1 Microhierax caerulescens | reverse complement strand
GCACATGATGCCGTGCTCAGCAATAAAAGCTGGTGTGTGTGTGTGGAAGTGGGTCATTCAGGGTTACGGTGTTTGTCTTCCCAAACAACAATTACGGGGGGTGCAACCTGGCTTTCCTAGAGATGGATGAGCACCTGCCTGCCAGTGAGAAGTAGTGAATGAATTCTTCATTTTTCTTTGCTTACACACACAGCTTTTGCTTGCTTTATTAATATGTCTTTACCTCAACTTGTGCTTCATTTTCTCATCTTTACCACTCCAGTTCTCTTCCCTGCCCTGCTGTGGGGGAGTGAGTGAGCAAGTTCAGGGCTTAGCTGCCTGCTGAGGTTTAACCATGACATTCACTATACAACTATACATTGTGTAAAGCAACACTGCATTTTGATTGGTTTTAGCCTAGTGTCTGATTAATTTATAGCACCCTAGTTCTTAAATGGGAAGAAATAGTGAATAATTGATTAAAATATTTGTCTTTTTTGGAGGCTGAGTACTTACATCACAAGCCTTTATGGGAACCTTTTTAGGCCTTAGATTATCTTTGCTCCCTTGGAACTTTTGCAGATCTACTAAATCCTTTTGACCATGAGGGACTTTCTCACAATGTTCCAGGTATGGTTGCCCTGTGAAATTTGTAGTGGCGTAATATTATTCTTTCTTCTTCTCAACATTCTCAAACCTTTCCCCACCTCTCCTCTCTCCAACAAAACTCCCTCAACAGACAAAATAGTGTCTGAAGCCATAATGCAGGCCATGCTGAAATCGGTGAACAGAAGACTGGAAGGGATGTCTGCTTGCTTGGTTGAATCTAGGATGTTGTCAGAGTAATCAGTCATGCAGTTTCATAAAATCCTACAGATCATCTGTTCCATGTGATGCCACCCTGCCAAGGCCATGTAACCCTTCCCAGCAATATTTAACATACACAGGACTGATAATAAACCCAGAAATCCATAATCACGTTGTACCACTGAAAGAAAAACAGAAAACAGAATTGGAACACCCTGTTACTACATGTTTTGATAAAGGTTATAGGTGACCCTAGTTAGGCTGAACCAGTGCATAAACATAATTACTTAACTGGTTAGCTTAATGTTTTGTTTCTGGTAATTCCAATTTTGTCATGCAATCCTTTCTATATGCCACCTAAGCATAATTCCAAGGCATTTTAGCTCCTTTTCTCCTGCTATCTAGCTTGGAAACTACCTTAGAAATTAATTTCTCAGTGGCCAGAAGCTTTACTCGTTTCCTGTCTTAGATATATTTTCTGCTAATTAATATTATTCCTTAAACTTAATTTAATCTGGGAGACATTTAATTATTTTTCCAATTTACTAGGCTGGACCTGTGGTGAAAATTTACCTATAGATTATTTAGAATGTTAAAAATACTCTATCCATTTTCTCCTTTTCACATTTTTTTCTGGTTGGGTATTTCAACAATTTGGTTAGCTGTGAAGTTTCTGGTTTAAGCACTTAAATAGGAACATACTAAGGAAAATTTTATATACACCTTTCTTTGGTACATATGCACAATAGAAAATGTGTTTTACAGAAAAAATTCCAAAACACAAATCAATTTGACCAAAAGTAAGACCAAGCATTTGGAAAATGCCACTCCTAAAAGACTTTCATAAAATTAAGTAATAGAAAATTGAGGTTTTAGACCTCTTACGTTAATTATTAGCTGCTTCCAAACCTTATAAGAAGGATAATGTTACAATGCTTCTATTTCAATCTTTTAGTGCTTGCTATAACTATGATTTTTAAAGAAAAAAGATAGTTGTTTCTGAATCAACAAGATGCTTTAAAAAAGTATAAAATTCAAACACTGCTTGTAGACCATTCCATGAATGCGCTGCAGAAACAAAAAGGACCGGTCCGAATATTTTACAAGCTTAGGTTGTGAAATTCTTTGATTAAAGACTCTCAACTATGTCAGCATTAAGTCAAACTTTCTGAAGTGTTATGTGAAACTAAAGAATTTCCATTGTTTTCAAAGGATAATTTTTGCAGGCTGGCTTTGAAGTGAGGAAAGCGTGAGGCCCATAAGTAGATAATCTATAGAAAACACAGCAGTTATAAAATCACATTAAGACACTTTTGTTGACTGATACACATGTGAAAATAGGGTATTACACTGAAAAAAAGTACTCTTATATTAAAATAAAAGCACAAGTCTGTAATTACATAGCCATAATCAGGTTGCAAATGATTGAAAATACAGTGTTCCAAAACTGAAATCAGTGTTGCTTTTTCCTTGTGTCAGCAACTGCTGGTAATGGCTGGTCCAGTGTCACTACAACCTGATACAGCATCAAATTGGGCTGACAGAAGTTCTATTATTTTAGTAAATAATCACATTTAAAAAATCTGTTCAGAGATTTCCAGGTTTGATTTGAATATGTTCCAAAATACTTCTAGCTGACCAATATGTGCTGTATTGCAGATCTCACTGTTAAGTATGTATTACTGAAGTCAGTGTATAAAGAATTGTTTTGATTTCGAGATAGTGCTAGACATGAACTCCATTAGTAGATGTACACAAATTAGTAAAGACTAATACAGATTTATTCTAGGGTAAATATAATGAATTGTTGTGGAATTATTGCGATCACTGTAACTTTTTCTGTCACTTACTGGAAGTTAGCTGTTGTTTGGACTCCACTTAAATTTCAGTTTATTCTATGACACTGTCTGACTAAGGCAGAAAAAAGTTTACTTGATGGTAGTAAATGTAACTATGCACTCTGAAACACAGAATTTAATGTTTTGCCTGTTAATCTGTTAAAATAATCCCATTTCACTGGTTAGCAAGAAAGAAAAAAGAGGGTGCTTCTATTAACTTAAAACGTTTGGTCTGCCTTACAGAATAGCTCTTTTTTTTTTTTTCTTCTTGGAGTAACAAAAATCCTCCCCAGAACCAGATGTTCCTGAATTACTAAGAAATGTTATAAAAAATAAGGTGTGATAGATCCATTTCAGGAATTAGATTCTAGCTTCTGAAAAGAGGCATTTGCAATATGTATCCCATTTGACCAGATAATGTTAATGGCTAACTGATGCTTTGATATAAAATAGTATTGAGTCTTGCAGTTAAGCGTGCTCCCTTATTTCTGCTGAAATAAATCCCTCACTGTATAATAGCTTTAACATGAAAAACCAAAATGTTCATGTTTTCAGCTTTCTTGTATTTTTACCTTTGTGATACCTGAGGCTGCTCTTCCTAAACTCTACCCCTCTCCTATTCCTAAGTGTGCCATTCAGCTCTACCTTATTTTTGGTCTGAGAACTGAGAAACAGGAATTAACTGCCCAGCATGATCTAAGTAGCATATGGACAGTTTTTATCTAAGAGAAGAAGTGAGAGGTGCTCCCCGACCAAAAGTGTCCCCTGGAAGCCCTGCTGCTGCTGGCCATCACATGACCTCCTTGCACCCATGTGGTTTCTTTATTCTCTCTCTCTTTCTACCCTTGTGGGGACTCCATTTGTAACATGGGGGGGGGCGGGAGTGGGGCACGGGGAAGAGACAGCAACATTTAAGGAATAAAAGGAAAAAAGCTGGAGAAGCCTGAAGACTACACTCCCCTCATGCTCAGTTAATAAAATTTCTTTGTGCATGATTTATGTTGACGGTCCAACATTTGCTTTCTTACGTGTGTGTAGTAGGTGCTGGTTGGTAAATATGACTTTGCCACGACTTCAGTTAAATGGTAACTATGTTCCTGGGGAGGTGGCAAGCCTTGGGCATATAAATCCTCTGTTAAAAGCTGCTAAAAGGCAAACAGAAACAATTTGAACATAAGCCAAGTGGCAACCTGGCTTATAAAACAGGATGCTTACAGCTTACGCAAGGCACCAAGAAAACACTTAAAAGAAGCAAGGACTAGAGCTGAATAAAACATTGAATTCTTCTTGTAAATATAGATGTTTTTCATATATTTAGAACTACTGAAACTGCTTAAATTATACTATTTTCCATTTTGCTGCTTCACATTTTAATGGTCATATAAAAATGTCACTGTTTACAGGGCTAAATGTTACCAGTGAATATTTTTATCACTTTAAAGATTTATTTGCAGTGATTTTGGTCTGGAAGACATGATGAAAATTTATTAGAACACATTGTTCTCAAACATGTACAGATTATTCCTTACTTTCATACTGTTGACTTCAGAAAAAGTATATATCAATCAACTTCTAATCCTAATTCAACAATTTAAATTTCCTATGTGAGGTTTTGGTTGCTTTGCAATTTACTTTTTCCTTCCTTAGAATTTTGTATTTTATAGCAAGTAATGAAGTACCAATTTCTTCCTTGGTGAACACAGAAACTATGTCTGGCAGAACAGAAGGGTGTGATCAAAGACATGATGGAAATAAGCAGCTTTAAATTAATTCTGTTGCACAGGTGTGCCTGCCTTGTAACAATGTTTTCCTTTACCTGGGTACCTGATTCACAAGTTTCTCTTAAGATACAATAATTCTGCAAAATGGAATTTCCTCCTGTCTAGCTAGTATCTTTGTTCTTAAGCTTTCTCCTAGGCTGTAAGGGTACAGGAGACGTACTAGGGACATGCAGAAGCCTATGGAACACATTTTAACTATGTATTTATATTACCTTTGTGTGAACTACAGTATCGGGAACTGGATGACATTTCAGGACTGCTATGGAAGACAACAATCCTAACCAACACAAAGGCATGGAGTGGCTGCTCAGTCTCTTTTCAGTGATTTGATTTATCTGTCTTTCAAAGCTTGCATTCTTAAACTTTTATCGGAAGATTTTAATGATCATACTAATGGTTCTGAAACAACTTTCCAAATTATCTCAGTGGTCTGATGAATAGTTACTTTTTTCCTATTATGAGATAATTTTTCTCCAGCTGAACCATACTAACAATATAAGACAAATATTGAAGCCTTGTGTACTTTTTGAAGTTATGTTTCAATGTTTACTGTAATATGAAACAGGCTCTGTGGTAGAATAATGTGCAGAAGGTAAGTTTCTTCTTATAAATATTAATTCATTTAAAATATCTGCATGATACTTGCAAAGCTGTTCTCCTTCAACATCCTGACTTTCTCATTAAAGGGATCTGTGAACTAAACTTTGTACTTACTATCTGCAAGTGATCACTGTGCTGCTAATCTGAGGAGAGAGACAGCTGCCACTCCTAAATATAAATACTGCATATAGAATTTAGGTCAAGGTATTTATTTGATATCAAGTGACATCTTTGTTATAACCAATAAAGTTCTGATTAGCCAATAAGTAGACCTTGGCAAATATGTACCAGGGCTGTCAGTGAAAGGATATTATGACAACTTACAGAAGGAGCACTTAGACTATTTAAAAAGTAAAGAAATAATTTTTTTTGTTATTCAATGGACTTCTTTCTGTCTGTTCTATTAATGGCAAACTTTTTTCTCATTTCTCTTGCACAAAAAGGGATAATGTAATGTGGGTAATGGAAGAGGATAAATTGGGAAAGCCCACTATAAAGCTTGCCAGAATCAAATAAAATATAGAGAGAATATGAACACTGGATCTCTCACAGTTCTGACATGAAAAGGTGGAAAGTTTACTACAAAATAATGCTGAAATACTGAGGGGCAGTACCAGAAGCTTGTCAGACTTTTCAGAGGGAAACTTATGAATCATATAATGCAGTTTTGATTTGACTGCTAGCAGGTACCAAAGTGCTTACAATGTATTAGAAAATAGAAACCCAAGAATCTTCTAAGCCTATGGAAAATTATTAAAAAAATTTACATTGTTATGAAGGGAGAGTGAATGTGAACACATTGGTGAAAATGTTCCTGGACCTTCCCCTCTCTTGACCATGAGGGAGACATGGGGACTGAAAGCCAATCACCTGAAAACACAATGGGATATCACAGTTTACAAAATGGTTGCTCCCCACTATAAATTGGCATCTGAAACAAGACAACGGCCCTGTGTGTGTAGTGGAAGGGACTTCCCAGGCTGAGGTACTTCTGGGTAAACGGGAAGGGGCAGCTGGTCCTGCTGACCAGTTACAGGGTGCTCTGTAATTATGGGGTATGACATTTTACAAAGTGGTGACTGCCAAAGGCAGAAAGGAGTGGAGTAAACAGACGAGGTAACTTGAAGAGGGGAGGGACTTCTTGAGCAAGGGGGTCACATGATAGAAGAGGCAGGGCTTCCCCAGGAAGGTGGGCACCCACTGCTTCTTCTCTTGGAGTACCCTTGTCCTCACACTGCTTCTCTGAAGCTGCCCACCTGCAATTTGGCAAGGCTGTCTTTGGGAAATAATTGCCAGTAGCTGCCTAACAGAAAGAAGAAAGAGAGAGTGAGTTTTCCTTCCCTTTGGTTCATGTGAGTTTTGGTTTCTCTCTTTAGCTATGGAGTTTCATAAGCCTTGTAGTAATTTGCTTATCTGGCTACTTGTAAGCATCAGCCTTCGAATTTGACTGAAATTGGCAAAGGTGCTCATAGCCTTTATTGGCAGATGGGCAGAGCAAAGACCAAATGACTGCCTGTTTTGTTTGGCATTGAGGCTAGAGAAGGTTAAGGTATGAAGAGGCAGGGGTCAGCAGCTTCTGAATGTTGTCTAATTGTGTGAATGTGCCAAATATAACCTATTGTGGGAAATAAGGCCAAGGCAATGAGAATCGACAAGAGCATGTAGCTGAACTGAATTCAATTTATAATTTCTGTTGACAATGGATAACAAGAGGATTTGCAGAAGTTAGCTAGGCTATATCCTTCTCTAGCTCTAGATCCAGCAAAAGTTGGCTCCTGGGCGGGGTAGATGTTCGACACCTGTTTGCTATGGGTCTCCAGACAGGTTACAAACTGCAGTAACTATATTTTTATATAAAGCTGACTTCTTACGTGATAGATCTAGGGAAGTTAAGCAGGTCACTAGCATGTAGTAGGGAAAAACTGCAGCAGTGAAACTTGTTCATCCTTTGAGTCTTCCTTCAAAGTATAAAGAATATCAGAAATGGGAAGAAGCTGAGGACCTCCTGATTACCAGCCCTGTGCATGTTCTGATTGGAGTAGTTTGTTTTTTTTTATGTTCAGGGACACATTAAATCATGTGTTGAGCTATGTTTTATTTCAGCTTTTGGATTCATATTTTTTCATTTCATTTTGGAATTAAATATTGTGACAGTCAGTTATTTGTCAGTGATTTCTGCCAGTATTGCACATTTGCAAGTGGAATGAACAGATGTATATGTCACAGATGATTGAATGGATAACTGTCCTGGAGGATTCTAATAAGAGTTTAGGAATAGAATGGTAGAAAAGACATTGGAGGTGGTTGAGATAAAAGATGCAGCCTCTGCTTTTTGCTCTCCACGTCCGTGTACCTTGTACCAGATACTTTCAGTATATTTAGGGCCTGTCATACATACCTGCTCTCCACCAAGACTGCCTTGGGTTTTTTCTTGCTTTCAGGGATTCACATTTTATCTCTCTAGTAGACTGGAGACAGTGGTAGAATAATGAAGTTGTGATACTAGAGAATGAAAACACGGTCGTCGGCTTTGGTCCAGACTTTTAAAAAGAGCTGACTGCTTTGAAGTGGCATAACTACTGTTATCTACCAGGGTGCTAAGGCTAAGAAGTAATCATATTTTTTATGTGAAACCTGTGGTTGAGGTGTATTTTCAACACACTTTCTTGTCAAATCATTCAGAGGGAATAAAGTCTTTTCTGTCACATTCATCCAATTCAAGAGCGAGGAGTGCATATTAGTATTTTGGAAATAATGGGAGATAGATGAAGTCCTTCTAACCTTTTTGGCTTCTTTTGCACCATTGGTGCAGTTACATTAGAAAAGACTTTGCTTTGTGCTGCTAACTTCACCAGTTCTCCAGAGAGGAACACCAGAGTGAAGAGAAGTTCTCGGCCACCAGCAGCAGCAACCTACAGGCAGCCAAGTGCCTGCAGCTGCTCAGCTGCTGCTCCACCTGTCAGCCTCTTTATGGAGGGAGTAAAAGTTGTCAGTTCAGCATGAAAAGAAAAAAGAAAAGGCAGAGCTCGCAGTACACTAAATTGATTGCTTTTGAACACTGATGAGCTGTGTTTGGATCACTTTTTTCTTTCTAATGAGACACAGAGCTTCCCTGTTTGCCTTTTCTTATTGCCATTGACTGAAAACCAAGGCTTCATTAAGATTGAAGATCTACTGATTCTTTTTAGGTGTGAGAACAGATTTCTGGTTCATACTGCATCAATTCAGTGTGTCTTTAGTTTGCCTGGATACTTAAGTGGTACCAGGTTTGTCATTACAGTCTGAAAAAATACCCAGGAAAAAGCAATTAAATAAAGGCTTAAGAATAGTAGAAGAGAGAAAGGAAGGTGTTTCTGTTTCATGCAGAAGTTAGTATACTGACATAACAGTTTTGTATTCTTTAGTGAAACAATTGCCACATGTCAATTATTATTTTCTTTATAAACCCTGATCATTGTGACATAAAGATATCTATGCTGTGGACAGCTGTGTAGTGAAGAGATGAAGCATACTATGATACTTGAAGAATTGTGTCTGTGTAAAGCTCTCCAGATGAAATTATCTCTTATGGGGATATGTGCTGCCTAGGGATAGACTTGTTTTGGTAAGTCATCTCTTTGTTGCAATTTGCTAAACTTTGGATTTCAACTTTTTTTAAAGCCTTCATTTCTGTGGAAAAAAATGAAATAGAAATACTACAGAAAAAGAAATAATGAGAAGAACCTTACATTTTTAAGCCAGTCCTGTAGGGTTTATGGAGATCAAATGAATAAGTTTCCTAGCTGAAGTTGGTAATTTTTGAGCATGAAAGTGGGCAAGCTCAAAGCTCATCCTATATATATGCAGTATTTGTAAATAAGACACCCAGAAACACAATAATGTGTGTGCTGTAGTTGAGACTACCCAGTATGTAGATTACGTATGTACATATAGTGTGTGGTTGTGTTAAGGCTGTGGTGAACTGAGGCTTTAAGTGCACAGATGTATAACAGATATATATGCTGTGCCTTCTGCCAAGCAGATGTTAGTGATGTGGTAGGACATGTGTTAACAAATGCAGGATTCTTTGTCAATTGATCAAAAAACAAGGACTACAGGAAGGAATGATGAAGAGAAGGAATCTAGAGTTAATTAGTCCTGTCTTAATTTGACAGGGTGGCATAGCTGAAATGAGAAATACTGTCTCTGCTCTGGATAGCTGTGAAATTCTGCATTACTAAGTTGTGGAAGATAGAATACACTAAAATCATTACACAGGTTCCAGGTTTGAACTCTCTCAGGGTTTCAATCCCATCTTTCCTACCAAGGGAGGGCAGCATCAAGTGATCATACTTACATCAAATTGGCCCTTGCGACGCTTACTATACAGAAGCAATTCTGAAAGGGCAGTAGTAATGTTAGTCACTGAGTTCTTTTCTTCAAATAACTTTGCTCAGATAAAAAGCAGAAATGTAGTTATCATCCACTATGGATAGCACCGCATGTTGACAAACAGCATACTACCTTTAAACAGTGCTGTAGCATTACTGTTGGCCTGGTTAGCATAAAAAGGCAATATGCTTTTAAAAGATAGGGTAAGTTTAGTGAGAAATAATGGAAATAAATGATACAGTTCATAACTACTCAATGTGGAGCGAGTGTTGACAACAAACAATCTCTCTGGATTAGCACCCAGTAATGAAGCGTGTGCTACTGGAGTGCCTGAAACAATTATGGACATTGATATGCATGAAATTATTCAAAATGTCTCAGCATCCTATGAATAAATATGATGTGGTAGAGGATACTGGGAGTTGTGCGAGTGTTATGAACAGCTTAATGTCACTGTTCAAAACTGTAAAAGAAAAAAAAAGGAAGTATTTGTCTTTGCTCCAGTGTCTATCATTTAAAGGTGAAACAATATGCAACAGAGCTGAACAGAAATATGCTTACTAGTAACTTTTCCAAATAGATCCTATTTTGTTTATATATAGTATTGTCTTTATCCTGTGGAAATAAATAGAAGACACAATGACTGAAGTAAAACCAATGGCAGATGTGTATATGAAGAACATGATTTTTCCCCAGGGTATTAATTAGCTACACACCTCCCTGTCAGAAGTATCCCCCCTCCCTTTGTGCCCCCCCACCCCCCCAAGTCTCTGTACCGTGTTTCAGTGCTTT
>JAVJGJ010000059.1:70111867-70146159 GCA_035590215.1 Microhierax caerulescens | reverse complement strand
CCAAGTCTCTGTACCGTGTTTCAGTGCTTTTAAGAAATTTCTCTGAAATTGCAGTCAGCTACTCCTGTAAAAATTGTACTGGGAAGAAAGCTCTTGGTACAGTTGGAAGTAAAATGCTATTATTGCTCAATGTTTGTTTCTAAAGAAATTATATTGGCTGGGTACATGTTCTTTTGTATCAGATGCTTTGTGTGAGTCAGAACAAAAGTCCTCTAGCTCTCCAAAACTGTGGTCATTTGAAGCACCAGTGTAAAATCAATTGCCAGTGCTTCACTGCTTCTCCCTAGACCCCATTAGGATAGCAGCTTGTTTGGAGTTCTGGCTTTTGGAGTGGGGTTCCATTTCTCGCTGCCTCCTTGAGTTTTGCCTTGCTTTTATACATCTCTTTTCAAGCAATTTGTTTTTTCTGCCTTTTATTTTCTGGGGCTGACAGTCTCTTCTGAAACTTTCAGCTAGACAACTGAACTTCTTATTATTGCCCCCAGAAACACAGTTCACCAGTTCGGGTTCAGCACTGTAGATTGCTGACCTCAGCCAATGTTCCCAGTGCTGACATAATGTCTATATGCAGTCATTCAGTGGCCTTGATGTTTTCCTCCTAGCCTCCACACTTGGCAATGGTCTTGACATGTTCCTTGAAAATATTTTGTGTAGAATTAAGTTCCTGATTCCTTCAAACAAAACCTAGTGTACGTTCTTCCTACAGCTTGTATCTCTGGACTTCTAACAAAACAGAGTTCTAGGGAAAGAAAGGATTACTGTGTTACTTTGTCCTGGAAGCTTCACTTCAGGTTACCTGAGGAAAGAAGTTCACTTTATAACTCCTGAAATCCTTGACAAAAATTTCCTGAGGTGGAGCTGTTCCCTGTCTGGAGTGTCTGCAAGGTGCATTTTCAAAGCAGATCCCGATGGTCAATATAAAATTGCAGCCTCACATCTCTACCTGGAAAAGTGGCTTTGAAAAAAGGAAAGCTTCAAGACACAAATGATGACACATCTATCTCTCAGACTAGTTGTCTATCAGCTGGCATAAAAGCAGCCCATTAGCACAGCTCTTAAAACTGATTTCAGAGCAGGGTTGCAAAATCACAGTGGCAATTTAATTAACGTTATGGAAATAGTTGAAAAATGTCTGTGAATCTTTTGATTGCTTCTGAAATAGAAACAGTGTGGCATCATAAATGATCTGTTGCAGCTGATACACAGACAGTGCAACAGCTGTACAGGTGAAAATAATTTTAGTAACAAGACAGGGAGGGGAAAATAGAGATGAGCTTGCTAGGGGTAGGTGGCACTAAACTTCATTAGTAAAGCTGCAGCTTTTGCCTTGCTGCAGGAAAGGTCTTAAAGCATGAGTTATAAATTATGGTATAACCTACAAATTATATTCTCTTTCTGTATATAAGCACATACCATAAACTACAGTGTGTAGAACTATTAGAGAACTTTTCTGGAGCTAAAATTGATCCATTCTCCGCTTCATTTGGTAGAGTATAATTTTCTTCTGATAACTGTCATGGTTTAACCTTGCAGGCAGCGAAACACCATACAGCTGTTTGCTCACTCCCCACCCTGAGTGGGAAGAGGGAGAGCACTGGGGAAAAAAAGTAAAATTTGTGGGTTGAGAATTAAAGACAGTTTAACAGGACAGAAAAGGAAGGGAAAATAATCATAATAGCAACAATAATAATAATAATGATAGAATTAGAATGCACAAAACGAATGATGCACAATGTATTTGCTCACCACCTGCTGACTGATGCCCAGCCAGTTCCCAAGCAGTGGCCCCTGGCCAGCTTTCCCGCTAGATTATATACTGAGAGTGACATCATATGGTATGGAACATCCCTTTGGCCAGGCTGGGTCAGTTGTCCTGGCTGTGTCTCTTCCCAACTTGTGCATCCCCAGCCCTGCCTTCTCACTGGCAGGGCAGTATGAGAAGCTGAAGAGTCCTTGACTTGGTGTAAGCACTGCTCAGCAACACCTAAAATTTCAGTGTGTTATCAACATTATTCTCATTCTAAATCAAAACCACAGGACTATACCAGCTACTAGGAAGAAAATTAACTCTATCCCAACCAAAACCAGGTCAATGTTCAAGAACTGGAAAGATGTTTTGAATCATGGAAGGAATCAACACGAATTAGGTAGTTACCTACAATAGTGCCAGAATTTGTCCCTAGATTACTTTGTTTGCTTTGTAGTGCAAATAAGCAAAACAAAAAAATATCCAGATGCAATTTTTCCTAAGCATTACTTTCTAATAATACTTGCTGAAGTCTTAAATCTCTAATCGTTATTGCATATGACTTCTTGTGAAGAAAAGATATTAAGCTTCTGCCTTAAAAAACAGAAGGAAAGATATACCTGTAAAAATGGAGTGGTGTTAAAAAGGAAACTTTATAATTAGCTTTAGTTGTATCCTAGATGCTAACTGATTTGTTCCCATTATTAATTTACTTACCTATTCAAACTCCAATTTATTGGCTTTGATAGAATTCTTTATCCGAGATTTATAACTGGAGAGACAGACAATTCCTTAGACTAAATAAAGATTGATTATTATTGGTAGTTAATTTGATTTAGCATGAATCCAATACTGACGGTCACTGCCCTGATATATTTCTAGTTTAATTTAATATTTATAGAGAGTAGGGCTGAAAGGGACTTCAAAAGGTCATCTAGTTCATCACCCTGTACCAAAGCAGGAGTACTATACCCACGTCATTAGTATTAATAGTAACTTAGCTTTGATGTAATATTTCCTTTATTTCTCGGTGTTGTGTTAAAACTTGAACAATTTGCATTAAATCACAGTACTTGCAAGAAACCACATCAATTCAACCTTTTGTATTTCAAGCAGTCTGAAACCTAAATTTGCCCTCCTGCCCTTCTAATGTTCACATGGAGTCCTGGCTTTTTCTGCTAATCGTAGGAGAGTTTTTAGAACAAAGGAAAAGGTTAAGTAACTTCTTATAATTCTACCTGTCTGCAGAAAAATAGAATCAGCAAAATAAGTTAGATATCCTCTCACCTACTCTTGTCAACATTTACAAAAAGGTCTGTGGATAGCCTCCTTCTTAGAATAGGCTGATGGGGTAGCTTTACACAGATTATCCCACTTTGTTCTCAATGCCAGTTTTGCTGCATCCTTTTCTTTCACTTTTTGCCTATTTGAATTTTGTCTGTGTGTGTATGTGGGGGGTGTTGTTGAGGCTGGTGTTCATGCAGTGCCTTATACAGTGTTCAGCAACTGCAGATCTGGGGCCAGCAGGGTTTTGTACAGGTAGTTCAGAGGCAGTATCTTGCAACCGTACATGTTATAAGCTTATGCACAAGTAAGGCTTATATGCTACACTACAAGTATTTTAAAAGAAGAGGATGTAGAATACAGTCTTGAATAATCTAGGCATTTGAATTCAGAGTCAAATTCCTTGAAGACCTTTGAGCTGCACTTCATCAGGGTGAAACACAAAGTGTCTGTGTGAGGTTTTCTCTGTGTGTACCTTAATTTTACATCAAGAATGAAATTTAGTAGTAAGGATTTCTGTAGCTCATGAAAATCACTGAAAGAATAATCTTTAGTTACCACAAAAAATTCCAACGGACAGCACTTTGTCACAGCAGTGGCTGTAGTTGTACTGGCCATTTTGGTTTGGATGTATTAGTACAATATTCTCTTTGTGTCAATAAGGTTTTTCTAGAGTGACTTTTCTGGGAAAACTTTATTTTACAGATATTAGTTGGGCAACAATTAAAGTTTGAGGAAATTTTCTTCTTGCTCATTAAGGCACTTGGAGAGAGAGAGAACTGCATTGCTGCTTGGCTTTTTATGAAATGAAACTGAAGTACAAGGTGTTAAAGGATGAAATTTTTCCAACTCTGTTCTGTCTTGTGTTTCCTTAGAAGTGATGAAACATGAGAAGTAATTTTCTTTTGTCGCAGCTGTAAAGAGAAACTCCTCAGCTCTGCTTTTGTCAATAACTGTATCACAACACATTGTAAGTAAAAGAACAAAAAAGTTCCATTTGAAGGAAGAAATGAGGGGACAAATAACAGCTGACAGCTAGAGTCATGCTGCTCATTGAACTTCAGAAAGAAATGTTGCTAACAGAGTGGTGAGAACCTGCACGAGATAGAATTGAACTCTTCTGTTGAGCTAAATGAAGAACAGTCAAAACAAATAATGATTAAATGATGTACCTCACTGAGAGAGGCTAAGGAACATACTGAGATTATCTGAAGTTTTTTAGAGCGTTCTCAAACGGTTATAGTTGAGGAGGGGTAAAGTCTTCTCGTAATAGACTTGAACATATTTTGAGGAATTTAACTTACTCAAAGAGAGCATTTAATCTTAATTTTTTGAAGACTGTTTGACTTCATCAATTCTTCCTGTATAGGAGTAGCTACAGTCCTGTAAGAATATTTTTGACATGCGTATTTCAAGGACCTCAGCAGTAATGAACAGTGTTTATCTTATGAAAAATGTATGCATTTATTGCATGATTTACAAATAAGGAAAACAACCCAAACTTTCTTAAATCTGATACGCTCTACGTTGTACATCCAATTACTAAGTTTCATTATTTTTCAGTGTAATCAATTACATGTTGTTAACTGGCTCTGAATATTCCTGCTGATGATAATGTAAATTCATGAGCAGTAATCAGCTATAGAGTAATTTTGTTCAGATCGTTCTAAATGAATTTTTATAAAGAAAAATCATAATTACAGTAATGAACATTTCAATGCTCAACCAAATTTATCTGGTGTGATAACTTGTGACAGACTGTGACAGTGGTGGTATTGTGTTGGGAATGAATTTATTCCTTAATGATTAGCAGCCTGGTCGATCTTTTGTGGTTATTCTTTGAATGGAAGTAGATAGCAGTGTAGGCGTTTCTGTGATTAGCGTGGTATTTTATTGTTCTCTGCATAGATCAAGCTATATAGGTGTAGCAGCATTACTGACTAGGTACAACCAGTTCACCAAATGTTCTATTCCCAAAGCCGGTAACCAAACTTGCAAATTATTTAGGTAGATAAACTGCATGCTATGCATATTGTTTTTTACCTGATGACTAAGCTTTTGGAGGCTGAGCATCTGGTATATATCTGTTCTCTAGTTCTTGCTACATAACATCTGTTGACAAACTTACTCTATGTGTATTTAATAGTTATATTGCCTTATGTTGCTTTCAGGTGGGCATATTTGAGATGCCTGTGTTGGAGTTGGAGGTGACTAGTTGCAAGAAATGGTATAGTCTGTATATTCTGTTCCTCTGAGCAAATGTAATGCAGCTGATACAATAATGCACAAGACTTCACTGCCATAGGAGAAGTGTCTGCATGATGTTTCTTTGATAAAGAAAGATCAGATGTAAAGCTTGGTAACTTTGGTATACTGTTTGGCTCTATTGTACTTTATTTGGTGGTATTTCTTTCTGTTCATATCAATGCTTCAGGCAGGGAACATCTCTTACTCTATAAAATGCCTGTCACTCCCTAGTACTAATAAGGGTCAAGCATGATTTCCCTAATTTTACAATTTTCCCTAATTTCCTACTTGTGGAAGGTAATAATGAAGATTCAACAGAACACGAAATATATATATATATATAAAAATATAAATATATATAAAATGTAGGTGATTGTAAAAGTAAAGGCTTTGTTTAACCACTGCCTGTTTAACCTTTTAATCTATTCCTGTGTAACAGTTGACTGTAAAAGTTGTATCAGAAGGGCAGTTTCTGATGACCCCGATCAGAGATGGAAGTTTGTTATTCAGAAAGGGAGGTCCAGCAAGTCATCAAGGTTCCTAGCTTGCCAGTAAACTGTTAACTTCTGTTTCCTTCACTTACATTCATGCTGACTATGATCCATGTTTGGTTTGAAGTGTTTGTCTATTTTTCCCTCTTCATCTTGTGGGAAGTGATCTCTGAAGTGGAGACTTTTCAAGTGGACTATTTCAATGCAGATCTGTAGGGTTATGATACTTTTTTGCAGAAAACATTGTGTCAGTTTTATCCACCCTTCCCTACGTCTGCTTTGAACCAATCATTGCTATTCTTGAATGCTTACATCTTTTGTCTATTCTTCCACAGAGTCTAAGTCTGTAGCCTGTAATATAGTGTTAGTGTTGCTAGTAACAGGTCACAGGCTTTGCACTAAGTTTGGAAGGCCTTGGGACTGAGGCTTATTAGTCTTGCTCTGTCTGAACTTCTCTTTGGATACCTGAAGCTGTGTTTTACAGATGGCCGAGGTCTAACAGCAGTTTTTGTTTTGGTTATGCCTGCTCTGTTTCCCTTCTACTTACGTTTGTACAGTACAACCATAGCTTTGTATAGAGAACCGTAACCAATTCACAACTCTAACTTAATGATGGAGCATAGAGTAATGCTGTTCTGGTGTGACAGCAAGAGGTCTGGGGAAGTGGAGGCACGGGATGCAGCATAGAGGAGTACAGGCACAGGGTGCCAAGAGATGGGGCACAAGCTTGTTACTGGCAACCCTACTTCTTCAGACCCACACTTTCTTCAATATGTCCTTGCCTCTCTTGTACTGCAGAGCTCAGAACTGAACCCAGCCCCAATGTGTCTCATATGGGCTGAGTGGAGAGGAAGGATCGCTTGTCTGCTGGCAACAGCCTACCTAATGCAGCCCAGGACACTGTTAACCTTCTTAAATGAGGAGTGAGCAAGGCATAAAAACATGTTAGTAAAAATATAAAAATGATCCCAAGTGGGTCCTAGAGGGAGGGGAATGAAGCTATCAACATGAACATCATACTCCACCTGATGAACTCGCTCATGTACTCTGCCAGTTTGTGTAACAGCCCCTCCCTCCCCCCAGCACTGGACTGAAACTCCTGATCTCTTTTAGGACCCAGAGGAGCAGGGGAAGGGTGAGCATAACACCAGGAGAACAGATAGAAACTAGGAAATGTGTTTATTTTTAAGGTATTATTACTATTAAGTCGTCTTCTGTAAAGAAGTGTAATTTTTTCTGTAATAATTACACCTGCACTAATAATGATTCTTTGAATAAAGCGTTAAGATTTTGACTGTACTAACAACAAATTTGGCTTTTTACATAAGGAGCATTTCCTCTTTTTCCTGTAAACAAATTCTCAAGTGTAAGAAGACTAAAAGAAAGATTAATTGCACAGTTTTAATTTGACCACTCAAATTAGTATTCTGGAAGGAGGTGTCCTTTTTTCTGTGGAAACTAGCTGAGCAATGTGGTATTTGGACTGAAAGTCCATAGCAGAGAGAATTAGGGTTGTTGTGAAATTACAAGTATGATGTACTACAGTGTTTTTCAGGGTCAGGCTGACTGCAGGACTAAAGGATGTCAACTTGACTTTTTTTATGGGGTTATGATCAACTTGCAAAGCTCCTCTTTCTTCAGTCAGTGTTTTGCTTTGGAAATTTTTAAGTGCAGATACAAACAGAAAGGAATTTATTTTCGAAAGGGATCCCTTTTTTCCCCTAAGTGTTCTGAGGTAAGTGCATCTCACTGTTCAGCGGACAGCACCTGGTTTGAGCCAGGGCTACCACATGTACAGCACAAGATTACAGAGGTGCCACCTGAAGTTGGAGTCCTGGTGTGTTAGCTGCCGTACATGCACATGCTGCATAGTGTAGTGAGTGATGGATCGTGCACTAAGGTTTTAAATAGGATGCAGTCGAGTCTTCTTGAAACGGTGGTGTGCTAAGTAGACCTGTTAACATTTCTATGCGGCAATAACACTGTGCCAGATTCCATTACATGCTGTAGTATATTTACTGTAAGTACAGCATATTTATTACTATCATCATCCTTCACCCTGTTGCTATTCTGAGATCAAAGCAGGAGGGGAAAAAGTATAGAATTTCCATATCTGCTAAAAATAAATCCTGCTTCCCTTCATGAAACTTCTTGACAGAAAATGTTTTGCAGCTACTGTAAACAATATTTATGAACTAAATGGCTCTGATGCACTCCATCACTGTCCAGATGAAGATCTTGGAGAAGGGGAGAAAGTTTTCATACTCTGCTGAGATTAACAGAGGGACATCCCACTTTATTACTGGTGTTGCAAAATCCTTTTTTTTTAAATCATACTTGAAAACATATATGAATAAAGAAAAATCCAAATGAATATTTGCACAGATGGGAAAAATCTTTCAATATTGTAGGTCATCATACACCATAGTTTGTGAAACTCTTGTTAATGCTCTGTAAAGAGTTGGCCCGTCATGAGTTTCTATACTGTCAATTGTCAAAGTATATTAAATGTGTGCGTTATTTTTTATATGTTCTTCTAAAAGTATAATATAAATCCCTGTCTAATTCAGTGTATGTTACATGAAGTTATAATAGTCTGCTCCATTTGATAATTTGTCTTAAATGAACTTTTACATGGCAATGTACAGTCTATCGTATCCTATATTTAATATTCTAGTCTCACTCAGAATGTATTGTAGGCATAATGTTTCTATATTGGGGTTAGCCCTTAAATAGTGTTTGGGTTTTAGGTTGGAACTACAAAAAAGAGAAATTCAGGAAGCTTTATCAATCTCACATGGACTTATTTATTATTATTCTGTAATATGAATAAGTGGTATTGCCTCAAAAGTAGTGACAGGCATATAATAGTTACATTTAATATGTAATCATTAAAATATCATCCCTACAAATACAAACCATTTAAATGATTGCTGAAACTTGAATGAATACTACAATTAGAAATCATGGACTCCTCTTAATGATATCATCTGCAACATTTATGAATTAAATGATTAAATGATTAAAACTTCCCAAATATAACACTTTAAAGCCAAACAATTACTGGTAAATGTAGCAGTTTAAAAGACGGTTAAATAATGTGGATATTCCTAAGTTATGATCAACTGCAAGCAACTACATATGACTGAATTTTCATGAAGAGTTTACTGTAGTGTTATATGACAAAATAGACTGCAGTATTTTTTCCACATGTAATGGGTAAATGTACTTAGCTAAAGCCAGAAAACAGAAACATTAAGAATGTTAATTTGCTTTTCAATTAAAAATTAATTTATTTTTTTTTATGTTAGCTTTGCTACACTTAAAGAAGCACTCTTGTGGTTTTGGTTCTTCTGATTTTTACATACTGGTAATGGGTGTAACTTGATGTTTATTAAATTCTTTTTAATTTAATTCAGAATAATAAAGAATAAATAATAATAAATAATTAATTCAGAATAATTAATAATAAAATTCAGAATTTTTTATTTTGTCTAGGAAAAAGCCCATAATGAATTACAGAAAATTACAAGTAAATAAAAGATGACAGCAGTCAGTCTGACTGTTCAGTGTATGCACAGATAACAGAAAATAGATAGCCCCAATATGCCTCTCGTAAGTGCAATCCTGTACAAGGCCGTAGTCCTGTGATCTGTATCTGCTTGAAAATCCCCTTTTTCCTCCAATGAAAGTTTCATTCATAGGTAAAACACGGCATTATAAAGATAAATAAACAAGTAATATCCAAGAATGAGAAACAACACAATATTTATGATCTGCGTCAGTAAAATAGCTACCTTTTTTACTGTCTAGAAACTAATATCCATTAAATGGCACAAAGTGATCGACTATGGAATTACAGTACAGCTAATTATGGTCTCAATAATTTGCATTTCTGTAAAATGTTATTGCTTCAAAATGTCACATAAACAATTGATCAAGTAATTAACTTGATTTTGAGGCCTTGTTGCTATTCTCATTTTTAACTGAATTCTTTGAAGTAACGTATTTTCCTTTTAATAAATGATTTCTCTTACTGTTCAATACTCATTTACAAGAGCAGTTTTGTGTTCTAATCTCACATTCTTCATGTACAAGAAGTATAAACCTAGAGGTTTTACATTGTACTGTAATTTTCATAGCAAGTAATATTGCTGATTTGATACAGTGCACAACTATGAAGCTTGAAACTACTTCAGCAACTGAAAACCCAAGTGTGGACTCCTGTTCATGCTTAGACCTATGTGGATTTTAGTGTTATAAGTCCAGTAACTGTATAATGTTATATACAGTTATCACTGTAACTGTATATTATTGTTATAGACTCCACATCTGTTTTAGGTCCCTTTATGCTCGAGGTACAGGTAATGAGAGAGTTTCCATGTATAGGCACGGGGGCAAATTTTTGGCAGTTCTAAGTTCAGATCTGGCTTTCTAAGGCCCAGGTTAAGTGGGCTTACAGGGCTCGTTTTCAAACTCATGGGATGTGCTTACATTACTGTTTTAGTTCAGAACAGAAGTCCACTTTCAGAGAGAATTTCCAGATAGGCCTGACTTAGATAAATGCTGTCCCATGGCCCCACAGAACACTGATTCAATTCTTCTGGTGTGAAATGAAATCAGGGTCCAGCTGAAAGAACCCTGGGGCCACTTCTAGAGTTAAGTAATCACCAGCTGTTCCTTGCAGACCCACTCCCAGGCCTCTGCGCTACGTGCTAATGTAGTGGCACATCATAACTTGGCAAAATGATAGCAAGATAGGCTAAATCCCAGTTGTTATGCTGAAATACCATTGCATAATAAGAAGGCATTAAATGCTTTATTAGGTATTGTTAGATAACTCCAGTTTTTCAGTAAGAATTTAGCCCTTTCACTGTTAAAGTTGATATGGGGAAAATTAGGGCCTGTCACTTAATGTCATTTTGTGCTGAAGTTTTCTTGTCTTTCTCCTTCTTATTTGTGGAAAATTTCAGATAATAGCAGAATGACATCTAATTTGGTTTTCTCAGTTTTCACAAATGGGAAACAAAGTTCCTTGTTCTTACCACCTAATAAATCTAATTAAAATTCTTAAATGAAAGAAAATTCTATTAAGATAAAATAACTTTTTGATATTGTTTCTCTGTATTTTCAGTAATGTGGATTAAATGGTGTATACAACTGTGTTATGCAACACTGTTTTAGGTCCATATACACTGTTCTGACCCTCTAAGAGAGTATAAACCACCTTTAGGCTCTATCAAGTGGTTTAAGTGCAAAAGCTATTGGAATCTTTGCCTCACAATAAGTACATCCTCTTAGGCTGCCTCCAGTAATAGAGCTGTTGTGATACCTCAGTTAAAGCTGGCTCTGGTTCTGTATTTTGTCTGTGAAAGGCACAATACCAAAGAAAGTAGGTGGTAAAATAAGTCAGTGCTCCCTGTGATTGACTTCTCTTTGGGCTCTATAAAAAGGGGATTAATGTCAGGCAGTGTTTTGTAAACCTCACTATGTATTTATGTAAGCATACTCCAAAGAGTATAAACACAGAAAAAAGAATGGATGCCATGAAAATGTACAAGTAGGTATAATGAAATATGTTAAGTAGCCTGTGACACATAGTGCCACTGGTTACATGCTTTTAAAGATTATTTCAAATGCACATACTGTAGATTTGATCTATGTAGTACCTGAAATTACCAGCCCCTCCCTGACTCTTACAGAGATAGTAAGAAGTTTCAAGGAAGAGGAACAAAATTATTCTTGGCAAGTAGACTGCTTGAAACTACTTATTTTTTTTTTCATAAAAATGACTGCAATTTAGGAAGATTTTTTTAAAGAACATTTTTTTACTATATTTTTTTGTGTAGACTGAACTATAAAAGGTTAAACGCTTACTGCCTTTTGGCCATAGAGTAGATTCCAAAGGAAGCCACGTGTATTGGATGTTTAAAACTAGGTGAGAGAAGAGCAAATTAAACTCTGGGATGTTAAAATACCCATCAGTTATACAAAAATGCAGACCTACAGCAGAAGTGTGCTATTTCTAAATGCAGTGTTTTAATTAATATTTCCACAGGGCAGGCCTCTTTAGGCACAGCAAAGAGTATATGCAGAATGATAAATATTAAGTAGGCGATGATATATTCTTCAGGTTCATTCCTCTCACTCCCAGCAGTTGTGCTGCTCTTAGGACAGCAGGATAATTATTTTTTTGGTGACAAAAAAATAGAGGTAACAATGTCATCCTTAAAAAGTGTAGTGAAAGCATGGTTCTGGTCTGGCTAAATGTACATCAATAATTAGCATATCCAGTGGTATTTTGACCTTGAGGTAATGGTTGGTATTTTCTATAACTAGCTTCATAACTGGGATCTTATTCTTTTGATAAAGGCAATCTATAGTGCCAGAATAACTTTTTTAGAAGAAGTACTAACTTGTCTGCCACATGGTGAGAAAATGGGTGCTTTGGCAAAGCTGCTGAGTTTTGAAGCATTGCATTCCCTTTGACTGGAACATTTGCACATACTATTAGTGATATGGAGGTGTTCGAAATTCCAGCCATTAAGGAGAGACTAAACTTTTTTCACTATTTACGGCTTCAGATAATCACTACTGAGAATAAAAATTAGAACCAGAACTGCATGTATCTTTCTGCTACATTAGTGGCTTAGTCACCTACAGTGTCTCCCACACTATTTGTGTCAATTTAGGGAGGTGATAAAATGTATTCTGTTTTGTTTAGTGGACTCTAAAATTGCTGACTTCAGTGGATATTAATATATTTTCTTTCAAAACACTTTTGACAATGATATAAGACCTGTACAGTTTTATATCATAATTTTAGAAGATCAGCCACTCAATTCTTCTTTAATTGTTGTTAATGGTAATACTGATAGGGTGGCCTAGTTAAGGAGTATCTATATTCTTAATAGATATAAGATCTAATTCCTTTGAAATGTTGATATACATACCTTCTGCTGAAAATTCCTTTTTCCAGTGGAAGATAAATATCTAAAGACTTTTGCTATTATCAGCCAAGATCTCTATTAATGCTGTGCGTATCTGATTGGAACATGATGAATGCTTCTTGCAATGAAACACTTGATTGATTTGTGTTAATCTTTAGTAGCATATACTCCTTGTGCTACCTCTTTCTGCCACTGGGCAAATCTACTGTCTTGTTACTTGGCTATTTGGCCAAACACACTCAAAAAACTCATTATGGATGAAAAGGAAACATATGCATATAAAGCCAAGAATTTATTGTTCATATATTTGAAAGCTTAAGAGTCTAATCTAGTAGTCATAATTATTATGCAAAAAAGAAAACAAAGAAAAAACCTGAACGCTTCTATACTGAAAGTCTCAATAATGTAATTAAAGTTTCTGTTTCTATACACATTCTTCCTGGTTTCTACCCCTTTTTCTTGAAGTGTGAATGTGGCCATCAAATGTTGTATCATTCAGGACTGGGTAAACTGCTACAAGTGCTTGGCTTTTGTACATCTACTCCCTTCTCCTTCACCTATCTCAACTGATAAGGTGGTGAGCTCTAGGCTTTCCAAGGCAGCCTGAGGGTACTTCTGTTTCTGTGGTGAAGCATCAGGACCCATTCTCAGCACTTGACACAGATGCATTTACATTCTTATTTTTGCAGGGACCATAACTGGGGAATAGTTTTTACTCATTTGGTGCACTTGAGTGACTCAAGGAACTCAGTGCCTTGAAGTCTGCACAGAGATGTACTGCTGGGATAATTTTCACTTGTTCTTATGCTAACCTTCACCAGCTTCACAGATGCTGGTTTGCTAAATCCACTATCAAAACATTTTCTTGCAAAAAGGGTACAAGCAATTTCTTGCTCTTTCTTTTCTGGCAGACTGTTAGCATTAGTCTGTACACAAAATGTTCCAGTTCATTTTGCAACCTCCCTACTCTGTAACTGACATGATAAGGGTACTAGACCTACCTCATCACTTTGTTATGCTTATCTATATCAAGTGATCTACTAGGACAGATTTGCAGGAACCTCATCCCAGCACCTCAGCTGAACACCAGTCTCCTCTAGTGAATCGCTACTAGTGAACTACTCCACTGAACTACTACTACAACTGCTTATTACATCTGGTCAGATTTATTAGTCAGGGACTCTGTCATCTTTATCTTTTTTTGTTTTAGAAGATGTGTCAACTGAATGCAATTGATTGACATCTCCTATGACCCTCGATTACTGAGCACTCTTCTCTTTTAATAGGAGTTTTCATCCACAAAATGTTTCCCTACAATTAAAAGTTGTTCATGGTTCTTGCTTTAGTGCAAGCACAAACACGTTCTGTGAGATAAAAATGCTGCAGAAGCAGTATTCTTAGCACTTGGCAACACAGTCATACACCAATCTTGGATTTACTAAATGTTAAGATGAGAAGGATCATAGCAATGTATCTTTACTTAAGCAATAGCCCGCATGCCTATATGCTTAGCCCATAGCTTTTTATCACTGACTTTGTATCCAATTAATTTACTGACACCACTTCCTGTGCTTCTTTTATTTGAGCTGTCATAAAACTGCTATACTTTCTTGACTGTATTGCTCTGCTCTTTCTTTTACTTTGTGTAATCAGTTTCCACATTTTTATTAAGCTTCTACAAAATCAGTATGGCTTTAGATCATCATGATTTTGTTTTACTAGTAGTATAAAATTATATAAAATTATCTAATTTTTTTTTTCAATTATAGGATATAATATTAAGTGCATCCTTCACAATTATAAATCTTGTGAGCATGATATAAAATACGTGTAGTCATGTTTTAATCTAAATCCTTTATATTTATGGTTTTGGTTTCTTATAAACTTACGATAACTGACTTGGAAATAGCAAAAATGGCAACATCATTCCTTTTTGTAACATCTCACTGTTCATTTCCTTGCATTTTGTGCTATTCTGGCTAATGAATTGCTAAAAATGGGAATTGTGTTAAAAGGAGTGAAAAGGTATTGCACTGATCATAAGCAAATAAAATTATGTGGTATATGGTACAGAAACTGCAGTTGTCAACACAAAGTAATGGAAATCTGCAACAAATATGAAAATATTGGGTACTTAAACTGTTAAGCCATTAATTCATTTGCAACAGAGGTAATGTTATGGCTCGATATGAAGACTGTATTCAAATACTTTTTAGTTATCATATTAATATAAATTAGTTATATTTGGGAGTCTTTTACATACATGTCTAAATACATTTACACTTCTCAAGCATTCTTTTCTTCTCTGAACAGTTTTTTCCCAGTATCTTCTGTAACTTGCATGAGCATGTGCTACAGAAAGAAAAAGTTTTCTAAAATTTGGAGTGATCTGCTGGAAGAAAAAAATTGAATGCTGTCAGTAAATTAAAAGTATATTTAAATAGACAGTTAATGTTATAGCAAGGAAATTGTTCAGATCTGGATGTATGATGAGAAAAAGACTTCACCTTTCCAAGAAAAGAAACATGTTACTGAAAATAAAGTTGCATTCAGTTGTTTAGTTTTGATAGACTTTTCAAGGGTTGACTACATTGGAAATTCAAGCTTCTTCGTGCACACATGATTATTGTTTTGGTTTTGTTTGGTTTTTTTTTTTTTTGAATGATGCTATTGAGTCTTATGGACTATTTAATTCAAAACATACCCACACATTTACATTCAGTACAAGCACAACATTCTTACAGTATCATTTCCAGAGATCCAAGGCACACAGAGGATCAAATTCAATCAGGATGTAGAACACCTCAAACTATGTCCCATTTAAATTTGCCTGTTTATGTGGGGGCTGAATTTGATCAAGTCTGTAGCAAACAACTAAATAATTCAGTCCAATAGCAGCCTTATTTCACATGACTTGTACATCTGTCTTGATGGTGAATATAGCTGTTTTCCCAGGAAATGTGGGAAAAAAGAAATCAGCTTTGCTCTGATGAAATGTGTCTGGAAATTCCAAACAATTTTTAATACATTCAGTAAATAATACTTTGTTTGCAATTCAACCCACATGTTTTTCCATCTCTATAGAACCCCTTTGTTTTAGATTCTGATGACTAAATAATTCAGTCTGGTAGAACCGGGACTATTTCACTTTTGAAATTACAGCTGCTTGAGGCAGGAGAAGAGTGTCCTGTCTTCTCCTCTTGCTGTTGCAGAGGGTCTCTCTTTGATGGATGGCACTAGAAAAAACAAACAAACAAACAAAAGGGATAGATGGATGCTTTGGGAGCCTTAGAGCCCCACATTTGAAAAATACTATAGAACTTCTTTGTACAGCCACACAGGGTAGAATTGTTTAGGCTCCATTACATCATTCTGTGTTGCATTGTAAAATGAAGTGATTGCAATGTGATTGGAGCAGCTGATATATTTCGAATCACTTGACAAAAGGGGAATTGTAGTGGAAAATCAAATGGATATATATGGGTAGCAGAAGTGATCAGAAGAAATTGTGACCATAATTATATTTGATTGCTATCCTTTCTGCAACTGCTTTATAATAGTGGTTTGGTTTGTGTTCATGATGGTATAGAACTTCTCTCAATTTTAATTTCTCAGACACCGTACAGCAAACAATAGTTGAATAACCCAGTGATAACAAAATGTGAATACATTATCTTTAGTTGTGTGAATTTGAAGATCTTTTGGCTGTTTCAATTAATTTAATTGATTGTAACTGCTTCTAATCAACTGGGATAATAAAGCTAGCATCACTAGAGGGTTTTAATCCACATTTCGTTGTGGGATGAATCTTTTCTACCCTTATTCTCCAGTTCCTCTGGGCCAAATGCAACTGTTCCTAATGCATTACAAAGTCTTGGATCTCTTCCAATCTTAATGTAAGCAGCATAGATATGATGGCATTTATATTGATGGATAGTGTTCTCAGGGATATAGACAAAGATGAAATGTCGGTGCTAGTATTTTTCAGTCTGCTAAGACTCTCTGCAACTCCCATGCAAAATAATCTGCTGATCTGTTGGTGTGACTTAGCACAGGTATCTAGAGTTAGGCAAAGTAAAATCACTGACTGTTATCCAATAAAACTTGCTGGAGCATAATGAGAATCTCTTCTTTCATACTGAGTGTTTCTATCTTTAAGGCTGATTCTGTCTCTTTTTCTGATTCAATATGTACCTGAGGCCACTGGGAGAGCTTTAATGATGAAAGTGGAAAAAAAAAAAAAAAAGGTGACTAGTAAATGAGTTGACAGTTGGAGAATGTACTTTATAAGTCAGAATTACAGATAGTATGTTTTTCTTTTCTGGCCTTTTTAATAGTGGCTGAAGGTATGCACAGGTGCATAAATGCATGTAATGGCGGAAAGGTAACAACATACTGATGAAGCAAAGCCTACTATATGTTTTTTGGCAAGTTCTCCATAAAATAATGAAGACATCTAAGTCAAAATGGGATAATATATTGATGGTTGTTTTCTTGTTTTTTTTTTTTTGTTGTTGTTGGGGTTTTTGTGTGGTTTTGGTTTTGGCTTTTTTTTTTTTTTTTAATTCAGTAATGTTGGAGATAAGTAAGCACCTCAAATGTTGTCTGCTTTGGTGATACACCATCAAGATACAACTTTACTGATCTTCTCCAAATCGTGATAGCAAGTGATGATGTCAGTGGAATTTTGGGACCTCCTCACATTAACAGGGGACTCAAACTCTTTTGAATATTATCTCAGAGACATTTGTTTACCCTCCTTAGCACCTATAACTTCAGCCCTAGAAGCAGCCCCTTTTTTTTGATCCCTCTTTTGTACCTGTACCTAACTGATATGAATGGAGCACTGTCAAGGTGAATTTCTACATCTTGTCCGTTGTAAGAGCAGTTTGTATAACACAGATGCAATTTTGTTGGTGCTGTAATATACTTCTGAGATACACGTTTCTAGCATATCATACGTAGCACATTTTATAGAACGGTGTGAACGCTGATTTATATCATTAGTCCATTAGACTTGCCACCAAGCTATCAGGTTTCTCATCTATCCAATATGCTTTGTTCACTTAGCTTCACAGGTCACAATCCAAGACCTCCTTTGGGTTTTTTTTAATGCATTTTTCTGTTTGACTTGCTGTACTGAGAACACTTCCTCTCAGAACTTAATTAATCCTGAACATCTTTGTGATTGTTTGCTCTTTGCTTTGGCCTTTCTCTCCAAGCCTGCAGGTTAGGCTGTAGATCTTTCTTTGCATATGGAATTTATTCCATTCCTCAGATTCTGTGATTTGGGCCCAAAAATAAGAAATGTCTTGTATTTGTATAAGAAAATGTCATATATTTGACTCAAGGAGACATTATACATTTATGGTGCTGTATAAGGCTTCATTTTTTTAATGAGCTAGTAGTATATTACTACTAGGTCAATTTTATGGATCTCGTGTTAGAAGAATTTCCTCTTTAGTTTACTACCAGTTTGCAGTTATATACATAGCTGCCTGAAAATATGAAGTCATTATACACAGGAATATATATTTTTTTATATTCACTTAGCTATTGATACCTTCAATTCCTCCCCCTCCCCCAGATTTGTTTCCCATTTTTTTTTAATATTCCATCTGGAGATCACTTTTCATGTTATTCATTATACAATCTATGAAATGGTTTAAATCAGGGGTCCTCAAACTTTTTAACCAGGAAGCTGGCACGCAGATGAAGTGGCAGGGTCATCTGCGGCTGCTTGGTTTTCCCCCCCCAACCCCTGGCGGGGGGGTCTGTAAATACCGGGGGGCCAGATGGAGGACCCTGGGGGGCTGTATCTGGCCCATGGGCCGTAGTTTGAGGACCCCTGGTTTAAATAATTGTTTTCTGTTTCATACATTCATCAGCACACGGTTTTCAGCAGAATCTTGGAAACCTCAAACCAAAGGAAATTTCTAAAAGGAATATTAGCATGTAGCAAACTGAACAAAGTTAGCAGAACAAAACTCAGGTGCCATTTCAGTATTTAACATTATGACTCATTGCAACAAATTTGTCAGTGCTATCAGTATCAGTTTTATCAGTGACTCTTAACTGTGATGGATGTACATTTCCATACTATTATTTTGTTATGCTTCAGGGTGACACCTTGGCTTAATTATTCCAATGTGTGTGGCTGACAGACCAAATTTTGCAAAGCAGCAAGTAGAGAACATTTCCCAGTCTGTATTATACATCTATGAAACCTTCCTTTCTAGTGCTTCACTGTAGGCAAGCTAAATGGTAGCCAGAAACTTCAGGGCATATTTATTTATGAGAGATGTAAATATATAGAAGGCAAAGATGTAAGTGTTAAAAATTTACATTAAAAAAAAAAGAAAATGTGTCTTATACAATATTTGTCAAGGTCAGAAAATAAATAATGCAATAGTTTCTCTGCAATATGGATTTTTGTGTCTGATTTTCAGAAAATCAATGCCCTCTGCCTATTACTGTTTTATAATTAACCAATACTTAAGCAAGTCCTGTGCAGAGAGTATAAGATCTTTTTTTTTACAAATTGCAAAATCTAAATTATCAACACTAAAACCTCAGATAAACCCAGTAAATATAAGGTAACTGAACTCCTTAAAAACTGAATTTTCTTCTGTGTTTAATAACTGTCTTATATCAAGGATGGCAAATTAACGTAGATCCTTTGTTGCTTACGTTCCTAGTTAATACAGTGTTAACTTTTACTTTCCTGCCTCACAACAGTGTTTGTAGATAAACACATTTTAAAAGTATGACTTTCTCAGGAAGACATCTTGCAAGTGCCTGAGATTAATCTTTTCTAGCTTATGTGGATAAATGGGAGCAACAGTGTAATCAAAGGAGAGAAGGAAAGGATTGCTGTTTTAGAAAAAAAAAAAAAAAAAAGAAGATACTTGTTCTCCATCTTTAATGAAGAAAGTAGAGTTTCAGTGAAATGGGAATCTGAGAGTTTCCTTGCACTGAAAACTCAAAGTTTAGAGATGACTCCCAGTTTTGGTGTCAAAGATGATTTCTTCCATTGACCTTTGTGTTACCTGTTAAGGATCTGGTCTGAGCCTCATGGGCACTTGCTGGGAATGTTTGGGAGAAGGCCTGCTGAGTTCCTGGTACTCATCAAAATGTAAAAATGTCCTAGAGGTATATTTACTGTGGGATGAAGAGAGAGAAGACACAAATCCAGCAAGAGTTTCAAGCGACATACCTGAAACAAAACAAGCATTCTGCTCACCAAAAACAGGCAAAAGAGGATGTACAAATTCCTCTAATCTGGCCAGCAAAAGCTGTCATTTCTCCCTGTATGCACAACTGTTATGCAGTGAGGCTGTGAAGTTTTTCCTCTACAGAGAATGTATGTGGCAGGAGGAAGCTGAGGACCAGTGTGGTTTAGGCTGGCCAGTGGTGTGCAATTGGAGAGAGTGGGAGAGGAGAGTAGGATGTTTAAATAAAAACTTATTCCCAAAGGTGTAATGCCAGTGCTTTTTCATGTTGAAGACTTTTCTCATATTTTCCATAGGAACAATTGACAGAAGAAGCATTAAGTGTCATGTTTTTAATTATAGATCTTATCTCACTGTGAGGGAAGAAAGTTTTGTGGAGGAGGATCCTTGGGAAGTAATATGAGTAACATAGGAGAAAAGGAAAACCTAAAGCCTAAAGCTTCTTCCAGGTCAAGATACCTTTCAGGTCACGATAATTTTACATCTACAAATCTGTGCCATGAGGAACTAAAGATCAATCTGTTTACATTTAAATAGTAATGAAGATTGGTATAGTCTGTCTTCCAAATGCCTGCTTCTTCATGCTTGCTTCTGGCACATGTTGCTCACCACGGTTAAAAATCCTGGATTGTAACAGTATCAGAAACTCTTGAACATAATTATAAACTGATGCTGATAAGGAAGCCTGTTTGCCTTGTATCAAAGCAGGTTGAAGGAGGGAAGAAGTATGGGGACTGAAAACTGCTGCCATGTTAAGGAGTGTCAGACGAGAGCAGAACAGGGCTGGTTCTGGCTGTACCGTGAAGTGCTGACATACCATAAGTACACTAGATAGGAAATAAGAAGCTTTGTTTCAGCAAATAAGTGGATCAAAAAATTCATCTGTAAAAAGCAGTATGTGATAAACTGCTATCAGCATCTGGTAAAACCCAAAGAAAATGACAGAATTTTACAATGAACAGTCATCCCAAGTATTCAAACCCTAAAATTTCACTGTTCTTCAAGAGCACTTTGTATGACTTCCCCTAAGCTCTATTTTACATCCATTCATATCAACAACCAAAGTCTGACTGACTTTAATGGGAGCAGAATTAGGCTCATATTGAATTTTTGGAACAATGTTAACATTGCTGTTAGCAAGATTATGAGTTCTACCCTCATGCTTTCCCCTGACATCTGCCTGTTTCCAGGTATAAATGAGCTAACCCAGAAAGCACACTTGAGGAAATTTTTACATCTGTCTGTATTGGCAGCCAGGAGAGATGTTGTAAAATATTGGAAGCTTGACAAACCCTGCAGCTTTCAAAAGTTAGATTACAAATGTTTTCAGCTTAGCCTCATTAAAGTAGGAATAATAGTGAAGGGAAGGCCAGACTTTAGATCTTTTCTTGAGCTAAGACTGCAAGACAATGGAACAAGTACTTCCTCTGAAGACCTATAACCAGCCTGAAGTACAGTTTTATTTCCATTTACACAGTGAAACTAAGGGCAAAAAGATTAAATGATCTATTTGATGCTTTGGTAAAAATGTCGTTCTTTTAAAACAATAGGTTAAATGTGTGTGAAAAATTATTTTCCGCTTTACGATCCTTCTGCAATCGATACATTACCATTACTTCATTCTTTCTATGCTTCTGAACCTTGAATTTTTGTATCTGCTTCTAATGTTTTGTATGCAGACGTAATAATTCTGTGTCCTGCATTGTTTGAGTAATATGTAGCAGATGTTTGTTCTGTTTTTGCCATTGTACAAATCAATATATTTTCTTAAATGAAAGGAGAAAAAAACCAGTCATCCTAGATGTTGTAGACAAACTGAGTTTCTCTAGCCTGAAATACAGATGCAAAACCCACAAGCTCTTTCCTGAAATACAGATGCAAAACACACAAGCTCTTCCCACTGAATAATCACAAAAAGGATTCAATTTTAAATTTACTGAAATATTTAACTCCCACTACTTTATGGCTTATTAATTACTTTAACAACTTGTTCCAGACTGTCCTAAGGTACTCAATCTTGACCACAACCAAGAATACATTATTTTTTAAATTGGATTAAGCTTTTGTTTTATTGTCATCAATATTAACAACTGCATGTCCTTAACATGCAAGTTAGGAAACCAGAGCTGTTTCTTACGTGCTGCTTGAAAACCTAACAATGCACAGATACTAACTGCTTCCTGTAAAGTGACAACCTTCTTCAGCTTCTTCTGGATTTTCAGTCAGCAGGAATTGAGAACATTAATTATCTCGCAGGATGTACTGAGTAGGTCATGGGACGAAGTTCTTCCAAAATCCCTACTGCTACAGACTGTACATTGGCTGAAATATTAGTAGATACAATATAGCATTTTCGTACTAAGATGATTTTCTATTTCCATGGTAGCAGACAATTTGGACAGAGTTCAAGTGTGTGGGTTTTTTTTTTTTTTCTTAGCAAAAGGACTAATGAGAGCAGCGGGGTTAAATTGCAGCCTCTGTTCTGTTTGTTATACAGAGCTGTGGTATGTGGCTGTTCCTGTCAAGGAGATAAAAGATGAATGAGACAGATATGCAGTACAAAGGAACTAGAGGTGAAGACATGAAGTACCTTGCCTGGGATCTTTCAGTCACAGGACCTCTGCGCCATAACTAGTGCTTGTCCACTTCTTGCAGCTTTATTCCATGTTTTCATAGTAATTCCAGTTGTATTATGTCTATAAACATGGTGCAATGTACATATTACATTTGATGGTGTTCTTCTCCACACTTTTGTTTATCCAATTCTCATCGCTCCCTGTGTTTCATACTAGATCTGAGTTTGGAAAACAGTAACACACAAAGCAGATTGGTTGCTGCTAGTCCTGTTGCTTAATTTTTCAATGGGAATTTCAGTCACTCTCATGATAAGGGTAGGACAGAGCCTGAACTAATGTTGGCTATAATACTCTCAGATCAATTGAAGTTACTTTAAAAGAGTGAAGATGGCCATATATGCCACAGTACTCAAATATATGGTTTTATGATGTATTTTTGGACTGTACTTCTACCATACCCCATTTCAAAATGTGCATGTAGAGTGTCTTGTGGAACAAAAGAGAGTATTTGGAAAGAAGAATGTGGATAGGTGTCATAATAATATGGTAGCCACTGTTAGAAAACCACAACAGCTACTCTTACATATAAATACTGAGGGTATGAGTATTCAGGAAGGAAGTACGATAATGTAAGAAAAGGTTACAGAGCCAACTAATGATATGAGAAAAAAAATAGTTCTTTGTTCTTCATCCTTGTCTTTATGTCTGTTATGTGTGTTAATCCTCTTAGTATATTGCCTTTCTGATTGGCATCTCAGAAATGGTTCATAATCAAGTTTAAGTGAAAGACTAAATTGCAATAAAAGTGGCAGTAAGTGAAATTTTACAGCTGCAGCCACACACATTTTACTTCAGGGAAGACAAAGAGGGGAGTAAGCTGGGGCATTTTAGGAGATTCTAATAAGTAATTGTCAAAATTACATAGAGTACTTCAACCCTTCCTTGTCTAGGATGCTTCAGATGGCTATTATTCAAAATTATTAAATACAGTACTACAACATAGTTCTGCAAGAAAAAATAGTAGTGTTTTGAATAAATATCCTTAGAAACACCATGGTACCAGCACAGTGAAGTTTGCATCTTGCTAGAGCTAATGGCCACAAAAGCATCTGAGGTGGAGAATTGAATTAATAAGATTGTTAATATTCTCTCTCAGCTTTTCAAATTCCCACTTTCATCCTTGTGCAAACTAAGGATCTTTTGCTATTTAGGTATATTTCAATTTCATTTTCTTTATCAGACTTTCTCAAACCAATGAATGCAAGTTGGAACAAGTCCCAGAGTAAATATTGGGAACCCAGACATGAAACAGTCACTGATCCTGTGGTTAAGATGGTAACTTTTTAGATTCAAGTTCAATCCTTCCCAGTATCTTACAGAACTGCACAATGTGTCAATTCTTACATCCCTTAGAACTACTCTAATTATTCAGTTATTAATGATTCTGGGGTGAGTGAGGTTCTGGTTTTAAAATAGGTCTTTTTATATTCTCTTTTACATTCTTGTGTAATACAGTAAGTTTCAAACTTCCATTTTGTGGGGAAGGTCTTCCTTCTCTACTGCAACTACAAATACATCTGTAGTTTTGAGATCAGAATACAATACGCGTTCTGACATAGTTACAAAAGATGTAGATAACATGCTTCCACAGATCATGTTGCTTGTAGCAAATTCATAAATTTGTTGTAGAAAATTCATAATGCTCAGAATATCTGGTTTAACCAACATTTACATTGTTATTTTACATTTATTTTTAATTTAAATGCTTAGTCTTATGCTAAATAAGTATCTCATAAAGGTCTAAGGCTTGTTGAAAATCTGTATTAATGATCCAGAAAACTCCATGATAAACTCTCTTTAAAGTTTCAGGTAAAAAACATCTGAACCACATTTTCTAAACTATTAAATTAAGGTTAATGCAGTGTCCTTTGAATTAATTGATGAAGTGGAAGGTAATTCTTATTCTGTATAATGCATTTGTCACATTTTTCCCAAATGCTGAGGAGTTATGTTTATTCCATACTTCTGTGTGCTTTGTGTTGCTGTTGACAGTTTTACCATTTGCCATTATTAGAATATATTTTCTTACCTCTTCCAAAATTAATAGTCAGATATTTTATCTTTTTTCCTTGTTTCCCTAGGTTTTAGTTTGTAGTCCCTGATATAAAATTCCAGTCTTCATTTGCTATATGCTAGTTTTTATTATTTTTAATGTCTGGTTTTTGTAATCCTCTAAGCCAATATAATCATTAGTGTTTCTTAATTACAGATTTTTGAAATATGCAATGTGACCATTTTATTTGGATTACACGTTGTTCTGTTCATAAAATTAGTTGATTTAACTCATAATTTACTTGTAGACTTGTGAAAGTGCTATTTTTTAAGCGCTAAACACATATAAATCCTTTTTCTGTCTTATTCCACTTGCACATAGCAAATATATACAGAACAAGGGCACTTGCTATGAAGTAATTTTAGTTCTGTGATCATAACGAAATGAATTTGGATTTCCTTTTGAATGGGTGGAAATGTTCCTGAATTAGGAGACTGACATATATGCCATAAATTCTGATGGAATCAGTTGTATTGAAAGGGTGAAACATATGGCATCTTTCATTAAGAATAAAGCTTCTTCTATAGTTACTTCATAGTTACGCATTTGAATAGCTATCCGTAATCTTTTCAAGGATCATTTGCTTGTCAGATATGGGTAACTGTTTTGGGTTAACGCCAGTAGGCGGCTGAGCCCCGCACAGCCACTCGCTCACTCCCCCACAATGGATGGGGGAGAGAATCGGAAAAGTAAAAGTGAGAAAACTTGTGGGCTGAGATAAAGACAGATTAATAGGTAAAGAAAAAGCAGCATGCGCAAGCAAAGCAAAATGAGGAATCCATTCACCACTTCCCATGGGCAGGGAGGTGTTCAGACATCACCAGGACAGCCGGGCTCCATCACGTGTAACAGTTACTCGGGAAGACAAACACTGTCACTCTGAACTTTCCCTTCTCCTCCGTCCCCCAGCTCTATATGCTGAGCATGATGTCATATGGTCTGGGATATCCCTTTGGTCAGCTGGGGTCAGCTGTCCCCGCTGTGCCCCCTCCCAATCTCTCACCCACCCCCAGCCCCCTTGCTGGTGGGGTGGGGTGAGAAGCAGAGAAAACCTTGATGCTGTGTAAGTAACTGCTCAGCAGTAACTAAGGAATCTGGATGTTATTGTCACTGGTTTGGTCACAAATCCAAAACAGAGCACCATATGAGCTGCTATGAGGAAAATTAACTCTACCCCAACCAAACCCAGCACAGTAACTTAGAAACAGCTAGCACTATTTTGATAGAGTGCTGCTTCGATTCCCACTTTGCTTTCTCTGTTCTTTTAAAGTTAGTTATATCTTATTCTTCAAGTTGTGCACTTCATTTCACAAGGGTGCTGTCATACCAACTCTATTAGGTTTGGGCATGTAAACAAACAATTCTGATTCATCTTTATTTCTCAAGCCCCCAGCTCAATGTCTTCATAGCCTTTTGGGTTTGGATAGCTTTTTTAAAACACAACTTGATTTAGGTCTAAGCAAGTGCTTTAGTCTTTATCTTTGTTAATAGTTTAACACCCCACTAACTGGGCTAGCAAGTTTTATCTGGGAAGGAAGCTGACTGCTAAGCATTGTACTTGCCAGTATTGATAGAAGCAAGAGTTGTAAGGGACAACAGTATTTTTCAGACACATATTCAAAAAACATCTGGGAAATATTTGCACATCGTTATTTACACTTTTTTTTTTTACATACCATAGTTTGCAATCCTTATCCTACGTGTATTTTAGCTCACCTTTTATTATGTATTAAAGAATTAGTGATGCAATAAAAAAAGGAATCTTGATACGTTGCAGTTTTGTGTGGGATCTCAATGCAAAATTGACTGTATCTCTTTCTGCAAGAGGTGTTCAGCAAGTTATTAAACAATATTACAGCTTTTCCTTATATATGATGTTTTTAAAATGTTAAAACCACTCATTGTTTATGTTATTCAAAACAATGAGAGAAATTGCCATTATCCCATGTGGAGGCGTTCAGGGCTGGAGAGACAATGCAGAACTGAGCTTGCTTATTCCAGTATATCTAAAAAAAGGTTGATAATTCTTTCATGCCTAATCTTATCAGTTATGGTGAGTCCTCAGATGAACAGTAGTGCCATAATTTATTGTAGATTCATGCAGAACTATCATGTAATATATACCACCCAAAAGGGTTGTCTAGGGTTGCTTCAGATCTGGGAAAAATATTCCAGGCTCTCATGACTCCTGCTGCTTCTGTGTAACCAAACCATCAGGTAGCAGTGGCACTCTTACTGCACTAGGGAAGGGAGGTGAGGAGAGAGGCAGAGAGGGTCATTTTTTAGTTTTTTTCATCCTTATGAAGTACTTACTGTTGCAGGGTTCTGGGACAACTACTCTAATATCTCAATGGCTTTACCCAAAGAAAAGGAATTTTCTAGAGACACACCTTCATAGTTATAAATATATATTTTTAATATTTACCAAAGCTTACGCTTCTAAGCAGTGACCACATACTCCTGACACAGGTTGAGGGAAAAATGAGGAAATGCACTTATTACCTTAAATTCAGCAATTCTGTATCAGCTCATTATTTTTAGTGCTCAAGTTATTATCAAGAAGAACATATAAAGCAATTCCCAGTCTCAGGATATATGTACATTATCTTGAAGTCAAGGGAACAAAGTTACAGAATTCTAACTACTGAGTAAATAAAGTAAAAAAAGTGGGAAAAATTATTTTAATGTAAATACAGTGGAATTAGCAATTGAGTATTACACAAACAATATATATTATATGGTTGAAAGTGATTTGTACTGTCTTGTCTAGGTTTAAACTGTTGGTTTTGGAAGCAGTGCACTTTTTAGATAAAAGAACATGGCTTTCTAGTGCAGAATTTTATACAAATGAGTAAAAAGGACAGGACAATTTATTTCACTTTCAACAGTGACAGACATAATATAGCTTCTCTTTAAGCATCTGAAGATAGGTACTGTATATCTGGCAGCGTTGTACCTTTGGCTTCTCATCATAAATGATCTTATACCAGTGACCAGATGATCTGCTTTTATAAGAAGTTATTTCAAGTCAGTGATCCTCCTTGTCAGCTAAAGACTTGAGTGTCTTCTTTTGTCAGTCCATCAACTTTAAAAGCTTTTCTTTGCTCATCAATTATCCTGAATTCATATTTGGCTTGGTTTATGTACAATGGATATAAACCCCATTTGTTTCAACTCCATTAGACTTGAATGCTATCTAAAATACAAGTTAGTGCCACAGAAGTATTTTCCATGGTATTTCTGCTCCTTTTGCTATAATTTAAATATTATCAACATTTTTCTCTTCTCAATCCATTTCCTGATTTAAATATTTCTCTACACTTGCCCTTGGCAAACCTGTCTTCCTTAGAAACACTTCTTCAAAGTGAAGTCAGTAGCAACAAAAACTATATAACATTTCCTCATCATTTAATTTTACATTTTGGAAGTAAATCTTATTCACTATTTAACAAATACAGGATTAAAGTCGGCCTGGATTTTTTTTGCTTTTGTTAAACATGAAAAGCTTAACAAAACTGTCGGGCTCTCAGTAGACTTACATCAGTATTCTGTGGTGGTTCTGAAAGAAATCTAATGCATTCTCTAGCCTCAGCCCTGAGGTCCCTATCCTTTTGACAGTCTATGTAATAAAAATGCAGCACGTAGGAGGTACTGTTTGAGATCAACATCCCTATGTCACAGAAAACTAGAGAAACTTCAGAGAAACTGAATGACCCAAAATACTTCATAAAAAATCATTCTGAATGATTCACTTCTGTTTTCATAAGGCCCATCATATATTGCTTAAGTATTGCAGCCACTATATAGTTCAGATGCTGACCAGTAACAAAGTGTTACAGGAAGATTTATTTTTTTTTTGGTAACATTTTTCATGTGAAAGTTGCTTACGTTTACCATGGTATTAGATTTTCATGCTTCAAAATTCTAGATGTAAGTATTTGTCTTAGCAAGGGAATTTCAAGCAGAGAAGGTTTTAAAAGATTTTTCTATTCTGTGAAAAATTTTGAAACCTAAAAATCCTGTTGTACACCATCATGAGGTGAAGGTACTTGGGAAGAGACAAAACAGGTCAGTCAAAGCATTCCCATGTAACAGAGAATCTTATTTCCTTCTGTTTCTGACAGGGATCCTGAGAGGCTGAAGTTGCTGTCTATCTACTAGAATACTGATGTGGGCAAAAGTCACTTTCTCTTCTGTTCTATTAAAAAATTAATCATGGACCAGATTATCCAATGATATTTTTTTTTCTGGATGAAAATTTTATTGCAAATGTTTCAACATAAAGTTTTAGTTACATAAACTGACTGATGTAAAATCATTCTGTTGAGGTTTCTCAGTCAGCTCCAACTCTTACGTTTTTATAGGCACAAAGTATTATTTATGAGTTATTTTGCTTCCTCCCATCTGTTTGAATTTGTGTTCTCCAGAATTATTTCTGTTTTATAAACAGTACAGCAAAAACTGTTGTTGACGCATCTAGTTGCACAATACAGTGTTTCCACAGTTAATAGAAGAGTTAAGAAAACAAAATTCAAGAGACCAGCAAAAGATTAAAGAAATATAGAAGATTATCTCATCCAGTTGAAATGAAATTTAGCATGCTTCTTCCTTGGAAGGAAAATAATCATTTACAGTCTAAAACAACAATAAAGATGCTATTTTATTCATTTCAGATTTGTGTGTATACATATATCTGTTTCTGAAGACTAACAACAAATAAGTGTGTAGAATATATTGTGTTATGCTGCCATACAAAGGAGCTATACCTCAAGTCATCTATATGACATACAAATTTGCTTATACAAAGAGCTTCTTTGACATGAGTGATGCTTATGAATTAAACCTTTACAAGCATGCATTTGGTACGTTTCAAGTCAAACACATTTATTTCAAGTATAATTAAGCAGATCCTATCATTTAAGGCATCATCACTGGGAGGTTTAAGATGGTCATTGAATGAAGATTCAGCATTTCCGATACTCAGGCAGAGATCAGTAAGGTTTGACTAGAAGGCTCACAGTTACAAAACAAGCACTTTAAAAATAAGGCAATAGGCTTCTCTCTCAACAAATATTTTCTTTTTTACCTGGGTCTTTATATGCAAGATGAAAGGAATTTGGTCAAATCTATAGCTTTTTGGAGACAAGATTATCTCCAATCTTTTGGTTGCTTTCAGGTTTTTTGGAGGTTGACAAGCAAAGTTACAGTTGACTTGAAGCTTCGTCTTCAATATTTTAAGCAGAATATGTGTTGTATTCTTCTAAGGTATTTTTGAAAAAAAAAATAGTATTATTATTTCTAATCCTTAGCTCCTTGCTAATAAATCCATTGCCCAAGGAATTCTCTTGTGTATCCAAGAATGTTTCCATGTTCTCCAGTAAAGCTTACAGCTGGTTAAAGGTAGTAGATGTCTCAGAATAATAGCCTTTATCCTTAAAATACTGGTGTTTATTTTGTGTTTCATTCTGATCCTTCAGGAATTAATTTTCTTTTCTAATCAAATCATGGTAAAGTATGGTAAATCAAATCATGGTAGGGTAGGAGCTGGTGCATAAAACTAAAGCTAAATACTGTATATCATCTTAGCTAAAAGAATTATCTGCAAACACATGGAAATATTTTTTACAATGTTATACCTTCTGAGATACTAAGTATTGATTACAATTTTTTGCAACATTTCAAAATTCTGATGAGATGATTACTTAATCCAACACACCAAGCCATGTTCCAGTGCATCAGGACAGATGATAAGTATGTTACAATCGCACCTAATATGTAGTTAAATTGCAAAATGCTTATGATAACAAAAATATTCTTTCCTAACGTATTATCATCAATGGATTTAAAAATTGTCTTTGTATGTTAGTCACCCATGCTATATTTACTTTCTAGCCTGCTTTCTGCAAGAATGTAATTGACTAAATGCTATTTGCAGCATCTATATTAGTGGCAAATGTAATGCAAATGTCTGGAAGATTATGATGTGGCTTTTTTTCTCAACTTTTATAACCAATCAAAACTTTTTTAGTCAGTTTACAAATGAACAAAACCCAATTCATTACCTGAATAAACAATATAGAAATTACTGATATGACAGAAATAAGGACCCTACAATGTTATTTATGTCATTGCTCTTCTGAGTCCCTTTTGAAATAGTTTGCTTTGATTTAAAATGTGTGTATTTGGTTATAAACCACCTCTGTACAAATAGAGCTGAAAGAATTGGGTAGTATATTATAAAATTTATTTCTATATTTTGGTTTGTGAGACAACTTTTGCATTCATTATAGAAGCAAAGATTGAGCAGAATAAATTTAAAGCCTATTAAGTCAACCATATGCAATATGCATCTACTGATGATAATAAGAAAAAATAGCTAGTGAAGTTTTGTTTATTTTACTATATTTACATATTTTAAAATATCTTGCCTTATGAAGCATTAATAAGATTGTATGTACAGTCTTCCTGGACCATTGTATTTATTGTATTTGCAGAAGGCAGCTGATGGCACCTGACATGAATTAGGATTTTACAGTTATAGAATGAATTACAGGGCTTCAAAGGAGAATTTGAAGTGTTCATGGTGTTTCTTATGTCTAAAATATAACAGTGCAAAATGCTTTAAGTTTCTCTGTAACACTGAATGCTCTGGAGTCAAGACATAATTTATTTAGCATTTATTTGTGCAAAGAAATCACACCATCTAGGACTGGAGGCTCTAGGGAAAGGTAGATGGACCGGGCAAAGTTTCTGTAAAAGTTTAGGTAAATTCCCGGCAAATATGTGAAGCAGGATGGAAGGTAGAAAAACTGGAGAGCGGAAATATTCTTGGGAATGGTTTAAAATCAACTTGTTGATTTTAATGACATTTGATAACAATGACCTACCTTGTTCTTTTGCATAGTAATGTAGGATAAAGGCTGTTAGATGTCTTAAATAAATTAATGCGTTTTTGGCTACTTCTGCAGACATCTAAAGACACTTGAACCTGGTTGATGATTTGCTTTGATACAATGTCTGCTGAGTCTAGGTTTGCATCATATAGCAATGCTAATTATTAATAATCCTCCAAAATATTCCTTAAACTTGCAACCTTTTTGTTACAGTAAATTTTCCAAATAATTCACCTGTACATTAATGGGCTCTTATAGAAGTTTATTCTTTTTTCTTAATTTAATTTTCTTTCAGAATCTATTCTTTCAGAATCCTAATTCTGCATTTGGATTGTTTCCTTACTCCTTAATCTCTTGGTGGTATAAAGATATACCTCCACAAAAGAATGAAATCTGTTTTGAGGTTCTGTGTTTCTTCAGCAGTGATAAGAAAAGCTCTTTTATCTTTCTTGATTGACTAAAGTTTCTGTTGTTTTATTATTACATTATTATCCTTTGTGTGTGTTAGCAGATTATATATAACTGCAAGAACTGTGAGCATTCATGATTGTTCCTTATTACCTTAAATGGCAATAGAATAATTTCTGCAGAGTTGTTTGCTATGTCATTTGGAAAAAAACCCTGTTGTAATAGTAATTCTGCCTTTTGTTTTCATGCCGTATATTCTTAACAAAGACGTTTTCCCCTGTTTATCTTTTTTTTTCTGGTTAGCATTTGGTCTAGTTGTCAGCAGTCTCATTTAAGTTATTTAACTTTTCTTCACTTGCTTTTGGAAAGTTTTGAATTCACTCTGATCCACTTGTGATGCTTTCTATATTGTTTTTTCATTATTCACTTTGCATGCAATCATATATGATGTGGATATTTGGCAATTCAGTTCACCAGGTACTGTCACATAAATAACGTATTTCTAGACTTCTGCACATGCCTATTAACCTGATTGACCTCAACCCCCTTTGCAATTTGTTAGAAGTTTCCTTCCACAGTAATACTTTATACTTTGCACCGGATCCAGTCTTTTTATCCAGTAGCCCATTTTAACCCTATTCTTTACCTCAACTACTAATCTCTAGTTTGGAACCTTGTCAAATACTTTTTGAAAATCTGAGTATATTACATCCACTGAATTCCCCTTATCTCTTACAGCAGCAATATCTTCAAAGAGCTCCAACAGGCTAGATAAGCATGACAGTTCCCTGCCAGAGTCCTTGCTGGTTATCCTTAATCAAACTATGCTTCTCCAGGTGTTCTCCCTACTGCAAAGGCCTGTGTGAAATAGTTTAAATTATTTTCTTCATGAACCACTATCTACAGTTTGCTCTTAAGCCATTTCAGATTACTTCAAATTTAAATCTACAGTTTTCCTTGGCTTTAGCTAATGCTGTTTTCCTTCTAACTGGCGTATATGCTATGCCAATATTTTTTGCTCACATTTTAGATATTGTTATGAATAGATGATTACTGTTTGAATTGTATCTGTTCTAACGAGATCTGTTACTGTGAGCTGTGGTTGTCACAAATAGAAACTTGCAAAGTACTGCTGTCTGCTAAGCAGATGAATTGCTGCTTCAACAAACGGCAAGGAGAATCTATTATATTGCCCTAGAAATTTTAGTCAAAATTCATATTCGTTTGTGCTCAGTTTTGGACCACTCCTAAATTCACACCAAATGTTGTCGTGAGTGTTGTTTTTTGGAAAACATTTATCATTTCAGTGAGGGATAACTCTTCCCTTTTTTCTTCAATGTCTGCTTATAAAAGATCAAGCCTCCAGTTACCATGGCCTTTAGCTTTTGCCTCTTATTCCTGCATATGCTGTCCTGACAACTCAAAACAAAATGTAAAAATGGTCCATGTATTTCCTTATTTTCAAATAATGATTCTGTGGGCTGTTATGTAAATGTATATGGCTCCACTGGTAGATATATATGTATGTGATAAGAAATACATCAATAACTATGACTTAGTGGGGGCCTCCCCTCTCTCAGACAGAGAAATTGTGGTACAGCTAAATTTAGATTCTTCTGAGTCCTTCTACAGCATCAGTCTGTAAAAGTTGGTTTTGACTCTTTATTTTGGTCTGACACTTTTATTTGTACCCTTTTGAGGAGTCAGTAAACCACATATTAAACAGTGATTATAAACAACAGATCAGAAATACCTTATAGGTTTTTCTTCAGCAGGACCTGTCAGGACATCAAAATCATAGAATCATAGAATGGTTTGGGTTAGAAGGGACCTTAAAAATTACCTAGTTCCAACCCCCCTGCCATGGGCAGGGACACCTTCCACTGAGCGAGACTGCTCAAAGCCCACATCCAGTCTGTCCTTGAACACTTCCAGGGATGGGACATCTACAGATTCTCTGGGAAAAACCCATAAGCTCTTGGTTGGCTCATCATCCATCTGCAGATGGAGCTCCGTGCACTCCAACTGGTCGTTGACATAGAGGGCAACACCCCCTTCTCACCTCCCCTGCCTGTCCTTCCTAAAGGGCCTGTATCCTTCCATTCCAACACTGCAGTCATAGGAGCCAGCCCACCACATCTGTGTGATGCCAGTAAGAACGTAGCCCCACAGGCATGCACACTTCTCTAACTGCTCTTGTTTATTCCCCATGCTATGTGCACTTGCACAGAGGGATTTAAACTGGACCCCAATAAAGCTGACTTACTGGATGAGGCAGCTGGAATTCCTTTGTGCTGCTCTTCAGGTGCTCTCCTGCGGTCCTTCTCCAGGCTCTGGGCATCTCTTGCTGA
>JAVJGJ010000059.1:70092827-70111714 GCA_035590215.1 Microhierax caerulescens | reverse complement strand
AGCAGACCAGGTTTCTCAAAGCAAGGCCCATGGTCTAAGTATGTGAACACCTGGCTGTGGCACCTGTCCTGCAACCACTTGTTGATTTGCCGGATTTGGCTGTCCCTTTCAAACCCCTTCCCTTTGAGCATGAGGATTGATGAAAAAGTTACCTGTGCTCCAGGTGAATGGATGGCTTCATCCCTTCCTCAGAGCGGACTGGGGTACAAGGGGATGTGCATGGTACATTGTCGCAGCACTCTCCACACTATCAGGCTGCAACAAGGTCTTTTATCATCTCATACTGGCACACTCTTCATGCCAGTCCCCCTGCTGCCTTCTCCTCATCTGTCCTCTCTCTCTCCTTCTGCTTCTTCCTCTCTCACTTCTTCCTCAGCTGCTCCCTCTTCATTGGCTCCCAACCCCTTCACAGAACCAGCCATACCTGCACCTTATCTACATCGACCAACCCATTGTATATTATCAATGCTAATTAACCAATCTACACTCTTCTACAGTACATGGTCTGATTTGCCTGTCCTGTTGATGCACTGTTCCCCATTGCTGTGTTGGGGTGAGGTTATCAGTAGAATCCCACTCCAGACATTTTTGTTCTCACAGGACCATGTCAGATTGGTCTTCATTTGTAACTAACTTGCCTCTCTGCAAAATTGTTAGTGACAGTTCAGTAATAGACTGGCATTACATAAAAGAGATAACTAGATAATGGAAATGGCAACTGCTTCATCCTTCCTTCCACCCATCTGTCTTTCCTTCCTTCTGTCTGTCCTTCCTGCCTTTGTTCTGTACAGTTTCTCTAAGAGTTTTCTGCTTAAGCAGGAGCCAGAGGTTTCAGTAGACCAATTACTTGAGCCATTGCAGGTGAAGGAAATATATCGCAGGCTTGTTTCTGAAACAACCCTCAACAACGTGTAACTCTCATCAAGCCTATAGCTCTGAAGCATTTACTTTTCTGCCCCTCCACAGGGACAGTCTCCCATGCACAAAAAAGTCACATAAGCTATCTGTGTGAAATGGAAGATTTCCTGGTCCTCCTGCCACCTCCATGTTCTGAGCTGCTGTGACTGAATCTGGCTATAGCCGTTCCATTATTCTTTTTGCATCTGACATCCTTTATTGTTGCTCTTGATTGAGATAACACAAAGTGCCTCTGCTATCAGGAGATGCCTGGAAATCAACAAGTGGGGTGCAATTTCTCTTGCTTAACGGTAATGCCTAAATTGCTATTTGCTTTCAGAAATGCTTAGCTGATGATTTGATAGTGGGAATATTTTTTTTAGATTCTCTCTTACCACACTCATAGCTAAAAAATTTGCAGGTGTATAATAATTGCTCTGACGTTAGAAACTGCTTACTGGGAATGATTTATATTCGTAGCTCTCTGATGAACCTATAAGAAGTGATTTAACAGAAAATTCCCCTGAAAATTGAGGCTATACTTTCTATTACAAAGTTACAGTAGATAACTTTTTCAGAAAAAAATAATTCCCTATTTTCGTGACGTTGTAAGAGTATAGCTATCATTAATTTGATCTGAATGACAACAAAGTATTTTAAATATAATAACTATGAAAGAATATTGAGTGTTTGAAGAATAAATCTATAAAATTATCTATTCAATTTTCTTGTCATTTTCTCTGAAGCTCGTGTTTATGGCTGTGACTTTCACCATAAGGAAAACATCTTTTCCTTGTAACAAAGGTTTGCCACCTCTTGAATGTTACTGGTTTACTCTTCTTATGCCTCAAGCTGGATGAATCAGCTCCTTGCCATGTGCCTTAGCTCTGTGCTCTGACTTCAGCTGAAGAAGTTTGGGCTGCCTCAGCTGTCTGCCTGGAGGACAGGCAGGACCTGGCAAAGCTGAATAGGGCTGTCCATAGTATTCATAGTATGCCCACAAAATATCTCAATATGTAAGCAAGGGCAGTTTATACATTTCTAGTACTTCGTAAACACATCATGTGACTGAGAAACAGGACTGCACTGAGAGAATTAACCTGCAGTTTAAGATTGATGCTGTGTAGTGTATTCTGTGTGGAGAAATATACTTGCTAAACTGTGTTGTGTATTCTTTGCCATTGTCTTTGCTGGTTATAACTAAAATGTAGTGATGTAGCCTTAGTGAAGGTTTCTGAACAATCAGCTATTAAAGGTGCTATATAGCATTTAATTCTGAATGTAGGCTGGCAGATTTCAGAGGCAAGCAGCTTTTGTTAAAGAGTATCTGTATCTGAAATCTGTCCAGATCTTGTGCGGAGAAATCCTTTATAATAATTACCCAGTTGAAAGCTATTTTTAATTCTTGTGAATTAAAGTGAATATTGGGTCAATTAAAGTTTTGACAAACAAGAATATTTTCTGAAAATAAAGGTATCAGTCTTTATTTATACCATAAAATTATGCTTAAGGGAAAATAAAAGTGCAAGGTTGAGGATTATTTTGGAAGAATTCTCTCCTTAGTGTCAACCTCCATTAACTAGACTGAGCAGACAGGGGTCCATGGCAAAGAAGCATCTTTGTCTAAAGTCGTGGGGCTTCACTGGCCTCACAGCACATAGACACACTGTAGATTCCTCTTCCAGCTTTTTACACATAAGCATTTTACACATCATTTTGAAAGCATTTTCTCTGGGAAGAAGAATGAGGATAGGATGACCTCCAAACAGAAGGATTCTTCAGTACATTTGCTTTCATAAAGTATCTGCCTTTCTTAAGCTAGCACTTAAACAGAGGCAAGGTTTGCATTATGCTGAAAATGCTTGTTCCATGAAATCCATAAACCAGTAAATGCCTACATGACTCAAAAATAATTATCCTTACAGTATTGTCTCAAAAACTAAATTTCTAATTTGATCAATACATCAGGACATAACTCTATTATCTTCTTCTTGTCATTCACATACACTTTATATGTGATGTTTTCTACAATACTGTCCTCCTTGTTATTATACTGCCTGTAGCACTGCTCTGCATATTTATGGTCTTTGAACTGGATCACAAAGAAAAATTCCTCCTCCAACCCTCAGCCACATTTAGTTTCTGTATGGTTATTTTAATTTGGATCAGTTCACTCCGTGGCCCTACAGATAGTTATATTTACAAAAGCGAGTGAGTAGCACAGATGTGGAAACAAGCATAGGGCAGACAGAGAATAACTGCTTAAACTTGTATACTACTGCAGAAAGAACCTGAGTTAAACATTTATGAGATGTGTGGATATACTGTGCATATATCTAGGATCAGTGCAATTTTTCTTTCTTTCATAAAGCACTTGTCATCAATCTTCTGCAAGCAGTAAGTGAAAACAGAAGCTGTCATCTACACTACGGTATTTGCCTTACACCCTGGAGGCAGCAAATATCAGCTCAGTTCTCTTTAAACACCAGGCCTTTCTACTTTGCTTTTTGATAGCCAGAAGATTTGCTTTGTCTGTCATAGTCCAGCATACAGATGTATGTTAGATGTTTTTCCTTCATTCATGTTAAGGAACCAAAGAATGATGAAGAGTTTTTCTCTCAAAGAATGCCCCTGCCATCCCAGCTGCGTGTAGTAGCTGCTAGGCATAGAAAGACAACTGTAGCTGGATAGCAGTGAGGAAAACTACATTCAGGATGTAAAGATCTGATTTAATATAATATACAAAACAAAATACCATAGAGCTATAGAAGAAAATGTCAGTGAAACATATGGTTTGACTGCACAGTCTTTCAGAGAATGAGTTTTGCCTCAAGAATTACAGGCTCAGGCTTTCAATCTTCATTGCCTGAGATGAGTGCATGATATGAAGCATTGTGTTCTTCAGAATCTGGATGTAATGAGATGCATTAAGAAGAGTGTCGTTCTTGATATTCTGCCATAGCTCTAAATTGCTTATTCTCTACAAGTCTGGATTACAAATGTGTTTCTTTGCCTAAAGTAACATTAAAAAATATATATTCCTCTTTGTTAGAAAACTCTCCATTAGTATGTGTGGTTTACAGACTTATGCTCCGAATTATGAAATGAGTATATAAAAATCTTCATGGGTTGTTGAGAAAATAATAAAGTTTGTGTCATGTTTGCCAGATAAACACTAAAGGAGAGATTTTACAAAAGGGCTCTTACTTGAGTTCCGAATTCTAACAGCCCCAAAGGAATCAGAACTTGATAAATCATGAGAGCTATTTTTAGTCTTTTGTGTAACAACCTGCTTTGTAGCTTTTAGAAACTTCTAGCTCATAAATTGCCTTGGTGATCTGCTCTACCTTTTGTGGAGCTGTTAAAATTGAGTCAGTATGTACCTTTAAAAACTATAGTAGATTTACTTGCTATTATTAGTTTCTTTATTTTTCTGGTTTTCAAAAGGCTTCAGTACAGACAAATAAAATGTGAATGTTAAGAAGACTGAGATCCTGACTGTGGATTAATATGAATGTTATACTAAGTGTAGAGTACAAAAGAAACATAGGTATTGATTGGGATCAAAATGGCAATCCATATTTTCCAACTTTCTGTCTAATGTACAGTACAAGATGATGCAGAGACAGATGTAGGAAAGCTTTCAGCGAATGAGTTTTGAATAGCTGTTCACACAGCAAGATATGGTGTCAAAATAGTGAACAAAATACTCCATGGGAGTGTGCTGCTTTATTTCCAAACAAATATATATTTCATTTTTTTGTCTGGTCTTGCACAGTGCACTGGCATTTTAACTGAGCTATCTATACTGACTCTTATGCCAAAAAAAATTTAAATGCTTCTGAAATGATTGAAAGATCTTGGGGTTTCAGAAAAATGCTTGGATACCTAATTCTTATCGAAAGTGATGGATATTATCAAATAATTTTAAATTCTGTTCTGTAATAGCTATATTTATGTTGGAAAATTATAGTAGCAAATACACAAGATCTTTCAATGGTATTGAACCTGGCTAGCACAGGATTACCTGCATACTTGTTATACATTCACTTTCCAAACCACACTGGCTGTGTCTAAACTCTCTATCTTTAGCTGCTTGTCCTTTGTTAAATTCCAGACGATGTCCAGAAACTGAGAGGCTGATACGTGGTCCAGGTTCAAACTGCATTAGTGACCTTTGTAACAGGTCTACAGATTAGATTATTTGGTTCCAGTGCCTGGGAATGTTCCACAGCACTGTTTATTTTACTAGCACTGGTATCACTGAATCATAGAATGGTTTGGGTTGGAAGGGACCTTTAAAGGCCATCTAGTTCCACCTCCCCTGCCACAGACAGGGATACCTACCACTAGATTAGGTTACTTAAAGCCCCCCATCCAACCCTGTGACCTTGAACGCTTCCAGAGAGGGGGCCTCCATGACTTCTCTGGACAGCCTATTCCAGTGTCTCGCCACCCTCATACTAAATAATTTCTTCCCACCATCTAATCTAAATCAACCCTCTTTCAATTTAAAACCATTATCCCTTGTCCTTTCACTAAACTCCCTGGCAAACAGCCCCTCTCCAGCTTTCCTGTAGGCCCTGTTTAGGCACTGGCAGGCTGCTTTAAGGTCCCTCTGGAGCCTTCTCTTCTCCAGGCTAAACAACCCCAACTGTCTTAACCTGTCCTCATAGGAGAGGTGCTCCAGCCTTCTGATCATCCCTGTGGCCCTCCTCCGGACAAGCTCCAACAGGTCCATGTCCTTTTTACGTTGGGGGCCTCTGAGCTGGACATAGTACTCTAGGTGGGGTCTTATGACAGTGCAATAGAGGAGGAGAATCACCTTCCTCAACCTACTGACCACATTTCTTTTGGTGAAGCCAAGGATGCGATCAGCTTTCTGGTCTGCTAGCACACATTGCCAGCCCATATTCGGTTTTTCATCCACCGATAGCCTGAAGTCAATCTCTGCAGGGCAGCTCTCTATAGCCTAAATTGTCTTAGATTACAAGTCTAGTCAAAAGAAACCATGGTTTCACGAAGGTATCTTATCTTATCAAAACGTAATTGCAATTTGCCTTGCAATTTCAAATAGAAGTCTGACTAAAATGTGTTGCATGCTATATAATATGGAAAACAGAACCTATGTTGATAAGATTTTAAAGCCTAAAACAATTGCTACCAATGAACATAACAACTGGTTGATGAAGTCATTCTCGAAATTTGTGCTACAAAATTTTGTCTAAACTGCTCAGAATACATACAACTAAGCTTTAAAAAATTGCACAAGCCCTTTTTTTTGTTCTTTTTTAAGGCTATCCATGTAAGCGAATTATTATATTATTTTCCTTAATTTAAAGTCCATTCGTTATCCAAGGTAAATTTCACTTGCCCTCTTCTTACTCCACCTGCGTCTTTCTAGTCATCCCAATTTTCCGCGAAAATTGTTTCACATTTTCCTACAAAGTACCTTCCTTTAAATGAAATGTCAGTAAGCAACAGTAATTGATTAAAAATAGAGGTTTCACTGCTTATCCTTCTCTTTCATAATACTTACGCACTCTGAAATCCTTTAACAACTAAAATGTAAAATGATGCCTTTATAGCCTAGACTAAGTCTACAGCTGTAGAATTTAATCTTACTGAAAAATGATGTTCCATAATATAACATTGGCCTAATACTTTCTTGAGGTTCATTTGATAAAGACCCTTAGCAATTTCTTCTTAGTAGTATGCTAACTCCACTAATCAGAGATAGAAATATATTGAAAACTTAAGTAGTGTCACGACTGAAAATAAATTCAATTTATGTAGAAATAACATATTTATATAATATATATATATATTATATATTATAACATAATTCCACTAATGAAATCTACTTTATGTTTAAAATCTGTATTTATAGCTGTGTAGAATTTTTGCTTTAGGTTCAGAATAAATACCCTCAGATTTACAGTGTTAGAAAATACAACTCCAGCATTTGGAGAGGGAGTGGTAGAAAGAGGAATGTAATTATTACTTCCCAGGTCCAAAAATGACCTCTACTAACAATGATATTTTGTCAAGAATTTAAAAATGCAAAGTTTATTTTATAAGTTCATTTTAATGCTCAGTCTTTTTTTTTCTTTTATTTACTTTTTTTTTTAATAATAATTTTCATTTCTCCAATCTTTGTTTTTTTTAGGGCAAAGAGGAAAAAGAAGTGGATATGTGATGAGAAGTGATGCAGAAAATTCAGTTCTATGGGGCAGACCTAAGAAAACGTTTCCACCCTATCAATTCCATGGGACAAAACAAAAGGAAAAAGTACTCTTTTAAAGCTTTTAACATGCCATTTTTCCTAGGTTGTTGATATTTTTGTGAAAATATGTTGGAGAAATCCATGTGAAAGATAGCTGTCTCTTTTTAAGGTCTTTTATTCCTGGTAGATGGTTAATAGTTCACAGGAAACAACACTGAATGCCATTCCTAATTTATCTTTAGAAATAATTGAACATTTAGCTCTGGGAAATGTAATGGTCAAAGGTATAGGCTTCCCATGGGAAGATATTTGGATAGGGAGTTGCTGCTTATATCCAGAGGGAATTCAGTTTCTTTCCAGAGGTATGAGCACATAGGTGGTGAGGTGACCTTGGCTAGCTGCCAGGTGCCCAGCAAGCTGCTCCATTGCTCCTCCTTCTCAACAGGGCAGGGGGAGGAGATATGATGAACAGCTCCTGGGCTGGTAAGGACAGAGAGAGCACTTACCAACTACCATTATGAGCAAAACAGACTGAGTTTGGGGAAATTAATTTAATTTATTGCCAATCAGAATCAGAGTAGGATAATAAATAAGAAAAAGCGTAAAACATCTTCCTCCCACCCTTCCCTCTTCCCAGACTCAACTTCACTCCCAATTCTTCTACCTCCTCCCCCTGAGCGACACAGGGGCAGAGGGAATGGCTCCATGGCTCCTGGTTACTGTCCGTTCATAATGCTTGCTTTCTGCCACTTCTTCCTCCTAATATTCTTCCCCTGCTCCAGCCTGGGAACCAACTCATGGGAGACAGTCCTTCATAAGCTTTCCGAGTGTGGGTCCTTTCCACAGGTGACAGTTCTTCTGGAATGGACTGCGTCAGCATGCATCCCCCACCCAGGGTGACAGGTTGTGCCAGAAAAACCTGCTCCTGTGTGGGTTCCTCTCCATGGGACACAGTTCCTGCCAGTAGCCTTATCTAGTGTGGGTTCTTTATGGGGTCACGGTTTCTGTCAGGACACATGCACCTGCTCTGGTGTGGGGTCTGCCACAGGCTGCAGGCTGGTACTTGCTCCACCTTTGACCTCCATGGACTACAGCGGGACAACCTGCGTCACCATGGGCTTCACCATGGGCTGCAGGAGAATCTCTGCTCAGGCACCTGGAACACCTCTGGCCCCTCCTTCTTCACTGACCTTATGTCTGCAGAGCTGATTCTCTCACATATTCTCTCTCGCTTCTGTTTCCCAGCTGCTGTTGCATAGTGTTTTTTACCTCTTAAATATGCTATCACAGAGACCCTACCAACATCACTGATGGGCTCAACTTTCACCAGCAGTGGGTCCTTGGAGCCAGCTGAAAATGGCTTTGTCCTACATGGGGGCAATTTCTGGTGTCTTCTTGCAGAAGACGCTCCTGCAGCACCCCTGCTACCCAAATCTTGGCATGTAAACCAAATTCATTGTCAGATATTACAGCATTCTGTTGAGGTTGATAAAACAGAGAAATTCTTTGAGCCCTGAGAAGTTGAATTCATCTCCTGAAGCAAACTTAAATAAACTCACTACTAACAAGTCTTTTCCAGAATGGTTAAACATACTACCTAGTCCCAATCCAAGCTTAATTTTAACATAAGAAAGAGCATATGTTTTGAAAAGATGTTGTTTGTAAAGAAAGTTTTAACAAAACCATGAAGTTGATAGATGAGGTAAATGCGGAATCATTACTCACAAAACATTATTGTACTAGAAGTAGCTGAAACTAGGAGATCAGTTTGAAACAGGTTTTTTTAAAGGCAGCAAGCAGTGAAAAGTTTTTAGATAGCAAGTGCTGAATTCGTTGCTGTAGAAAATTGCAGACACAGGAAGCGTCAACAGATAAAAAAGGGATTAGACAAATTCTGAGACTAGAAATAAATGAAGAAGGGCTAGAAAGTGATGTATCTCCCAAGACCGTTAATCCAGTGGCTGGGGATCCGAGGGGAGTGTCCACTTCGAGGACCCCATTGAGTGGTCAGTGCCTTTCATGAATAGCATCTCCTATGGTCACTCAGCTTGGTAGACCAGACCACCTGTATGATGCTGTTAAGGGCGTTTGTAATGCTTTTATGTCTGTCATTGAACATTCATTCACTTCTTTTTCAGAGTGAAAATTCAGAGTGAAAAACAAGCACAAGATTCAAATCTGTGCAAATTCCCTTGTCCTCCATCCACACACATGTATATCTACCTCCTTACAAATATTTGAGTAGCTTTTGGCTTGGAAATTCGAGCAATTTTTCAAACAGACAACTAGCTAAGTCGTACTCTTGTTGTTTTTGTTCAATAATTCAAGGTATTACACATTGTTGGGTTAGTCTGCTCTATTTTTTTTATTTCTGATTCATCTTTTAGGACATAATTTCAGATCCAACAATGGTGTGGAGAGAAGGGGGTACGCAATAAACATCTGAATTGATCTATGACTGAAATTCCTGCTTTTTGTATATATCTATGACACAGATAACTGTGCCTTTCCACAATGGCAGTTAATGTTGACAAATGGTTAGAAAATGGCTTGGATGATGCATGTGGTAATGAAACTTTACAGTAATTTACAATGGCACAATAGTCCCATTAAAAAGTGATTCACATGAGCTGGAAGCATTTTATTATATTTACAACACAATAGAGCTCTGCTTCTCTTCAAATAAGGATGTTCATTGCAAATCATTGTGCTAGGTTTTATGTTTTGAGTTTCTCCTTTATTAAGTTTCTTTTTCCATGGTGGCCTTTCACATCTTGTCTAATGCAGCGAGATTGCCTGTTGCTGGTGGTGACTGTTAGCCACAGCTGCAGCTGACTTACTGCTGCAATGATTCTAGTGCAAGTGTGGACAAAGACCAGGGTCAGGGTTGTTTTTTTTTGTTTTGTTTTTTTGGTTTGGTTTGGTTTGTTTGTTTTTTTTTTTTCACAAAGACCTGTGTAATAGTATACAACTGCAGAACATTAAAAAGATCAGTGATTAGTTAATGGTTAACTGTATCTGTGTCTGAAACTCGCTGTTCTGTAGAATAAGATACAATCTATAAAGCTGATAAGAAAGAAAGAAATTTTGTAGTTTGTACACAACTTCAGTAACAAGTATTTTTTGTTTCCTCCTCTTTTTTTCCTTTAAATGATTTCTGGGGGCTACGACATCCTAAAAATTACAGACCTGTGAATTAGGCAATGTTACATTTGGAAGATGTTAATTTAATTATAGATTAGGGGTGTGTACTTCTCCGTTAATTCCAGGAGGAAATCAAAGAGATCTTTAAGTATATATAAAGAAAGAAAACAAAACATTATTACAAAACTGTAATATTAGGAGAATTAAAAATTATGATCCTTGAATGATATTTTAGACTTATGTGAATTGCTTAAAAGCTGCAATAAGCAGTTAGCTAAAACATTACTGTGCAGTTAATTGCCAAAACAATGTCTCAGGCATAGTAACTCTGTTCAGTTTCTTATTATGCCTTTGGATTGATCTTGACCTCGCATGCTGAGTCATATGCTCACCTGGCCATTGAATTGCATGACCTATGATCAGTCAGTCAAAATCAGTCATGGATCGTAGCTGCTACTTGAAGCTTTTTGTCTGTTAAACAGATTTAGTGCTCTATATTACTCCACGTATGTGACTAGACAAAAAGTGGTGTTTTATTATTAGAAGGCTGATTTTAATTCCTCACAAAAAGTCTTATCTGAATGTATGATATTAGCTCACTCTCACAGAACCATCTTTCCACAGTTTCAAAGTTAGTGAGCCTTTAGCTGAGACACAGGACTCTGGGGAAAAAAAAAACAACAAAAAAAAACCAACCAGAAACTGTATGGTCATAAAGCTAAAATAAGTGTTTGATCCAGAAATTTCAGTTTGATTTTTTTCTGATATAAAAAACTAGTATATAGGATCATGTTCAGTTTTAGTACAATAAAGGAAAGAAAGTAGGAAAAGAAACATTTCTCTTCAAGATAGATACTTTAACCAATGAGAACTACTATTTCTCTCTCCAAACAAAATGTTACAAATATGTACCTCAACTTGACCTGCAACTTAAGCTCATAACTTGAATTCTTACTCCTTGTGACGAATAACCTGAGTGCAGTTTAGTGCGGAGTTTTGGGCTAGGTAGTGATTGGACCCATTTTAATCACTACCATCATGGCAGATATTGACAGTATTCAAATACTTCAGGGAACACATATTAGTATTTGCTATGATCCTCTGTGAGGCTGTGACTGTGCTGTGATTGTGATGCAACGCCAGGACAAGAATAAACATTTATGACAGCTGCCATATTCACAGCAACTGAAATACAGAAAAGTAGAGAATTTTGTGGTCCTGCCTCCAAACGAGGACTTAGTCAGTGGACTCTTAGTAACATTTTTTCTCATTCTTGGACTTCCTCCACATACTTTTGTGCCCCCTTCTTTTTGTCACCTTATTCTAGAACCCTCATCCAGTGAATTTCTTTTCTCCCATATCCCTAACTACCAAATTCTTCTTATATATGTATTTCTGTTATTTTCAGGTGACCCAGCTGAGCACTACAGGCACCATTTCTTTTCTCTTCACATCTTGCAGTTTGCTATTGGCTTTACTGTTGTCCTACTTACCACTGCATTCAGCTACAGAAAGCTCCAACTCCTGTAAAAACCCATAGATGTTAGGCTGCAATCATTAGAAAAAAACCTTCCCATGCAACTTATAAAAAGCAATGGTGATGGAAAGTCATCATCAATAGTCCAAGTGTTTCTTAGAACAAATATTCATGGGCTTTACAATAACATATACAATTGGGTTATTAAAGTCATGTTAACAGTTAATTTGCATTAAAATCTTAAGTATGCTATACTCAGGTAAAAATGCACGTTTATTAGCACAGTGCTTCTGTTAGTTTTGCTTGTTAAGATTTGTGTATTTTCCTTTTTTTTTTTTCATCTTTTTGAAGGTGCATGAGGAAAGATTAGTACCTTACCAGTGAGCAAAACTAGGACTAATTCAGGGCTTTAGCCACTATTATAGTTGCATTAATTTAATCATACTATTTCAGCAGTAACCACAATTCTTCCGTGACAACTGATCAAATGAAAACCTCTCGTTAAGGGACCAGTATGTACATAGAGTAAACATGCCAATGTGACATACATGGGACGTTACCAAAGTGCTGTAGTTTAACACAAAATGATAAAATGATACAAGACATGGAATAATATTTCTTTGTTTTATTTCTTGTAATGCCAAAAATTAAAGGTTGAGAAAACTGATGTGTTCCACTAAGAAAAGACCGGAAAACCTACATGTCCCTTTCTCAGTAGTTTTAGGCAAGAGTTATTTCATTTACTGCAAAGACAATCCCAAACATTCCCATTTTTTTCCCAAACAATGGACAAAAATGCCAAGTCATTTTTCTATTTATTTTTCACATGCCAAATACTTTGATGTGATTCTTTACGTTCAAGAGTGCATGCCCTAGACTGGAGGCTTGCAATTATGTTTTTAAATCACTATGAGATCTTTGAGCAAGTAACTATATATTTATCAAGTGTATCTTCCCAAGTTTATCTAGCATATGAATACAACTTTTAGAAACCTGAGATACACATCCGTTACCTAATTACAGAAACACGGCTTGTAACCCTGTAAACTAAAAGCATTGGCTCTTCAGGCATGAAAGTAAGGCTTTGAGTTATGAGCTCTGGTCTAGACTGATAATTAGCACATAGCTCTTCATCCATTCTCATGCAACTAAGGCTACTACCTCTGTAACAGAATCATATGTCAAGCCTTTAGCTGGAGCAGTTCACACCTGGGAGTATTAAACTCAATTGTCATTGCTTGTAGTCTAATACACGTGGCTGTGAAAGGTGGCAATTTAGGACCCTCCTTTCTATACAGGTTGGTTTTAACTGCCACAACTGAGGTAGCTGCCAGTTCCCAGTGGAGCTAGTAACATCCTTGTCTGCGGACAGACTCACCAAGGCTGTCAAAACACCAAAGACAACTACAAAACTGTAGGAATACAGCTGCTGGGATTTGGCAGCAAGGCTGGAACAGAAGTTACTTAACAAATATGTGAATGAATGACATCTACTGGGGGTGCGATGTGCCCATTTACTCAGTAGAGGTTTCCATACAATGCTATAATAGGATGCTTCACTCTTACATTCATTTGAGAAATGTTATAATCTCTTACCTCAAGATTCTGCAAATCTGGGTCAATCATTTTGATGCTGTAACATGCCACGTGGCACAGTATGGAAGACTATATCTGAAACTAAATCACATAGTCCAGTCAGGTGCACAGTGGCACAAGATACCCATGTATGGGTATCTCACACGCCAGCTCAGTAGAAGCTGTAATAGTTTTATTTGTGCTAGATCTGAACCTGGTGAGTAGGAGGTAGGGAGAATTAGCATTGCTGTGATCCTGGAAGTAAAGTTCCTTTCAGGCACACTTTTAGCTATTTATCTTCTGTCATCTATATGTGAAGTGTTGTGTAGAAATTCTCTTGGAGATTTTAGATGCAAAGGTATAATATGCCTGTGTTTCCATGATAATAAAACCCCCAGTCAAACAAATTCAGTTGATCTTAGATCTATGCGCTGTAAAAGTGATGGTAATTTAGGGCTCAGTTGTAAGAGAGGTTGAGAACAGAGACATAGAACAGGATATGAACTGATTTCTTCTCCTAAGAAACAGGAGAAACAGCTCCATCTCTAAGGATGAGTCCATTTCTGTCTAAAAAGATAGATGTCTTAGGGTCTCTACAGTGCCATTTTGAAGTTCCTGTCACAGTGCTAATGGCATTGATATGCCACAATCTTTTATTGCTGTAGCTTAAAACACTGGTAGTGATAAAGAATTTCTGTGTTGTATTGGTTTTCTTGTGTGACAGGTATGAGAGGTGTTAGCATACGCTGCAGGCAGCCCTTTACTGCTCCCTGGAAAGTGAGGATATGTCAGCATTTGCAGTAACCTTTGTGGAGGCTGGACCTTCTACAAGAGTATTATAACAGAGTTGCAGAATTATGTGACAGTATGGGGCACCTGCACTATTTGATTCTAAATTCTGTTTCTGATCATCTGTCTTGTCAAAACTAAGACCATTCCAGTTCTATAGAGAAGTACAAAATGCACAGTGCTCTTACTTCCCTTAAGGAACTTACTTCACTTTTGGTTTGACAGGATTTGTTAAGTTTCATTACCCTCTTTAAGGTCTTTCTGTCTTGCACAAGCATTTAACTCACTCTTCTGTGAAACTTCAATATGGATCTTCGAGGGGTACTTCAGGTTTGTTCATTAGCATCTTGTTAGCTTGCTGAATGTCTCTTCCCTTGTATGAACTGACATCACTTTACTTCTTTGAGCAAAAAAGAGGAGGTAAGAAGGCATTTTTACCATTCAGCATTACTCTGGTTATATTCTAAATGGAGCCATTTCTCAGTTGCAATTTGTTATTAATAATGATTTAGCCATAAGAAATTTTTATGAGTTTAAGCATTTTTAGGCTTTCTATATAAATAAGACATTTCTACATAGAAATAATTGACTTTTATTTTTTGGTTAGCAGAGTGACAGAGGGAATGTGGCATCAAGTCCTTAGCTGATGTAAACCAGTGAGAAGTGGGTTTCTTGTTGTTTAAGTGAAAATTTTTAACAGGTTACTTTATTCACAGTTTTCAGAAAGTGAAATTTTGGTCAATGGAATTTCAGGAAACCTTACTCAGAAAATGAACTTGTCCTGTCCGCCTCGCCAAGAAAGAAAAGCTCTCTGAACCACTACTCACCACCTTGTTTTCTTTAGCATGTCTTGGTTTTCTGCCTCCAGAAACCCAAACAGATTTTAGACAATTCTAAGTTTTTGAGATCCATTTTGAAATTAAAGTTGGCCTGTTTTGAAAGGGAATAGTATTATGTTAGAATGTGCTTGGAGAGGGGTTTGCTACAGCAAAAGCTTACTGGCTGCAGCTGCTCTTCAATTCTCAGTGTTCCTGTTTAGCAGCAAATCTTGTAGCCACATCATCTGACAGCTCATTGATGGGCGTTTTGGAGTGGAAAGTCAGTAGCATTAAGCATAAGGTAATTGGGGAGGAGAGTGATGGAGATGGAGTGGTTTAGTGAGAAGGAAAGAGATGAGGAAAAGGACAGAAGGAGAGCTTGACTTGTAGCATCCTTTCTTACCAATCCAGGCAACTCCAGCTTGACAGACATTTTTGTGATATTCGTGCCTTGCTCCTTCCTTCAAAACTAACACCATGCAGGGCTGCTGGGCTCTCTGTGTCTCCTAAAAATTTTCATTTTGCTTTCAGATGTAAGTTGAACAGTAGATACTGATGGGATAGGGCTTTTCAGATGGTTAGATCTACAAATTCCCAGAGGAGGATTTTAAAGGGCGTTCACTCAATTATTGGCTGTGTTTCTTACTCCTTTTGGTCAAATGACTGTAGTTCAAGTGTAGTTGTTCTACACGGTCTCAAAGGACTCTATTTTAAAATAGCATAAATTAATGCGAATTTTTGTAGTCATTGACACTTCTGAAATGAAAGGATAGCATGTGCTGTGTATTTTAGATTGCACTAGCTTGATCTAAGTTAGTATTTTTCAGGAACTGTTGTCACAAAAATACAGCTTTGCTATTTGTGTAATCCTTTAGTGAAAGAAAAATCATTCTTAGAATGATTTATGAGAACATGTGTTTCGAAGTGATTACTTTAGGCAGTAGATCTGTGTTTTCACTTAAGTCTGCATTAGAAATGCAAAGAACAGCATGGATGGACAAGAATTTTTATCTCATTTCCTTCATAACAAAGACATGCTTAATAGTAAAAAATTATAGCTAGTTTTGGAAAAGTCACTTTTAGAAATCTGATGGAAGATTTCATCATTTGTCATTATAGAGAACTACTTCTGGCTTGAGAAACATTTTTTCCTTCAAATCAGTCCAGGCTTACTGCATGCCAACTTAATTATGGTCAAGTGGTGATGAGAAAACGTACAAAACTGATAAAGAAAAGCTCACAAACCCCAGCAAATAGAAATGTATTTACATTTTTTAAAACCACTTTTAGTGATTTGGTGTAGTTTATACTTATGGTGATCTTGATGGCTTAGTATAGTGGCAAAGGCATAGGGTATCTTTCCTCAAAGGACCTTTGGAGCTGCCCAGATTAGGAAAGAAACTACCCATGGTGTTTGAGAGGTCTCTGGTGAATAAATGGCCCTTTTATGGGGGGGCTTAAGTCCACCCATGATTCTAATAACCATGTCCAAAGGTATTGTAGGAGCATAATCTCTCTAAATGCTTTTTAATGTAAGCTGTTTGGTTAGGTGGAATAAAACCAGCCTGCAGAATTTTATCATATAGGAAAGTCAGGCAATTAATATTAAACAAATAACCAAATAGTGTTGGCTGAGGGAGGGAACCCCTATATAACTGTAATTGAGAATAGCCAACTCAACTGCAAATAGTTATAACTTACTTTTAGCTTTAGTGAGAAGTACATATTTATTTATTTTTGTTCCCTTCCTAAACTGGCAAGGAGCAATGCAGAATGATGAATACAGCTTTTGCATAAGCTAATCAAGAAATCAATCCTTGAGTCTCTCATTTAAATTACATGAAAACTGGAGTGAGAAAGTGCTGGGCGAAGAGGAAGCAGAAAATTTCAGCTGAAAATGAACCCAATTTATAAGCAAGATAAATTAAATACTACAGTTGTATGCCCAAATACAAAATAGTGAAGAGTTTAAGGTGATTGTATTTGTATAATCCTGTTTTTTTGCTACATGTACCTCCTCATCTAAGTGGGAAAAAAGTTGAGAATGTGTTTCTGTGAATTGAAAAGTGAGGAACTCTTCTTTCTCCTCATGGTACAAAGAATTATGTGGAAAATGGCTGTAATACCTGCTTTTTCAGTTTATTCTGTTGGAAAACTGACAGGAATTGGTGAGCCCTGACGAATTTTTCACTGAATCTGGAATTTTCCTGCAAAAGGGTTTTTTTTTGAATATTTAAAAAAATGAATCACTTTACATCTAAAAATTTCCTTACCAGTAGGAATGTGTTGGTACTGCAATAGATCATGAGTAGGTCTGAACATACAGTCACAGGAATTTGTTTCCTGTGGCGAATCCCTGCCCATTTAAAGTGTACATGAATACAGCTGTTGTGGGTACTGTCTACAGTACTGACAAAGCCAAAAGACAAGGCTGGCACAACTGGCTTGTTTAGTTTTTCTGCAATGTTATATGGAAAATAGTGTCCAGCATTGAAGTGTGGGTTGTCAGAGTCCTGAAGGTACTCCTAATTAATTCTTGCTGTCCCTGCCCATCTTCCCTTCACCATGCCCAGGTCCCCGTTTCAGCCCCCCAGGGCCATCAGTCCCCGCTCCAGCAATGGCACATCAGGGCTGCTCTCCAGCTCCCCACAGCCCTGCCCTGCTGTCCCCAGGAAGGTGCCCAGTGCTTGGGGCTGGGGCTGCCAGTGGTGCCCCCCAGCTGCCCAGCTCCTGGCTGGGGCAGTAAGATGAGCCCCCTGTCTGAGGGACCTGGGGAGCCCCCAGCTCCTGATGGACCTGACACAGGTCATTCAGAATGACTCTGGTTTTAAGCGAGAGCAGACAACGTTCCAGAACAAGAGAGAAAACACTGCTGCAATCTTGTTTTGGAAAGGCTGCTTCAAATACCAGTGTGGAAGATGGATAGAAAAGGTCAGTAAACTGTTATTTATACTAACATAGCACAGTAATTGCATCCATGCTCTACAGACTTATTTATTGAAAGATTTGTGACTATCAAGCAAATTAATCTGTGAAGTAAAAAAATACCCTCTGTTCCCCCTCCTGTGTTGATCTATCTTTATCATTGCTTGGTGCAGGCGATTATAGCAGAAATAATTCAATCATTCCCTAATTTATTTTACACTCCAGCTTTAAACTAATGATTTTATCAGTGGCCATTTGACTGATATGATAGGTGGAAAATGTAGGTGTTCTGCATCAAGCATTGTTGGTTTGTCTTGTACAGCTTTTCCAAAGATACTGCTAGTTCTGGTGGCAGTACTATGTAAACCTGCTATGCAGGTTGCTGCTGTGCAGTGCTGCTCTACAGCACTGATATCTTTATGCATTTATTTCTCTGATTTTGCCCATACTGTATGTGCATATAAGCATTCTCACTTCTATAGAAATTTTGGTGAGCAAGAAGTGGTATCTGAGTGTGTAACATTACAGCCTGTCTGATGAGCAGCTTGGCCTTGAAATCTCTTGGGATGGATTTTTCTCATGAGATTGAATTTTTTTTAAGCATTTTATATGGCAAAAATGAATTAATACATGCATATAATATGTATTTGAGTGGTAAGATATGGGAAAAATCGAAATGATCTTTTTCATATCTGATTGCCTAAATGTTTGCTTGGGATCTTATACTACTCAGTGTCTTACATATTGCAGATCAGTGCATTGCTTGGACAGCTTGCTTTGACTTCAGTCAGTGTTTAGGGTTTGGGTTTCTTGTTCCACCACTATGGAACAATAGGAGCTCTGCCAGTGCCACCCAGCCAGCTGAGTCCTGAAGCACCAAGCAGAACTCTTCTGTCTGTTACAGTTTAAAGGATTTCTTTTTTATTTACACAAGTTTGTGTTTTTTTTTTTTTTTTTTTTTTTGTAAATACTTTATTAAGGCTATTTAGCACTTTTGCCCATGCATAGAAACTGATTAAACACTACTAAAGTAACA
>JAVJGJ010000059.1:70082275-70092727 GCA_035590215.1 Microhierax caerulescens | reverse complement strand
TATGCAACAATAGGCGCTCTGCCAGGGCCACCCAGCCAGCTGAGTCCTGAAGCACCAAGCACAACTCTTCTGTCTTTTACAGTTTAAAGGATTTCTTTTTTATTTACACAAGTTTGTTTTTTTTTTTTTTTTTTTTTTTTTGTAACTACTTTATTAAGGCTATTTAGCACTTGTGCCCATGCATAGAAACTGATTCACCAGTAGTAACTGAACAGTGTTAAGAATGCTTTTAAGGACAATATCTGCTGAATGTAAGTATCCTAATTCTTTTAGAATTGCAAAAAATTAAGTTCAATTACAACCAAAATAGTTTTTTAAAACATAAGTTGTTGTTGGAATATGTGTTACTGTGATAAACACTGGCAATGTGCACAGTGTGAGATGAACATTTCACCAAAATAATTTGATTATTTTAGTAATGGATATATCCTTTGACAGCAGAATAGGTCAAAATTAAGATCAATATTTTCTCTGTTGCAGGAAGACACTGTTTAAATTTAAAACTAGTCACATTCAATTTTGTTATGTCATAGCTTGCCCTAACTGAACCAAACTAAACGAAAACAAAAAAAGATTATGTGAAGTGTTGGATTAAAATCTGTTTCTTTGTACAGGTGTCACAGCCTATAAGAATTGTAGCACTGCAATTAAATTATTATTACACTTGCATGCTTTTATATGTGTTTACACTTTTACGATAACAATCCTTCTATTGGAATTGAAACCCGTCCTTCATTGTCATTAATGAGCAATCCTTAGATAATTTGTCCTTAACTCACAGAGTCAAATTTCTGCTAATTAGGTTCAATTTCACACCATGCTCTATAGGTGCTCTAGCAGAATTATGGATAAGCATTACACTGAATCTATAAGTAAAGTTGTAAGAATGGTCACTCAGTGGATGTTCACATATATATAAGACTGAAGAACAGGTTAGATTATTAGGTATGTGTAGCAGGACAGAAAACAAAACTCCTCTGGAAAATCTTCAGTCATTTATGTCAGATGACATAAAAGGAGGTAGTGCTTTCTAACAGCTAGAAGAGACTGAAGGTCGAACCTCTGAGTGGGGAGGGGAAATTAATTTTGTGCTACAGTTGCTGTGTAAAGCAGTTGTGATGAGAGTGACTCACCTCAGTCGTACCAGGGCTCAGTGTGTGGAGTTAAAGAACAAGAGTTATGCGCAAGGTCATTTAGCAGAGAGAGTCAGGGGACTTCTGGGGAGAAAAGGAGGACCTCTGCTATGCTCCATTTCATCTTTTTGCTTTTTTAAAATTATATTTTAAAGTTGGTCACTAACAAAATGTCTCCTGCTGCCCTTACCTCTTCCTTCTGCTTTGTACTCCCCTGCCTTCATTGTTGACTGAACAACAGCTCTGCACAACTACATTCGTTGGGAGTCACAGAGCTGGTAAGGAAGGAAACTTTGCTGCAGACACTGGGTTGTAACAGGTGCTCAGACCCTTCTTCTGAGGAAAAGGTAAGTACTTGCATAAGTTGTGCACAGGTTGATAACCTGTTACATCAGGTGGCAGAGCTGCAGGAAGCAGTTAAAAGCCTGCACAGTATTAGAGGAGCTGAGATGGAGATAGATGGGTGGTTTCAGAATTATGCTCCTGTAGCGTAGAGGACACCACCAAGAAAGGGGCACTTTGGGCTCTGGTGACCAACAAAAACAGGACTCTGCTTCAGTCTCCGCCCTCCAGCATCACAATCAAAACCAGATATGAAACTTTAACAGCTAGAGACACCCACGGGCAAGGTCTGCAAGGAGAAACTGTACCAGCAGCGTGCAGTGGATACTGTGAAAACAAACGATGAGTGCTCGTAGTGGGTGACTGATAAGGGGCACTGAGGCATCAATCTTCTGGCCCGACAGGGAGTCATGTGAGGTAGGCTGCCTTCCGGGAGCTGAGGTCTGAGGTGTTGCCAAGAGGTTGCGGCAACTTGTCAAGAGCACAGACTGCTAACTGCTGCGACCCTTTCATGTGGGCACTAACGACACTGTAAGCCAGAACCTGGGCAGAATCAAGGAAAACTACAAAGCTCTTGGGGTGCAAGTGGAAAACACTGGTACGTAAGATATCTTTTCTTCCATTTTACCAGTTAGAGGAAAGGGTGCAGCCAGAAATAGACATGATGCAAATCAACTTCTGGCTGCTTAGTGGCTGGTGCCATTGTGAGGGTTTTGGCTTCAATGACAATGGGACATTCTTTGATGACTGTAGCCTGTTAGGGAGGGATGGGATCCACCTCTCTAGAAGAGGCAAGGGAATCCTTGGCAGCAGGCTGGCCAGCTTGGTGAGCTGGACTTTAAACTGAAGGACTCAGGGGGCTGGGTCTGAAGTGGCAATTCTCATGCTATTGCATCCAACTGGGGAATAAGCCAGGCCCACCAGAACAATGACGAATGTTTTTTAGCTGCTTCCACAATGAGAATCAGAAAGCCAACCACCTCAAGGGTGTGTATGGCTATGATGGATCCTCTTGCTACCCTCCTGGGAAACATCCAGGCTCGATTGCCTTTCTGAAATGCCAGTACACCAATGCATACCATATGGGGAATAAGCAGGAAGAACTAGAGATCTGTGTGCAGTCACAGGCTGTGATCTCATTGCAATCACAGAGACATGTGGGATAGCTTGCATGACTGGAATGCTGTCATGATAGCCACATACTTTTTAGGAAAGACAGGCCAGCAAGGAGAGGTGGTGGAGTTGCTCTTTACATGAGGGAGCAACTGGAATGTACCAAGCTCTCCCTATGGGTAGGTGGAGAACAAGTTGTGAGCTTGTGGGTAAGAGTTAAGGGGCAGGCCAGCATCAGGAAGAAGTCGATGAGGCCTTCTACAGACAGCTGGAAGTAGCCTCACAATCACAGGCCCTGGTTCTCATGGGGGACTTCAGCCACCCTGATACCTGCTGGAAAGACAGCGCAGCCAGGCACACACAGTCCGGGAGGTTCCCACAGAGCACTGATGGGAACATTTTGATGCAGGTGGTGGAAGAGCCAATGAGGCCACGTGGGCTGCTGGACCTTGTACTCACAAACCAAGAAGGACTGGTGGGGACGTGAAGTTTGGGAGCAGCTTTGGCTGCAGTGACCATTAGATGGTGGAATTCGGGATCCTGCATGGAGAAAGCAGAGCAATAAGTAGGATTTCAGCCCTGGACTTCAAGAGAGCTAATTTTGGCCTCTTCAAGTACCTACTTGGAGGAATCCCATGGACTAGGGCTCTAGAAGGTAGGGGGGTCCAAGAGATCTGGTTAATATTCAAGCATGACTTCCTCCAAGCTCAAGATTGGTGCATCCCTATGAGTAAGAAATCAAGTAAAGGGGGCAGCAGGCCTGCATGAATGATCAAGGAACTTCTGGAAAAACTCAGAAGGATGTTTATGGGATGTGGAAAAGGGTCAGGCAACTTGGGAGGAATATAAGAATGTTGTCAGAACATGCAAGGAGGCGACAAGGAAGGCTGAAGTCCATTTGGAATTATATGTTGCAAGGGATGTCAAGGACAACAAGGAGGGCTTCTACAAGTACATCAGTAGCAAAAGGAAGACTAGGGAAAATGTGAGAATGCAGAATGAGGTGGGTGCCCTGGTGACGAGGGATACAGAGAAGGCAGAGTTACTAATTGCCTTCTCTGCTTCAGTCTGTACCACCAAGGCCAGCCTTCAGGAATCCCAGACCCTGGAGGCAAGAGAGAAAGTCGCAATAGCGCAGTCTGGCTGGAGGCCTGCAGCCAGCGGTGTTCCTCAGGGGTCAGTGCTGGGTCCAGTCCTGTTCAAATTATTCATCCATAACCTAGATGGAGGGACAGAGTGTGCCCTCAGCAAGTTCACTGACAATACAAACTGGGAGGAGTGGCTGACACCCCAGAAAGCTGACACCCCATTCAGCCAGACCTGGACAGGCTGGAGAGCTGGGCAGGGAGGAACCTAATGCAATTCAGTAAAGGCAAGTGTAGGGTCCTGCACCTGGGGAGGGACAACCCCCTGCACCAGTACAGGCTGGGGGCTGAGCTGCTGGAAGGCAGCTCTGCAGAGATAGACCTGTGTTAAAAGTAGTGTGAAACACTTATAATTCAGTATTCAAGAATGATCAGGACAGAGGGGAAAACTGTTGAGATATCGTTTCAAGCACATTTATGTGTCAAGTTATAAACCTTCTTTTACTTTACAACTCAGGTAGTTAAAGTATCAAAGAGTGTCTCTTCTGATTGGAATAAAGACTCTGTTAAATGGATCCACTCTAAAACACTTCAGCACAAGCTTAACTATTAAGTCAGCAGAAGTACTGATATTCAGAAATTCAAACGTAATCATGTACAAATTTCTTTGGAAGTAATGGTGGAATACAGCAACACTCGCTGGGAATAAGAATGCCAAGGAATTAGGCCTGGGAATGGTAATGTAAAAGTCTAATATTCCTCTGCCTGATAGCATTTTTTGACTTGCTGGTAAACAATTTGGAGATACTTAAAGATCACAGTTTTGTCAGTCAGGATTTCTTAAGTGGTTCTGTGAATTTATTTTTTGGTTTCCAGCATGCAGATTTGCATATATGTAGAAATGCAATGTTCTTAGCTCTTACAAACTTTTCTGTAAAAAGTTTCCTGCCACTGTGTTTTCATCCCGTTGTTCACATTTTGTATCTGTCTTCTGTCCCTTTCACTGCCCTCATATCTGATCTAAGTAATGATCTAGGATTCCTCTTTAATGAAGTAAAAATGATGGGTACCATTAGAGCTCAATTAATCCCATCTGCCTAAAGTATTTGGTTTAAAATGGAAGGGTACTGATGACTAGTTTGGACACACAAAATCAGGGAAGATCTATCCCAGCCCTTTGTGAAATATTTTCACAGTTGAACACTATTTATTACTGAACAAGATTAAGAGCAGCTACTGCACAATTATATAAGTAAAGGTAAAACAGACAGATCTTTCATTTCCACTAAATAATGAAAATAAACAAGGGTAAATATAACATTTAACACCAACATACATCTTCATGTTCTAAAAAACTGCTAGTTACTGTGTAGAATGATTGATTTCACAATGCAACGTGTGAAAATATAACTGTATCAATTATCTAATATAGATTTTACTATATTTATTCTTAATTATAATTAAATTTTATCAGGTATATGTAGATTATTGTTTAAAGACTTCTTTTTCTATGATAACCTGTAAATTAAAATAACCAATAACATCATTATGTTTGTCACCATCACAGCCTGTATCTTTGTTTCTCGTGAATCATGGGTGAGAACATACTAAAATTCATGAATAATTTAATCTAGAATTGGATTGACCATGTGAGTTCACCTACATTTTTGTACTTAAATCATGTAATGAATTTGGCCCTTGTTACCTTGTCCATTACATTAAATTAACAAGTTTCACTTAATCGTTTTCATCAGTCCTCCACCTGTCACATAGTTTCTCCTCTACCTTCCTTTGGTTGTGTCAGTCAAAATTACTCAATAGAATAGAATAGTTTGTGTTAAAGGGGACCTATAAAGGCCATCTAGTCCAACCCCTCTGCAATAAGCAGAGACATCTTCCACTAGATTACATTGCTCAGAGCCCTCTTGCACTGGCAATGCTTCCATTTCCCTAAAGAATGTGGGAAAGTGTCTGAAAGCTACTTAAAGTTTCCAACATATACAAATAAGACAGTAAGAAGAGAACATGCAAAACCTGATGGTTAGGAAATAAAATAATACATGTGTTTTTCTTGTAGTGAACGGTAGCATTGCTTTGTTCATGGTCATAACTGGGAGACCAAATGGGCAAATAACTGTGTTTCAATTAATGTTTTAAAACTGGCCATCTCAAATGAATGTGTAACTAAGGTTTAATCATAGTATCTTTGGCATAAATAGGCTAGAGCTCGTTCTTCCTGATAGGCACTTTTTATTTCTGATAATGAATCTTCCATTTGCTTTACAGATTTCTCTTCCTGGCAAGAAATGTCACATTTAGCTGTGCTGAAGCCAGCTCACCTCTCTGTTAACAATATGGAGATTTTTGGAAGTATATAGCAATCTTCAACAGGAATTTTGCCTCATTAAATATTGCTGGGTGAGTATTTTCTGTGTTTTTTTCCCTAATTTTGGATTATTTACAACCATAATGTAATAATTTTAAGTTTAAATTTTGTGGGTTTGTGTTTAAATTTTCTGGCTTACTCCTCTTTTTGAAATTATTTTTGTTTGCATAAGGGTGGTATAATTGACAAAAGATCTAATGCTCTCAATCCATGAAATCTTCAGGGATCTCAGGGATCATTCTATACTTCCCTACTTTGGAACAACTTTAGCAATGGACTTACCCAAGAAGGTGTCCCAGAAGGGGGTAACTTTTCTTTTGAGTTGGCAACTGTAGTCTGAGTACCATGTGCACTTCATAGGCACGAGGATTCCCAAGTGTCTGGAGAAAAAGGTTGCTGTCAAGCTTATGCATGGGCACGCTTGCTTTCACTGAATGAAAAAACAAACCAAGCAACAATCGGTGGTAAGGAAACCATGATTTATTTTTTTTTTAATGACCTCTTGCACTGGGGTTTAGAAAGTGCTAAAATTGGTTGCCAGTAATAGATAAAACTTTATATTATTTAGTTGCAACAGTGTGATGCCATACGTTAGCTTCATGGGAATAGAGGAGAAATCTTGTTTGGTAAGATTATAACTTCCAAACTCTAGTAAACTTTTTCCAGACCTTCATGCTAACCATCTGTTAAAGCATCTCTGCAGAACTAGCCATCTGTTAAGTACCAATCTTCTCTAGTGCTGTGCTTGTGTATATTTTTTTCAAGAATATTTAAGTTTTCTGTTTCATCTGGTATTGTACCAACAAACATGAATAAGTGCTTATTCTTACCATGAAGACTCTTGCAGCAGGCATACTGCAGATGGGTAACTTGTAATACATTAACCACCATTCATAGGTGTTGTGGTTTAACACTGGCCGGTAACCAAGCCCCATGCAGCTGCTGGCTCACCCCCCCTCACCCGGAGGGATGGGAAGGAGGATCAGAAAGGAATGTAAAACTCGTGGGTTGAGATAAGAACAATTTAACTGGTAAAGCAAAAGCCGCACATGCAAGCAAAGCAAAGCAAGGAATCCATTCACCACTTCCCATGGGCAGGCAGGTGCTCAGCCATCCCCAGGGCAGCCGGGCTCCGTCACACGTAACGGGTACTGGGGAAGACAAACACCATAATGTGAATGTCCCCCCCTTCCTTCTTCTTCCCCCAGTTTATACACTCACATGATGTCCCATGGTATGGAATACGTCTTTGGGTAGTTCAGGTCACCTGTCCTGGCTGTGTCCCCTCCCAATTCCCTGCGTCCCTCCAGCCCTCTGGCTGTCAGGGCCCAAGGAACCGAAAAGCCCTTGGCTTGGTATAAACATCACCCAGCAACACCCAAACCCATCAGTGAGCTGTCAGCATTGTTCTCACACCAGAGCCAAAGCACAGCACCGCCCCAGCTACCAAGAAGAAAGGTCACTCCGTCACAGACAAAATCAGGACACATTCTTACCTGGACTTTTTTTTTTGGTTTTCCATCTCAGACCTTTTCTTTCTAGGCAGTTCTTGTTTTTATACCTTTTGACAATCTTCATATCCAGCTCCCACTTTGACCCTCTTCACTTACTCACATGCTACCTGCTGTTTCAGTTTTTCTCCTCTTCTTCCCCTGCTGGGTCATTCCTCTTTTCAGAAGCTTAATGCACTCTTTCAAACCTCTCTAGCTCCCAATCTGAATTTTTCCTCTTTTCCTTGTCCTAGCTCTTGTATATGTATCATTGCACTTTAACACATGCAATTTCTTAACTGATTTTTTTCTTATTCCACTATACAGTCATATAGTCACAGTTTCCTGCCTTCAGCCTCAGTATTCCTACAAGTCCTGACATTCCACATACATAGAGGTATGCACATTCTCAGATCTTCCCTAAAATGTCACCCCTTCCGTCTCTCATTATTGTCTTACTTCCTCTTGCTCCAAATTCAGATGCTCTAAATTCATTCCAGATTAATTCTGTTCTACTAAAATATTTTTCTTACAAAATGAGAAAACAAATATTCAAAGTAATCCTGCTTTAGCTTTGCATAACTTTAAATAATATACAGACAACTGTGTTAATAATTTATTTTTAATAGTACCCCTGTACTGCCTACAAGCAGTTTACATACTCCCTTGAAAACAGATTAAACTCTTATTCTTCAAGACACTATGTCTGTTTTTTCCTCATTTATTTCAAAATGTTCAAGTAAAATATAACATGAAAGAAAATGCATTTCAGCTGAAGAGATTTCTGAGATATTTCTAAATGCCAATGTATTTTAAACTGTAAAATACATGTTTATATACTTCATCTGCAATGTGAAGAAAAGATGAAGTCTCTTTAGAAAAATAGGGAGATATGAAATGGCTGGGCAGCACACCATGTAGACTCAAATTGAATGGTTATATTTTCATATATTTTCAATAACATTTTTGTATGGGTGAATGGTTTCTGCATCCTTTTTCTATGCAAATTATTCATTTATTTCCAATCACTGGGCCAGCACAAAAGTATGTAGGAAATGGAATTATTTTTTCTCCATTTGGTACTAATACCTATCTTGAATGTCCTATGAAAACTTGCACACCATTAAAAAATCAAGTGAAAAAATCCTTTTAAATAGAAAAGCTTGAGTCACAGAAGACTATTTGAGAATTTTCTTTTTTTCATTATTTTGCAGAAAAAAATCATGAACAGACTTTTTTGCTAGTCTATTACCTCAAAGACAATGATGCATTCTGTTCTCAGGTACTTCAGTGGAAGTTCATTGGAAGTAAGGGTATATTGATGAAGACAAGAAAAAGTGTTCTGTGAAGCTATCAGGAAATTTAGAGTTATTTCTAACTGTATTTCAATGATGTTGCCAAGAATTTAAAAAAAAAAAAAAAAAAAAAAAAAGAAAAACAGAGCAAAGAATCACAAAAAAATTTCCTGCATTAGAAAAAAGTATTTTTCTAGATTGTAAGCTTCTCAGATCAGGTTGTCAGTATGTTGAAAGCACTGGCTTTTTTCTGAGTACCTCACAAATACTGGTTATGCTTCAATGTGTATAATCTTATTTTTTTATTTTATTCAAAACTGTGATCCTCACATGCTACCTACTCAGATAAATAAACAATTGAATGTAGATGATACTCATTCGTGTCAATCATTCCTCTTTATGTCCTGTATTCTAGAAACAACTCTAGGTACACACATATTAAGAACTTATCTTTCTGTGATTTTTATTTATTCTTAGTTTGTTCAGAAGTCAACTCCTTTCTCTTATTCTTTGTTTCCTCTCTTGATTGCATATTTTCAACTTTTACAGCACTTAAGTACACACTGAGCTCTGGGCAACTGGCGTTAACAAATACATTGATTTCCTGTTATACGGGAGGAAACACATTGTTAACTGTCTCTGTAACTGACAAACAGTGACATTTTACAGCACATACTTCATTCATGGATTGGGTTCTTAAAAATGCAAGTGCTTACGTTTTAAGTAATCTTCTGGATTTACTGCATCAGCTCTGATGCCAAGGAGGTAACAAAAGGCTTTCTGGCCTGCATACAAATCCCGCTTTGGACTGAGTTTAACTGTGTAACGTGGTCTGAGAGAATTTCATTTCGCCTGATGAATTTTCTATGACAGTAGAACTAAAAATAGGAAAAATTGCAAAGGCAGTGCATACAGCTCAGAAACTGTGTGTTTCTGGAAGTTTCTGAACAGAGTATTTTGATCCACAAGTCATTGCTACGATTAACACAAATGTGCATCTCAAAATTTATGCCCAGCACGCATCACAGAAAATAAGCCTATGAAAATCTCATATAACTTCCTAAAAACCAAAATTCTGTACAATTAAAACAAATCAAAAGATGCAGACTGTGAAAGCCCCTCAAGCATGGTGTACAAAAAGTTCAGTCACTAGGACTTAAAGGTTTTATGGTAAAGTATGTCTAATCCACTGATGGGACCATGCCTTCTGTGGGAACCGATGACATATTGTTTAATGCTTAATTACACTGTTAAGATTTTCCATCAGAAAAGGCAAAGCTACTGATGTTGCCAAAGGCAGTCAGGAACTCATAAAAAATAATCCTCTTATAAAAAAAATAAAATATTTTGTAATCAGGATGTATAAGCTAACTAACAAATACTATATGTATGTATGGTTTTATTTAACAATCTTCACATATTCTTGAAGAAACAGAACACACACATTTTTTCAACTCAGGATGTCCCAAAGAACTACCAAGGATGATTAACTGAAGTAATTGCTGCTTAGGACAAGGTGACTTTGAAGAAGATTACATCCTGGAAAGCTGGCAACACAAAACTCTTGCAATCAAGATATATCTGATACCTGTTGGACAGAAGCCAAAG
>JAVJGJ010000059.1:70036685-70074699 GCA_035590215.1 Microhierax caerulescens | reverse complement strand
CCGATCTCGGGTAGGACAGTTGACATGTCAGGTGTTGTGTCAATAGAGCAACCAGGCTTGGAGCATCCAATTTCTAGCTAATGTAGGGGCTGAATTTAGCTGTGCCTCACCTGGCCTGTCTTAGGTTTTGCTGGATGGAGTTCCACACCCTGGGTGCAGGGAGGCAAATGGTACATATTTAGCAAAAAAGAGAAATATGTTAGTTCTGTAATAAAAATGTTGTGTTTTACAATACATTAGGGCAGTTAATGCATCTCCAACAAAATAAAGACCCTTCATTTCAGTATATCAAATAAATAAATCACATGATGCTGCACCACAAGTTTTCCTTGCTTATATACAAAAGGAGTATCCACAAGATATATGGATATCTCCAAAGCAGCATAGTTGGTTTCTTCTTTATTATTAATTTATTTGATAGCTTGAAGTGCAAGCATGTGCTTCAGGTGACATAAGTATCTCTGTGAGTACTTTGCCTTGAGTTACTTGGACTTTTTTCACTGCAGGAGACCATACAAATACGAGGTTGCCTCCTATCAAACTGTTGATATGCTTAAGCTCTCCTAAAGCAGAGCTGGTATAATTACTCTCCATTTCATGCTAATATAACTGCTTACACAGTATGTGAATCCACCATTTATTATTATTTTTTTGTATTTTTTCCTCGTGTTAAATTATATGCCACAAGTATATGCTTCTCATCAAGCAATCACCAAGCTTCCTTAATGGCTTTATGTAATGGACATTATCAAAAGCCTTTAGCAGAACCTTTTCTAATTAGTTAATGTTAATGGAGTACTCTGAAAATGAAAAAGTATAAGTGTTCAGTAGTATAGTTATATTAAAAAGTCACTTTATTAATGTTTTTGCTAGTGGTTTAATTTAAACTCTTTATTTTATTACAAATTTTAGAACAATATTATTTACATACAAAATATTCAGGATTATCGCCTGTGCCAATGGAGAATTCAAATTAGGGAACCGATTTTAAAAATTGGTGCTAATAAGAATTTTAAAGCTGAAAAATCTTCATTTTTTATTCCACTAATTTCTTTGTGTGCCTAGTTTTCTTCCTTTCTCTCTCAGATTCTTGACCCTTCACTTGGCTGCACAATGGCTTTCTGCTGTCAATTGAGTTAATAGCTTTCCCCTCTTTCCTGTCAGTGCATATATATGCCAACTAAACAAACCTGGCTATTTCTACATCACCCTTAAAATAGCACCTAATTTTTAATCTACTATTCAAACTTCTTATCTTCCTAATATTTTGTTTTCTGACCTAAAAGAAGTAGTGCAAAATAATTTCTTTGAATGCTTCTAACTGGGAATTTCATTGCTTAGATAATAGATACTATCACTTTATGTCCTATCTAAAAGTAGTTGGGCTCTCTGCCAAAATGTCTTCCTCTTAATTAGCCTGAATTTTGATGAGATAGTGGATAGACTATTGTATGTAGACACAGAAATGAATATCAAGCCTTACAATCTGCCACAATTTTGTTACTATATAATTTAGCATGGCCTGGTTCTATGTTTTCAGGGGTTCTTAAATGATTTCTTGGTTTATCTTGCAGATGTGATAAGGACATAATTTTAGAAATTATTAATAGTTTTCATTAATGTAACAACCATAAATGATTCTGTTTGTTTGCTTAATTATCTTGTGGCATTCCTGCACATAGGATTATTCAGACTGTTGTCTCTCAAAACTAATCTCTGCTCATTTGGGGGTGTGTGCCCATTTCAGATGGGCAAAATGAAATTTCAGATAAATTAAATCAAAATTCTTACTGGACTTTTCAGTAAGTGAATAAGTAAATAAGATTGATAGAGTTTCTCAGACCAGGAAGTTTCTTCCTTAGACCTACAGAGAGAAAGAGGAACAAAGTGCCATCACATTTTCTCTTCCTGCTGCTACCCTGCTAACTGGAGTCGCACATCTCCAGAGCATTAGTGCTAGACCTACTGCCTCCTCAGGGACCCCAGTTCAGGTGCTTGTAGGATCACTTTAGTCCATATAAAAGAGATTAGCATGGATATATGATTTCATTTTTTAAGCTGTTCTGGTTTGTTGTGAATATGAAGGCGTGTGGAATACTCACATGGTAGGTCAGAGAGACAACAGTTGCCTCTGGGGCTGGGGACAGTAATTTTTTCAGCCAGTATAACCGCAGCTGGAAGAAGATTGAGACTATGTTAATGATATGACTGTAAAGACATAGCTCTGGGTTAGTTTAATGCATAAATTCATTCATGTGTATAGATTAGCGTCCTTGTTAAATCTGTACATGGTTAGGCCTTAGGCTGTGACTAGGACTTGCAGTGTCAAAAATTTACAATGGCACGGCCTAATTGGAACTGCAGTGGTCATAGGGAATTAATGTGGTACAAATCTTCTTACAGATTTTTTTTTTTTTTGCCAATATCCCTCAACTCTGCTGAGCAGAGATTTACTAAAGAAGGGTGAGGAGAAAATAAAGCTGCAAAAACGAGGAGCCACAGCTGACTGCTGCAGTGTGTCCTCCTGTGTTAAGTGATGTGGCTGCAGCCATGTAGCTGCTCAGCCCTCTTTATTCAAAGCAGCAAAGTATTTGCTTTAATTTGTTATGACAACGGTAGCTTATAGGTGTTGCAATATTTAAATACATTTGCTTTCTGGATAAGCAGAGTATAAATAGAGTAGAATTGATATAAATCATATCATTTAGTGGACAAAACTTTCATCAGCTTATCATCATGTATTTGCAAAATTTTTTAGTCTATTTGGTTATTCTTTTACTCTGTAGAAAACCATGATGCTTTCTGTTAGATTGTAGAGACCAGATCTAAAAGGATTGTATGTTCTAAAGTGATAACACCACCAAGGTAAAACTGCCATTCTGAAAAATCTCATTTAGCTACCATGTAAAGACAGCCCGTACTTTATAGGAAATCTTTATTGTCTTTATACTCCTCATAGGACCAGAACTGCATCTTTATGAACCTTTCAAATTGTCCTGGTTTCAAGTGGCTTGTTCACTCTCTCATGGCTCTGTCCAGCCAGGATGCTGAATTTCAGTGTTTCATTTCAGTCCCTTGGGAAACCTCAGCCTAGATGGTATTCTCAGGCAAACTGACAGAACTAAGCTGTAAGGCAGTGAAGTTTCAGTTGCTGCTTTCTTAAAAAGCACAGAGAGAAGAGCAGGCTGTGGGTGTATTTACTAAAATATCTTGTGACAGAATATTTTCTGAAGAAAGTAGGAGGCCCAAGTTCAGACTTCCTTTTCTGCCGGAGTGGATTCAAACTCACATCTCCAATGAATGTGCCCTAATTAGCAGGACTTTAAGTAGAGAAAGTATGAATAGGAAGCCTGAATGCTTAACCTACAGAATCAACAGTGGAAAGCAGGGATTGCGGCCCCAAGCAATATAAAACCACAGTCTGGTCATCTCTCTTTCTATCATGGGAGAAAAAGCCAGTACTAGAGGGTCTACCATTCTAGCAAAGAGATGCCCAATAAAATCCATTAACTAGAATTGAAAGTTAGATTATTTAAAAAAAAAAAAAAGGCACAATACACAGTGAGAAGAATTAACCTCTGGAATAAAATTATTTAAGGACAGAACATCAGGACATAAAAACCTATGTATTTCCAAAAGAGAAACAAGTGCCCAAGCACATGTTGCAGGTGGAGTGATCCACTTCACTCATAAGAGAGAAGCAACAATATACTTTAATGATATAAAGTAGCGAGTTAATAATGTTCAATGGTAAACGTGCCAGCGGTTTAAAAAGATTCAATGGCAAGGTACACTTGTTTATTTACTGCATAGAGGACAGGGTCACACAAAACTGTCAGGAAGACCCTCCCATTGAGTCATGAGGTTCAGAAAGGACCAACTTGCTTTCTAAACCTCTCCTCAAAGGGGAGTTTAGGTGTGGCTGGATCAAGACTTAGTTCCAGATTTGGTCAACAGTTATAGCTAAATAATTGTATGTGCACAATCAGTCTTTTATACCACTTGGCTAAGATTTCAAAGTTTAGTATATTAATTGCTTACCAAGAATCTGTGGTGGCAAGGCATCTCTCAACCTTGAGAAGTAACCTTGAGAGGCATCTCTACTCAAGGGGAGATCCTGGCATGTGGCCCACTGCTGTGCAGGAGAACTCCATGGGCCCTGGGCTGTCCACTGTTTATGGACAAAGGTGATTGACTTACAGTCTTATTTGCATACCAGCTGTATTTCGGTTGGTGTGTGCTCAACTGGCCCTCAACTGTTGAGCAAGATTTATGGCCCTTAGCTATATCACTACCTTTTGCCCCAAATGTATACCAAATGTATCACTACCTTTTGCCCCAGATTCCAACTTAAGACAGATGCAGCCATCATGACCACCACTGGTGGCTATTTCTTAAGCAGAAAAGGTGGGGATAGGGGGAGGGCACACCGCCACAGCACATTAGGGGCTTTCTTTAGATAAAAATGCTCATACAGAATGCAGTATGTTATGTGGGATTTTGGAGGATGGTCTTCATAGATGTCAACATATGAAAAATCAGACTCCTTAAAAGTTCACATGAGCCCAATGCAGAGTATAAACAGCAGAAGTGAGGATGTAAATACTTCTTAAGAAGCTGAGCCAAAATACTGGCCTATTGAATAGTGCTATTTTTCATCTCTCCTTTCATAGCTCCGAAGCAAGCTTCTTAGCAGAGATCAGAGTATTTTCAGTTGCATTCTTACTAATAAGGAAATATTTTATTTAAATACTCAGTTTATCACAAGAGTTGATGTTGATCAGGACTTTGCACTGTACATAAAACAAATCTGGAATGTTTTGCTAGGGTGGGTCTTTTTCAGCTGTTCCTGAATTCTTGAAACTGTTGCTTCTGATACCTGTTTTCTAGCCTTCCTGAGCACAGTAGTAAGTGATACTTAGGTAATGCTTCTGCCACAAAAGTGGTTTCCATGGAAGTGCTACTTTATTTGACATGATCCAGAGCCGTGTCCTTGTTATAAAACATAATGATTGTGTTAAAAATGTGACTTCCGCATATTTTGATTAGTTGACTTGGACTCAGTTACTACTTTAATTAGATATTTGACAAGAAAAATCTCAGTGTTGCTTATGGAATCACATAGGTTGCCATGCCCTTATTTTACAGAACATTTATATAGACTGCTTACTATCATCCCAATTCTGCAGTTATCGTGAAAAATTGAATTTTTGTCATCAAAGCCTCAGCAGTGGTAGATTGGATCCTATATTGTATTTACTTCAGTGGTATTGATCTTTCACTTTCTATTTCATTAGCTAGAACTCCTTATTCATGGAGGCTCTGAATTTAATGATAAGCCTAATACTCACTGACTTACTATTATTTTGTGAAAAGAATCTTTTTGTTATTTTCAAAACACCCCAAAGAAAGAGAGAGAGAAAAAAATTAACAATCACAACAGCAGTTCTTGGTAACATAAAGACAGAGTTTTTCACTGCATAATCATCCATTTGTCATCTGCATTGCCACTGGAGATTCATGTTAATTATGCTCATTCATCTGATCCAGCCACAGGGGAAGTTCTCTAAACATCTTAAGGCAGTCTGGCTACAGAGGACACTCCTTTTATTCCGATCTGCACATTGTGTTGCTCACTTAACTTGCTGCTACTTGAGCAGTCAAGAGACTAACACCTGCAAAATCAAATGGTAAACTAAATATAGTAACAAGACATAATGCATTTAAAATGCCAAAATCTAGAGGCACTTTAAATTTACAAGGTCTGAGGTAAAAATAATATGCAATTTTAAATAAGCACAAGCATTCATATAGAAACAAACATTAAAGGAGTTTTAAAGTTGTATTGTCAAATGCCCAAAACATGGCAAGTACCAGATTTCTAATTCTCAATTTCTCCCCACTAATGAAAGCAAATTAAGATACAATCATTGGTTACATTGTCACTTTACATTTTCTTTCGTAAAAGCCTGTGCTTATTCAGTGCTTAGTATGAGCGTTATTTTTTCATATGGACAAAACAATGCCTTCATTCTGGTTGAGATGGATGAACTGGTTTTCCTGAAATTTTATTTATAAACCCCAACATAATAACATATATCCATGATATGGAAAATGTCATCCACACATCTAGTAAACCTATAGCCAAATGAATGCAAGGTCTTATGAAAAAAAAAAAAAGCACTGAGCAATCTTTAGAATTAAAGGTTAGGCAGCCATGTGACTACTTAAGAGATTTGCAGTTAAAAAATAAATGTCATTTATGAAAACTTCAGTTATTCCTTTTCTTCTGTGTTTGTTTGTGCCACATATGTCACTCAGGGAGCAAGATCTAAATAAATTGTAAGGGATAACATCTGAAATAGCCGTAATCATCTTGCTGCAATAAATACAACTTTCTTCCTGCAAGAAATGGTATCAAATCCACATTTGTATTGTTACAAAATACAATATTCAAAGGAGTCACATCAGATAAAAGAAGTTAATTCAAATGAGTTCATCTGAGAAAACCCACCAGTAACTAAACTACTTTAGACAATGACTAACAACCCTGAAGACATAAAAAAACCTTAAAGTTTAAATATTTTTGACTTATTATCCTGGGAAATGCCAATACAATATTGATTGTACTTAAAGAAGTAGTAAAAAATATATTGTCTAAAGAAAAATATGTCTTAAAATATTTTTTCACATGCCTGACAGGTTGTCTTTGATCTTCCTGATAAAACTGTTCTCACATTGGAGTTGATATCTCGCCTTGTACATCAAGGACATCATCCACATAAAGTATATTTTCTCGCTCATGAAAGATAGCTGTGAAAAAGAAATTGTGCTGAAATGTTACTGAATCAGACAGTGCTCCAAAAGAGGAACCCCCACTACTATGTGAGACGAGGCAAATTGTTTCCCTGGAGACAGGGCAGATACCTGCCTGCCCTGGCTCTGCCTGGTAGCTATCTGCCCATCCCAAGCCTTGCAGTGCAGGACTGAACAGTCTGCTCTGTTTTCTGAATGCACCATCTATGTGAGGTCACCAGGTCCAGTGCCAGTAAAAAGCAGATGACATCTTCACAAGATAGAGCCACAATCTTACAGCCAAGCTCAAGGATCAATGCAATCAGTTTATGGATGATGAACAATCTGGCAAAAGGCAAAGCTGGGCAAGGCAGAGAGTGTGCTCTGGGCAAAGTCAAATGTCTCTTCAGATATTATAGTTTCTTTGTAGATGCTTTATCCAAAAGAAAACATCTCTGTTGTTCTGTGTAGTCTGCAATTCTCCTTAATTTTTTCACTGGGTGTCATAATTTAACCATGGCCAGCAGCTCAGTCCCACACAGCCAAACGCTCACCCAGTAGGGTGGGGGTGAGAATCGGAAGGATAAAAGAGAAAACCTATGGGCTGTGATAAAGGCAGTTTAATAGATAAAGCAAAAGCTGCATGCACAAGCAAATCAAAACAAGGAATTAATTCACTATTTCCCATTAGCAAGCAGATGCTCAGCCATCTCCAGGAAAGCCGGGTGCCATCATGCATAATGGTTACTTGGGAAGACAAACACCATAGCTCCACATGTCCGCCTTTCCTCCGTCTTAACCCAGCTTTTGTTGTTGAGCATCATATGCTCTAGGATATCCCTTTGGCCAGCTGGGTTCAGCTGCCCCAGCTGTGTCCCCTCCCAACCCCTTGTGCACCCCCAGCCCACTTGCTGGTGGGGTGGCATGAGAAGCAGAAAAGGCCTTGACTCCCTCAAGCACTGCTCAGCAGTAACTAGAACATCCCTATGTTAGCAACACTTTTCATTAAAATCCAAAACATAGCACTGTAGGAGCTGCAATGAAGAAATTTAACTCCATCCAAGCTAAAACCAGTACACGGAGTAATGTTTTCTGTTGGGTTAGGTCACTCAGCAGGATCTATATACAGCTTTACATTTATGCAGATGGCAAAGAAATTTCTTTGCCTTCAGTGTTCCTTTGACTTCAGGGTTCCATAGCAGCTCTACGTCTAGATATATGGTAAACGATGCCTCACATGTCAACAACATTCAAACCGATTTAAGACTCTTCTCTTCATGTGAAGGTGGTGAGCAATTTGCTATTTGAGGTGCCATGTCCAAAAGATATAAATATTTCTGAGAGTTTTTCAGCGAAGACCATGGCAAGGAGTTTTGCTCCTCAGGTATAGCAGTACAATATAATGCAGCTACAGAGACAAACATTGAGAAGGATAGAGTTTTCCCAATGGCATGGTCCAAAACTGTGAAATTAGACCACAAAAATCATGGGTATTTCCAACTTCATTTAAAAATGTTTAATCTTGATTTTTCTTTAATATATACCATAGCAAAATGTTTTCTTACTGACCTATTTCTTCAACATAATTTTGACGAAAAAGCAACTCAGCCATCCAAACAGACCAAAATAAACTTCACAGCACATCTCCCATTTTGCAGACTATAGAAGTGCACTGGGTGCAAGTGTCAAGGTGTTGGCAGCAGGGGTTGGGGGAGGGGGAGCGCTGCAGGGGGGGGTGTGTGGGAAAAGGCCTGGGTCTGCCCTGTGCCAGACAGCAGCTTCCAGCTGGTTCCAGCTGACCCCAACGGACCCACTGCAGGACACAGCTGAGTCTGTCAGCCAAGATGGTGGCACCTCTGAGAAAAGTGTATTTGAGAAAAGGCAGGTGAAAAAACCCACAGGGAGAGAGAGGAGGGGAAAACAGTGAGAAAGAGCAAAGGCGACACCAAGGCTGGAGGAAGAGAGAGGAAGAGGAGAGGAACGGAAGGAGAAAAAGAGTGTGGAGAGGAACCACAACACCCCCACACCACTACTTGGCTCACTGAGGGGGCTGGGTGTAATCTGAGGCAGTAATGAAGAGGAGGAGAGGAGTTTGAAGCTGAGCTTGAGAAAGGGAGAGGAAAGGTGTTTTCTCCAAGTGTGTAAATGTTTGTTTCTTTTTCTGATTTGTTTCTTTGTTTTCCAATAGCTGAAACAGTAATATAATATATACATATATATAGTAAATGGCAGTAAATTAAGTTAATCTTTCCCAAATCTAACCTGCTTTGCCTGCAGTGGTAATAGTAATCTCCTTGCCTTTATTGCAACCTGTGACTTCTGTCATTCCTGTTCTTCTTGTGCCATCCCTGACCCATTGGCTGGGTGGGAGTTAGCTGCCACCTGGGGCCAACGCACTACAAGAAGTCTACGTAAAGGAGTACAAAATAAAATAACGTTCTATTAATGTGCAGAAGAAAAGTGTAGACAAAATATTGACATTACTGTGAAGAATTAGCAGGTGAATAAACTCTGAAAAACCCCTGCCTGTTGGCAGACACAAAATCAAATACCTGGATGCCAGATGTCTGTGTAGCTGCGGACTCCATCTGTAGCACATGCTTTCATGCCATATGCTACTTTATATCAAATGGTGGTATGATTACATAATAAATTTATGGAAAAACAGCTCCGTTACCATCTTTTGCTGCTCTTATTTATACTCCCATGTCTCTCTCTGTCACTACTGAAAAAGAAATTCTACAGACAGCTTTCTATATGCTATAGAACTTTTGCTCCAGAAAGAGGATCACTGAACTGTGGACTCTGAGAAGTTAATGTCCATCTATTAGCCACTAATTAGCTATCAATCAATGTTCTGCAAGTGCACGGTGTTTTCTCTTAGGGGGCTAGCATTAATATTATAATTGCACTTTCACACATTTTAATTTTGCAGGATATAGCAAAACTATATTCAACCTTAAAACATAAATATCTTTAAATATAAACAGAGAAGTTTTTATCCCACACTCATTTTAAGGAGACAAAGTGGTGACCAAGTGCTCTGGGTTTTTTTGGTTGGTTGGTCGGTTGGGATTTTTTTTTATTTGCAAGACTGGAAACACTGACATGCAACATTTTATCATTCATACTTGTTAAATTTTATACTTTTTGTTTTCTTATGACAGTCCCCACAACCTGGCCATCTTTTCATTATAGAGGCAAATTACCTATTAAAAAAAAAAAGTTGGTAAATTTTGGTTAGTTTGAATGCAGACTCTGGTTTCTCTCATCATCAAGTTTCACTCAGTTTTATACCTTCCTTGTGATCCCTTAGTTATGACTGGAACTGTTTGGATTATAATGTAACTGAGAACACCTTCAGAATTTCTTTAATTTCATCTTTGTTTTGGGCTTGTCCCTAGGATAACATTTTGATACACTTGAGATTTCAAAATGACCATTGAGACCTGAGATTTAGTTATTTTTCCTTCAGCATGATACTGCAGTATCCCCGTGTTCATGGCTGAGGTGAGCATATATCGACATTCATTCATGAGGTCCCCTATTCCTCATTCTGTATCTTACAGTTCTGTAGTAATGGCAATGTTGAGTCAATATAAAGTTTCTTTTTACCCTAAACAGAAGCTGGCATTTGGCTCTATTCTTTGTCTTTCACAGAGCCTCACAGTATTCTTGGAACGTTGACCTGATTCTGGTTCATTCACTTCTCTACAAACTGAATAATCTCATTTTCCAGTGTAGATATAGTGCAATGATAATAGTGCAAGTGAGAAAAGAACTCAGCTGCTGGCTTTTTACTTGTGTTGTTATTTTAAGTATCCTTTTAAAGAAGATAACAAAGTCTAACATCTATATTGCTTTTAATTTAATTCTAGTTCCTCTTACTATTCATCAGAACTTTCTTGGCTAATAGTTGCAGAACACAATAATTCCATATTCTGTCAATTGCATGTCAGTTGCGTTTCTTTGTGAAAAAGGCAATACTTTTAAAAAATAATATTACGTATGCCTGATCTATTGAGGGTGTTACAAGAACCAGACAATCTGGAACATTAGCAATGGTGACTTGAAAGGATAAAGACCTTTCAAAATAAAATAAGGACAACATTAGTCACAGGCAAATACAGGTTTTCACTGTGCTAAATTCAAGTAAGATCACTTTAGCCATGAGTACCATGCCCCAGTGTGATGGGGACGACAGCATCCCCAAGAAAATGCCTGATAATCTTCAACAGAGGTTCTAGTTCTACCTGCCTTTGCATTCTGCCCAGTCAGCCTCCTCTACCATGTCTGGCTCCCTTCTTTTCCTTTGATTCTGTCCATTAACGGATTGATTTTGGCAAAGAAATCCCCAGATAGGTCAACCTGTCATCTTGGTATCTGTTGACTGATAAAAGTAGAGACGTAGTATTGGTGTCTCAATGGAATAAGATAACAGTATCTGTAAACTATTATTTCAGCTTTTCTTTATTTTGTAGTGCAAGATCCTCCAGAACTTCATTTATGTCACTATATAGTGACAATTAAAAAATGGTAGCAGAGTTGCAACTTCCCAGCTTCAGGTACTTTCCTTGTTCACTAAGATTCTCACCCAGCATAGGTAAGATGTTATCGACCGTCTTCTTTGCGTAAATGTTTTAAGGTCTGCCTCTTGACTCTGCTGGGCAGTACCTACAGTGTTAGGTTTTGTCGGGAAATGATGTTGGCATTTCACAGAGTTTTCATCTCGTTTAAATCAACTGTAGTTCTGTCCCTGTGAAATGTCCAGCTTAATTCTTGTTTCTCATATGCCTTTTGGAAACATTTTCTCAGAATCATGATAAACTGATATATCTGATGTAGAAACTGGCAATTTATCTTTGATATAAGTAGCTTTATGTCTTCAACACAGAGAAAGGCACAAATATAGACATAAATGGAAAAAAGATTTTTATATACCTGTGTGGAATTTTAATTTCCTCAACATAGCTCTTAAAAGTTTTAGAAGAATCTTGTCTCCTTCATTAACTCAACAGTTCTCCTTTCCCACATAACTATTTCACTTTTAGTGCAAATACTTGAGCATGTGTATTTCAAATTATATTGATGTGGGACTGGCAGCTGAAAGTCTATCACTGACTTTAATGGGAATTGATTAGATCCTCCTGGCACTTATGCAAGTAAAATTCAATTGCTTGAATGTGTGTGGAAAATGATCATAAACATGATGCAAGTGTAGCAGAAAAGAGTTCATTTTTTAATCTGAATCAATGTTTGTGGAAATAAACATATCACACTTGCTGTAGCCCGGAGAGGGTAAGGGAGGTAGAAGTTACTTAGTAAACTGGTTAGAGGAAAATTTTAAAGAGAGCTTTAGAGTTTACTGAGAGGGAACACCACTTGACTATTTGGGCAAACTCATTACCATTTGATAGCTATTGTCATTTGCTGGGTGTTACTGGCTGTGTTGAAACATGGTGCAATGTCCACTTTCTCCATTAACTCTTATTGTGCTTATTGGATCAGATTCAAAACTTACATCTATACTGGCATGGGATTGTATTGGAGTTTGTTTCCTGGCCACAGGAGAGCGATAGCTTTTGGACTGCATGGATACTTTGAGCTCAATTATCTTAATTTGTTCTGCTGGCAAGGGAACTAATAAGAGCTGTTAATTCTTTATTTGATATATTCCATTTTACATGGTGTGCTTTTCTGACTTAGATTGCCCCTCTGCAGCAATTTAAGACACTTCTAGAATGAGTGAAAGATAATTCAGCTTGTCATATTTTTAAACAAAATATATATTCTTTCCTACAAGTTAGCACTTCAGTGTAAATAACAGGGTAGCATGGCATGACTCACGATCCTCAGGATTCATTACTTAAAACCATTTCTGTACTTTTATAATGTAGTGTAATTTCTGAAGCGCTTATAGCTTTTTCAACTTTGTGCTTACTAAAAATTTTTTTTAAAAAAAGATGCTTATATAATTCAAATTAAAGTGAGAGATCACATAAAAAGGAAGAAAGGTTACAACTTCGCACTGTCATAAGACCAGATCTTGCAGTCCTTCCCACACTTCTCAGGATTGTTTTCTCTGAATAACATTTTAAGAAAAGATTTTCTTAACTTCCCTCTGAGCCATTACCAGTATAAACAGCCGAGCGCAATGGCTTGGTTTTGCATCTGTCTTTTTTCCGCAAAAATATCTTGGCACTATTTTTTTCCCCTATTATTTGTGTTTATTGAAGGAAACACTGCTAAGTCTAAAACTATATTTCTTGCACCTACTAAGCACTTACCAATTACTACAGGAATGAGAGCTACTCTTTGGTAGCAGTACCAGAAGGCCACTGTGATGCCTGATCAGTGATTTTCCATAGTTTTGAAGTCTGATATGCAGCACAGTAGTATCAGACTTCTCTTTCTGTGCCTGGGAAAATCTGAAAAGCAGATGGAACATGTGAGAGATACATCCCACGAGCTAACATTTATTCCTCATTTACTGAGGTTATAACCCTGGCCACAGTAAAACCAAAGGGAGCTTTGCCTCTGACTTTAGTGAGGCCACGATTTTCTTCTTTAGAGTGCAAATAGTTATGATACTGTGTTACCTTTGTCTTAGACTTGCCAAGAGTGAGACTTTTGTGATGTACTGCTGCAGTGAGGGATCACACCTGGTGTTCCCTCCCATAGGTATTACTTTTGTTCTTTGTTGCTGATTTTTTTCTTATCCAGAAAGGTGCCATTTCAGGTGGAAATTACAGAATAAAAAGAACACGGAAAAACTGGCAATATTGCCTGCTTAGGTTTACTATGGCTGGTATTCCTTTGACAGAAAGTGAGTGGTTCTCTGCTGTCTAAGAAATGTAGCATTGTTAGTGTGAAGTCTCTAACAATACAAAAATTAATCTGTTTTCTGACCTGGTGAGTTGATCATGGTTTGAACACATGAATCCTTGATTTCCTAACACAGCCATCTCTACAAGTAACCTCTACATCTACTGTTTAAACTGCTATACATGGCTATTTTGAACTAGATATATGCTTTGCTGTAAACAATAACGTGGAGTCAGTATACATCCAAATTTCTGTTGAAGGCTAATGAACAAGCTGTTAACTAAATTAGCCTAATTGTAGCTTTGTTGTGTTAAAATATAAAATTAACAACAGCTTTTGCTCTGAGTCTTTTAAATTATATTTTTACCCCTACTGAGTAAGGGTCTAATTAAAAGCTTTTAGCTTCTCATTGTGCATGCTGCTAAGTGATGTTGTTCAGTTTATCAGGACTCTGTTATCACTTGATTTAAATAGAAGGAAAACAACAGAACAACATATTTTCACTTGCTTTTTTTGCCACTTGTCTTGAAAGTTGTTCTGTTAATTTGACTATTAAGTAAACCGCATGAAAATCAGAAATACAGAAATATTTTCTTATAACATCCATGGTGTTTTAATGATGTATAAAGATAAATGAAAATATAAACAATACATTTTCAAACAACATGATTTGGGAAATAGTACATGTGCCTTATCTCTGCTATGTATCCACTGGAGAGTGCGAATGGGTAGTTTGGATTTTGGATTTTTTTTTCTGTTGTTTTGCTTTTCCATAGGTTTTTTGATTGTTTGTCCTTTTGGCGTTTTGTGAGGTTTTTTGAGGTGTGTGTGTATTTATGCTTGTGCCTGTTTTTTGTTTGTTTACTTGCTTGGGTTTTTATTTTTACATCTGACAGTGGTGAACCATAGTGAAAGATGAAAATGGAAGATGATACAGAAGAATTCTTGAACAGCTTGTGGCAGAAGAAAACCATCTCTTCAGACGTGGTAATCTCCACAAGACCTTGCTAACACTGCTGGTGTCCTTCCAGCCTTGCTCTGTAGTCTTCAACTTCACTCTTTTGGGAGTGCTAAAAGATTAAGGGGAACTAGGAAACTTATTAAAGAGCCTTACCTGCTGGTCGGAAAAGTGGTTTTCCTTGTCTTTTGCCTAGCCAGAGGAAAAGTTAATTTATTGTTAATTTTAAGCTACCTGTTAGCAATTAAATAAAAAGTCTGAAGAGGCTTTGGTTTTTAATGCTTGAGTAGTCATTTGACAACTCATGAAGAAGGAGGTGAGTACTAGCAAGACTGAAGACTAGTTGTGCAACGGTAAATGCATTTGGCAGGGAAATCACGCAAATTTGCAACTAAAACAGCTGGTCATGACATGCTGTACTTAAATGATCCTTAGGGTGGCCCATTCTGATAGTATCAAAGCCAAGTACAATCCTGATCCAAGTGCACTGCCATGCTTTTGTCCTGGGGGCAGTAGGGGAAAATGGGAGGGAGGGTAGTGCTGAGAGGAGAAAGGGACACACGACCTCAGAAACCAGGATTTCAAAATAACTGTTGCTTGGGTTTCAGACTGCAAGAGTACATCTATACTAATCAAGTAAACAGTGACAGGGAACAGGGATGAACACTGGAATGTTATTGTCCATAGCATTGAATTTGTAGCATGATTCCTGACTTGAACTTGGCCTGGGCCAATTAACATTCTTCCAAACAATTCCTAGGCCTGATCTGGAAGTTAAGCATGTGCAAAAAACTACTTGGGTGGACAGTCCTCTGTTGAAGCTAAGAGAGTTTAATCATATGGATACGGGCTGTTCTGTTCCTTAGGTCAGCTAATGAGCCCAGACACTGCGTGTATTATTCATGTAGGAATAGCTCAAGAGTCTAAATGGAAGCTGACACATGGCTTTGAACCGCAATTTTCAACCTTGGCGTAACGCACAGAAAGTGAGATGTTATGTATGCTTCTACCATATTGATATAGATAGATAGATATACACACATTTGGGATAATCATGCTAGACTTGCTTTTAATCAAACGGAGGCATGTTTAAATGGCTTAGATGACCTGTCCCATTTTAGATAAATGACTAACTGACAATCTCTTGTTAGTCCTGAGCTGTCTCTGGGGTGCTCCTGGGATTGGCCATGAGATTGTTTGATTTTCTTTTGCATCCATTGTAGTCATAGACACCAATGTCATGGTGACGGTAAATGAAACATGCTGTAGTTGTATCTGAATGACAATTATCATCTCTAAGTACTCCAGTTATTTGGGATCACACAAACACCTCTTTTATGCTGTGCATTGGCACCCACATCTATCACCCTATCTTCTGATTATCTCCTCCCTATGCATCTGGCACTGAGAGGCAAACAACATCATATCTAATCCAGCTGTCGAGGGCAGCTCTTTACCAGATGCCAAGATATTCTTGCTTCTCATCTTCTGTTGTTTTCTTTGTGATTTTGCAGTTTCTTCTTCAGCACGTCTTTCCCCATCCAGCAACAACCTTGTGACTGCAACTTCAGCTGGACATAGTCACGCTCAAATGCGGGCCTGCCTCATCCCTGGTTTCTCTGCACCCCCTGTCCACTTTGGCATCTTTCACTGAGCACATCTCATGACTTTTCTTGGTTCTGACTGGTGACAACAGACTCTTCTCTGTGACTTTCCTTCTTCTCTTATCTAGGCACTAGACTGATTTTGGAAACAGGCCAGTGTCAGAGTTAAAAACAAAAGATGCTTCATAAATTTCTGTGCCTATTTACACTTACATACAGTTCAGTGTTCCCACTGGGTCAGTGGAACTGGCGCTGATGTTAGCAGGAAGCAACACAGGTTGACTTGCTGTCAAGTCAGTCATAAGGGTGAGTTTGCAGAACTTGGAACTGTGAGGAAAACATCTTTTTTACTTGACACTAAGCAAAGCTAAGCTGGAGCGGTTGGGATAATGAACAGAGGACCTCCACAAGATGCAATTTTAGAGCTACTTTCCAAAATAATTGTACTTTAAATCCATGACTGTTATTGTCTGCATTTAGACTCTGCTCTCTCAAAGCTAATTTTACAAGCGACAATAAAGCACTTCCCAGCATGTAACATTACTGTTCAAGTGTAGCTGTTACTTTTTATTTTTCAAGTGGAGTTGAATGATTAGTATAGGACTAGGAATTTAAATTGCCTCATCTCTAGTAAATGTTAATACATGCCTGATATGGCTCTCTGAAAGTATGGGTTATCTGGCAAGCCAACTGTATGTAGACATACAATTATGTAAACACATTCTCCCCAGTGTGATTCAAGGAGATTTAGTGCAGCGTAGTGGAAGTTTTTTTGATCACTGTCCTCACTGTGAGTTGCTTAAACATCCTCCCATCTAGTTCTGAGTCAAAGTCAGTGGCTGTATAGGGATGCACAGTCCTGTGCATGGTAAAAATGTTTGCTGCATCACTTACAGTAAGAGCTGGTCACCTCTTGCTCCAGCTCTGTCTTGCACGTTTTTCCCAATGGTAGCCATGATATCTTTCTTAAGAAAGGTTTATTCCTTCGTGTCTGCCTTTTTGTGGCTAAAAGTTCAGAAGAGCTGGCTGCTGAATTGTACTCAGGTGTGCTTTAAACCACGTGCTTGGCTCAGTGCAGCTGACCTTTCATTATTAATGCTTCAGCAGACAGACAGTATGCTGCAAGCCATGGTCATGGTCATGCTTGTTTTTCTGAGACTGTTCCTGTGGACAGTACCTGTGTCTTACACCTCTAGGCTTCATTCTGCACTGAGTCCATCCATAAAAAAAGGTCTGTCAGCACACACCTGTCAAAAACCATGATAGCTATGCAGATTCTCTGGCATTATTGGCAGAGCTGTTCATATTATCTTGGCATTAAGCGATGATTCAAAGTTCAGTTCTACAAGAGGTATGGAAGAGGCAATATAGTTTCTTCCAAAAGTTGTGTATGAAGACCTGAACTAAGCTTAGATTTGTAGCATATTCAGGAGCCTATGTGGCTCCTGGTATGGGCTACCTGAGAAGCTGTGGCTTCTCACACTTGCTGCAGGTATTCTCCCTGCATGCAGTGTGCATTCATTTGTGAGAGACCCCCCACAGCAGACAGTGGGGTCAACAGAGAAGTGAGCGCCACTTTTAGCGAGTCTTTTCTTCCATCTATCCACCTACTTATTCACTTACCCATGCATGCACCCATGTAGGCAAAAGTTTTGCTTTACCTATACTACTGGTAGATAAAGTAGCAAACCCCTCTAATCTAAATACATTTCAGCTCATTTCCTGATGAAGTGGAACATGTTGTGTGTCAACTTAATAATACAGCTATAACTGTTTCACAGAGAAGATTGCAGAGATAAAATCTTTCAGGCAGAGTTAAGAAGGCTAGATTTTTAATACCGTATATCAATAATATATTGCTGCATACACCTCACAATCTCAGCACCTCACAATCTCTTTATCCCAAAGCGGTAAATAAGTGAGGAAGTTGCACATAGTTTTAACATGGATTATTTAGGATTATTACATCTAATAAATCCAAAAAGCATATGTTTTTCTCTCTGAAAGTCCAACAAATGCTGTGAAATTCCTGTACGGTCCCATGCACCATGATCTTTCACAAGACATTAAGCTAATGATAATTCTCACAGGGATGAAGCTGCAGTGATCATAAGCAGCAACATTTTCAGATGAGGAAAATTGTTATAACAGCAAATAATGCTGAGGAACAAGTAAACATGGAATAATAATTTTAAAAGGTGGATAAAGCCGACATATTAAGATGAACTATCATTAACCATGCTAACTGCCATACTTTTGCATCTAGAAATAATGAGTTCAGTCTTTACAAGTGGAACTGGAAAATGGTGACTCTGAGAACCCTTGGGATTTGTAGTGAACAAAAGAATTTCAACATAAACCGGTTGTGAAAATGCAGTTGCATTAAATGTTTATATACACATAAGCAGCATAATAGAAGGGAAACGGTGAGCTCTAATCTAGCAGAAAAGACAGGCCAAGAATGAAAACTGGAATATGAAGGAAAACAATTAAAATAGAAAATTTGTTATACATTTTCTTTTACAGAGGGGTGGTTGTCACTGGAACCACCCACAAAACGGAATACTAAATTTTCTGTGTTTTATTGAATTCAGCTAAAGACAAACTGCTTTTAAAAAACATATTACTTGGCCATAACGCAGCATGCTTTACTCAAGCACAGATTGCCAAATTGAGGAATACCCTCCACTTTTACTGAAGGGGGATAGAGCTAGTTTGTTTCCAAATTATTAATGCTCCACACGTTCTTGTGGCAGGTGGGTAGAGCCACCCTTAAAGGTGCTCAGGTACTTTGTTTCTTGAATGAAGGAAAAGACAATGTCAATAAACTGGCACTTGCTTATTTCTAAAGTGAAACTCCTACGCAAAACTTGGCATTAGCTATAAATCGGAATTTACAACTCCTTGTGGTAGGTAGGGTTTCCCTCCCTCATGAAGGTATAGATATTGCAACATGTATGTACCTAAACTACACTAAGAATACAGCCCATACAGTGGGCAGCTATCTGAAGTATGCAATAACGTGCTCTCTCAGTTTCTGTAACAGGGCTATTTGTACCTTTGTGGACTTACTCACATTGTAAGGCAACATCTACCAGAAACACAGCTGGTAGAACAGGTGCTCCAAAGGCATGAAAATTGTGGTCCTGAACAAAACAAAAGAAAGTTAATTGAAAAAAACTGAATGATATAAAGGACCCATATTGGTCCATATGGTCCAGCAGTATCCCAAAGTCTGCAATGGTTTTATGAAAGACTCAGCACTGGCAGAAGTATGTCTGATTAAATACGTCATCGGAGGTAGCATCTGGAGGCTGTATGAAACCCTAGAATCTGTTTCCTTGGCCTTTATTTGTCAGTGGTTTATTATCCAAAATAAAGAAGGTTTGATTGCAGCTGAAAACTGTTCCTTGCTGATTGAACTGGCAGAGATGAAAGCAAGACATACAAACACTCTCAAGCTGACTATGACTCACCTGAGGGCACAGTAGCTGTCACTAGTCTTGGTAGAAACACCATACATGTTGTTCCTCTGCTAACACCAGTGAAACAAGCCTGGAAGCCTTATGCTACCATGTGTCTTGATTTCTGAATTTGGTTCCATGTGTGTTCCTTCTATAAAAACAGCAATACGAAGCCCCTGTTGCTTGATTTCGTTACTGGTGAGCTCATTCAACAATTTCTATTCATTTATCACAGCACAAGAAATAAAAGCATACAGAACGGCACAGGCTTATTTTTAATGTGGCAATAATAGCTAGACAAATTAAATGTTGCCTTTTTTACTGCAAATTGTGGACATCCCAAAAGCAAAACTTGGCCTTCACAGGTAATGTTTGTGAAGATAATGCCAGATATTCCCTGCCACCTGTTTGTGAAATTGTTTGGAGACTGTTAATTACATCCCTCTAATACTTTGCATTTCAGTTCACCTGAAAGATCAAAGTTCTCTTCATCTCCTTAGATAGCTGATAATTAGAAAGATAAATAGAATACCTCTGCTCATCACCCTTCCACTTCTGTTAAATATTCTGTCACTTTTTAACCTTCTGCCTCTGAATCAGGATTTCTTAGCATTAAACATGAATGCCAAATACCTTCATGCAAAGTTATCTATAGAAGATCCAGAATGAGTACTGCCAAATGATTAAAGCAAAGGTGAAACCATCATATCAAACTAATTCCACTAATGTCGCTTGATAATAGCGTCTAGTGGCCAAAGACTTAGCCATTCCAAATACCAAATGAAAAATAATTGTTCACCTTTTATTGAAATATTAATCTTGATATTCTTCTTATTATAACACTTCTGAAAGCAATATCCAAGAGTATAATATCCATATACATGTAATCTTTGTTTTATAAGTTGATAAAATATGAAACTAAAGTATAAAGACATTAAAAATTAGCATATTTATTGCAGTTTTTATGAGACATGCTGCTGCAAAACACATAAAATCCTCTAGGATAAATCTACATCTGGTGCTGTCTTGATAACTATTTAATTTACAATGGTGTAATATTTATATAGGCTCTTCTTTTAAAGAAATAGCTGGTGTGTAGTACTCTTTTGTATGAGATATACTCTGTCATTTGCTTCTGGAAGCTACTGGTGCAGTGCATCAGTGTGAAAGTAAAATATGTGTATGCCTGGATGTCAGTTAATTTTTAAAAGCGAAATACCTAGTTCCTATCGGTCATTTTCTACTTCATTGTAGCTTTGCTGCTCATGTGCAATGTCAGCCATCCCTTAAAACATTCACTTTGCCATTTTTTTTCTCCAAAAGTCTCTTTTTCTGATTTAAACAAAAGGATATTTCATCACTATAGATAGCAAAGCAAAAACTGCAGTTTGGGATCTTGTTGTGAAGTTTTAGATTCAGATCACCTACTGTTATTTAAATTCTCACTAAAATCTCAAGATTTCTTAGAAACTGGTACACAGAAATTGCTACGTCTCAACAGCTTTTGCCCCACCCTAGTCAGTCCAGGGATGGTTAGTTTGTGGCTGCCAGGAAACACTCACTTTTGAAGTGTAGGAAGGCAGGGCATTAACTGTGTCTTGTGTCCTGCTCTGGAGATGTTCTGATGTCAGTGAGCTGAATAATCCTAATGTGACCTTTTAAAGGATGAAGTCCTACTGAGAATGACAATGCAAGGTAATCCAGACAACTTGCTTTGTTATCCTCTTCTGTTTTCTGGTAGAGTGATAGGAGCATCTATGAACTACTGAAGAGCCTGCTCCCCTCAGGGCTCTGGAAAGTGTCTTGCAGCTCGTAGTCATAAAATATTGATATAGACCTTAGGAGCCAGAAATTCTGGCAATCCTGTTTTTGCCAATAATTATGATAACAACTTGAAAATTGTAATTAAGTATGGATGCAATAGTGGCATACTAGAATATTGGTGCTAAGTTATAGAACTAACTTGCAGTTTCACAAAAGTCAATGGATCAATATGAACTTAGTTTGGAACTTGATTAGTATATGCTTTTTTTTTTAGAACAAAACCTTAATATACATCTTATTTCACTATTTTTCTGGTTAGTCTCAAAAGCATCTTCTGGAAATGGAAAAAACTTATTTCCTTGGCTACCAAAATATTCTGTGGATCAGAATGCTCAGGCTTAAGTTTTTGTCCAACAGCATTTCAGAAAGAATATCAAATCTTTTTCTTAGCTTTCTGAAAGACAAGAAGGTGGACAAAATTAGTAGAACAGGTGTTTTTTGATGATGTGAACAATGGCCCAAGGAAGCTGCCTGAAAGGCATAGGAAGATTAAATAAAGAGAAGGATATCAGGCTTCTTTAAAGAAGAGTGAGCACTTGGAATGTGATGAATGTAAAATATTATTGTAATTTTGACTGTTCTCTTGTGTGTGAGACCAGGAGATAAAAGGTAATAACTTACTAGAATATTCACCTTATTTTTGCATTAAGGCTTTAAATTAAGATTCAAGTAAGCCTCTAAAATTTAGAATGCATATCACTGCTGAACTTTTAAACCTTTGAATTTTGCCAATAACTAATCTTGACAGAGCTATTATAAAGAGGGGAACCATACCAGATTTGTTTACACACTTCCTGTTTGATCTACTGACTTTGAATGTAATTATTATTTCAGAATTAATATCTTGTCACTGGGTATATGACTCTCACACTGTTGTTTTCTTTGGTGTAATGAACCCAGTGTACTTCTCAAAATCTTTTCTTTTACATGGAAGGTCCAAAGGGACCTATTACTTATTCTTTTCTATTAATTTTAATTCTTTATCAATTGAACTTACATAATTACTATGCCTATCCATTCACAATACAGTATCTTGAATACTGTCCAGTTAGTCAGGATTTCCACTGCGCTTCTGTATGCTTATTAGCATTGAACACTGAATAACAAACACATACTGACCTGTGCATACAGTGCTCTTAAACTAGCTTCCTGGCTTCCTAGTTTATGTAGAATCACAGCTGGCGCCCATTATGGAAAGAGAATAGTTCATAATTGCACCAAATGTACACACTGCTTCTCTTTCAGATTTACTTTTTTTTTTTTTTTCTTAACCTGGGAAGTTTAAACAGCTGGTTTACTTTAACCGTACTAGAGACACTAAGCAATTTGTTTTTACAAGAACTGATTCTTGCCTACAGGTGGACTATGCCTGCAGAAGTTAAAAAATTGAATAATATCAGAACTTTGGTAAATATTTGAAGGATAAATTCAGAAGCTATCAGACTTGTCAGGAATGCGGGCCATGCACTGTTTTGTTCTCAGAGGACTGGAGGGCAAAAACACATATCGGGCCAACGACCCGCATTCAGAATGGTAGTAGACATTCATTGTACTTAGTGTTTGCTTCAAAGTTATTTGAAGGTTTTTATCTTGCTTTTAGTGTATGCTCTCTTGTCCTCTCAATTCTGTTTGCCCAGTAGCAATGGAAGAGTAGAAATACAGCTATGCATAGCTGTGACTTTCTCGTTTTGTAGGCCTGTATACGTGCTCTTAAGTCAAGGAGAAGCACAAGTTTCTGGTCTTCTCTTTGACTAGCTATTTGTGCCCTGCCATCCTTCCCACAACTTGTGATATATTCCTCTTGAGGACATCTTGCCCTCCATATTTCCTTTTGATTTATTTTACTAGTTTTTTCTTCTATATTTCTAGATACAGACTGGACTATAAGCATTGAGTCAATGTCCATTAAATACTTTCTCTCACTTTATTTTCAGTTATGTTTAAAAAAATCCAGTCAATAAGTAGAACACATAGCAAAGATCAGAATATACCTTGAATGTTTTTTAATGACATTTTGGTCAAAATGCTACAGAGGTTTTCATAATTTGAATTTTTCTTTGTTATTTGGTGTAGTGAGGAAAATAATATGTCTCCAGCTTCAGTGCTACAAAACAATTATCTTGAGAAGTGTTCTTAAATTTGTGTCCTTACCACACTAATGATTTGTGCACGGCTTCAGCACTCTTAGATGCCTGCTTTTCTTACCTGTACCAACATTTCACCTTTCCTGGGAGGTTGTTGGTTTTTTTTTTTAAAAAAAAGAATCAAGGTCTGAAAAGTTCTTTGTTAATTTTAAATTTGCCTTTGTGTGTCAAGGTTAATGTCTGATATTCAGAATCCTGAATGAGATGCAGAAGCTTTGCAACCCCCCTCCCTCCCCCTCTCCCCAGGGATTTAGCTGCCTGTATTTAAGGTCTGCTCTGATGTGACAGAGCTGTGTGGTCTCAGACCTGAGTGCTGTGAGAAGAGCTGTGAGAGTGCACTTTGGAGGCCTCCTGCCCTTGGCTTGGGAGCTACATTAAACCTGAGAACCTTACTCAAGGCTTTGATACTGACTTCTGAGATGTTATCAAGAGGATTTGTTGTTCTTACTATATAAGAGCATTTTCAAGTGAAACTTCAATTTGTATGACTACATCTGATTTGTTGATCATATGTTTCCTTCATTTCCCTCTGACTTCCTCTTTGTTTTTTCTTTTCAATTTTATTTCAGCTGTACTGTAATTTGGTAAACTGAATCCACATCTTTCTATTTAATAGTAATTTCAACTTTTTTTTTTTTTATCCTGCATTTGGTTTATTTCTCTATTTCTTGTCTCATATTCATATGGCATTTAGGTTTTTTCATGCCTCCTTGGCATTATTGAAGACTTGATCTTTTCTGTATTCTCACCTCATCTCATCTATGCTCACTTAAATGATTTGAGGCTAGAATATGAATGTAGATCAGCACCTGTTTTATACTGATGTCTCTTATGGTTTGACATCACATTTCAATCTCTAAATTACTGTATGGCAATGTTTAGAAGTTCCTGAGATTTTAATTTGCTAATGATTTGGCTTCCAGTTTTAGTCTTGAAGTGCACCTAAAGCTTACTGAAAAAATCTTTTATATGTATGTTTAGCAGGGATTCCCCAGCTTTTCCAAATGTTATTTGCTGTTATTATAGAGAAATTGCAACAATTCTTTAGCTAGCCTTACATACCACAGCAATGAAACATTTTTATACATGTGTAAAGACTGATTCATAACATGTTTGAAGATTTTATTCAATAACTTGTCTGTAGTTAAAAAGAAATAGCATAAGAAAAAATCAACAGAGTAACTGTGAGCACAGACATTCTGAGATTTAGCTGTTTATATCATCCATTAAAATTTCTTGGAACAGAATTCATCAGTACTCATCAGCATTCTGTCCAATCTCCTCTCAAGTCCTTACAGTTTCATGGATCATTTACCCAATTATCCAGTATAGATTCTGGGTTGCTTGGAAAATCCCATAACAAAATATTTTTGATAATTATAAAAAGCAATAATAAATCATCCAGTGATGAGATACCACAGCAAGATGGAGACTGTAGCAATTCAGTCCAATAATGATTCTGGATTATGATTGGCATTGACACAGAGTATTTGCCATGCTATCTCCAGAGTTCTAAGGCTCATTAAAAAAAAGCAAACAAAAAAACCCAAAGTACTGTGAAATAGAGAAGCAATTGTTTCAACCTGAGAATGATCTTGTCACTTACTCTTTGAACATGATAATCCATCTTCAAAAAGTCTTTGTCAGTTCCAAAGCACCATCAAAGCAATCCTGAGCAATAGTGCAAACAGAAATAACTGATGAGACCCTTCACTGTTACAGCTTTAACGCACTTAAACAGAAAAAGCTCCAGCAAGACAATTACTTCAGTCAAGCAGATTCCCTTTGCATCACATACAGACAGCTTCTGTAGATGCAGTCAAATTTTAAGTTACATGTGACCATTTCTGTTCAAGGTTTAGTGAATATAGTGAAACAATAGGAGAACAGATTCCCTGACACTGATTTCTCCTCTGACAAAAAACAGACCTGAAAGACTCATCTAGGTGTTACTGCTTGTTGGAAGGAAAAGTGTCTGTAAAAAAAAGAAAATTAACTGGTTTCAGCACAGTCCTTTGCACTATAGTCCTTAGACATTACTGGGTTTATGATTATTTATCTTGTGAAGGAAGGTTTGACAGAAATTTCAGCTAAAGTCTAAATATCTGTTTACATTTATAAAGATGTTATTTCTGTAATCAATCAATCAAAAGCCATTAAAAAAACCCAAGCACCCCCAAAAGTGACAAATTCTAAAGAAAGCAGAACCTGGAACTCACTGTAGAACTAAGAGTGATGACCACATTCTTCCCACAGGGCTTGTTGGATAATTTCTTGCTAAACACCTCCATTAATGGACTAAGAGTTTGTCAATGAGCTGAGACGGTGTGATGATTTGTCTTGTAACTACATGTTAGCAAACATAAGAAGTACATAATCTTGTACAGATGGAATGCTGGGTGACAATTTTCTTCTATCCCTGAAACCTATGAATATACTTTTTGGTTAAATTGGCACTGTAATATCAACAAAAAGCAGATGCATTGCTGAGATTCCTCAGGATATTTTATGCTTTTTATGCAGTATAATATATTATGCATCTAGGCTTCACAGTGTGATGCTGTCATAGTAGAATAGTTCTGAAAACAGAATGACCCTTTGGTTTAAATCATACTTTTGACATTTCAGTTGTGACCTGGGTTGGCCAACCAGTTTACTCATTATATTATGAGTATTAGTTGAATGGACCATGTATGAATGCATACCCTTAAAAAGGAAAAATCTTGGTTTGCCATCAGGTTGCCATCATTTTTGTACCTCTTGTTTCTTGCAAATATGATGCAGCAACCTGAAAATGTGTTGTAATATTGCTAAAGAAACATTAATTCCATTGTTCCTTTAAAAGGCTCAAGGTTAGTTCTATAATAGATGTTAGTTCACTGTAACTCTGTCAGCAAGATCTATGCAACTGCACGAGATAAGTATTTGGTCCCAAGATTTTATTAAAATAAAATGAAAGTTAAACAAAATGCCTGTATCTGAACAAATTAATGCATTTACATTGCAGGTATGAGAATCTTTCAAGAGTTTTTAACTGACAGAACTATAGCTTCAAAACTCAAAGAAAAATGAAAGTCAACTATTTCAAGGAGTAAATTTGCAATTTTCATTTTATAGTCAATTGGTTTAGCTGAATTGAGTTTATGTCTTGAAGTCCCAGCCTTGGGAAAACACAACCTTTTTCCTCCTGGAGCATTCTGAATTCAGCAAGAATTTATCATTTTGCAAGGTTTGTGGGAGACTATTTAATAGTTTGCTGACTTCAAATCACAGAATGTTCTGGGTTGGAAGGAACCTCTGAAGATCATCTAGTCCAACCCTCTGCTAAAGCAGTTTCACCTAAAGCAGGTTGCACAGGATCGTGTCCAGGCAGGTTTTGAAAGTCTCCAGAGAAGACTCCACAACCTCTCTGGGCAGCCTGTTCCAGCACTCTGTCACCCTCAAAATGAAGAATTTCTTCCTCATACTCAGATGGACCGTTCTATGTTGCACTTTGTGCCCGTTGCCCCTTGTCCTGTCACTGGGCACCGCTGAGAAGAGCCTGGCCCCGTCCTCTTGACACTCACCCTTAAGATATTTGCAGACATTGATAAGATCCCCTCCCGGTCTTCTCTGCTCCAGGTTAAACAGCCCCAGCTCTCAGAGCCTTTCCTCATAAGGGAGATGCTCCAGTCCCCTTGTCATCTTTGTAGCCCTCCACAGGACCGTCTCCAGTGGTTCCCTGCCTCTCTTGAACTGGGAAGCCCAGAGCTGGACCCAGCACTCCAGATGCAGCCTCACCAGGGCAGAGCAGAGGGGGACGATCACCTCTTTCCACCTGCTGGCCACGCTCCTAATGCAGCCCAGGATGGTCCCACTGGCCTTGGGCACAGGGGCACGCTGCTGGCTCGTGGGCACCTTGCTGTCCCCCAGAACTCCCAGGCGCTTCTCCTCAGAGCTGCCTTCCAGCAGCTCGGCCCCCAGCCTGTACTGGTGTGTGAGGTTATTCCTCCCCAGGTGCAGGACCCTGCACTTGGCTTGGCTGAACTTCATGAGGTTCCTCCCTGCCCAGCTCTCCAGCCTGTCCAGGTCTGGCTGAATGGGGTGTCAGCCTTCTGGGGTGTCAGCCACTCCTCCCAGTTTGTATCGTCAGTGAACTTGCTGAGGGCACACTCTGTCCCTCCATCCAGGTTATGGATGAATAATTTGAACAGGACTGGACCCAGCACTGGCCCTGGGGCACAGCACTGGCTACAGGCCTCCAGGTGGACTCTGTGCCATTGATCACAGCACTAAATCAGATCTAAACTTCTGTATGTCTTTTCTAGGTCTTCTTGACCATAACTTTAATTTGTGCAAAATTTTACTGAGAAGAACTTCAGGCGGTAGGAGTATTTTCTTCATATTGTAGTTATTTCCCGGTTTATTATGTTCCACAATTTCAATCTTGGTAACAGTGACATTTGCAGTGCAAACCCAAGATAAGATATGCTTTATGTAAAGTCTGTTTTCTTTATTCTCTACACCAAACTATCCCCTCTTTCAGATCTGCATTATATTCTAAACCAATCAGAATGAGGAGGTTTCATACTGAATTTAATGAAACACCGTATTCAGACACCCAGGATGTTCACATCAGAGCACCAAGTGAGCGCTTTTACCAGCAAAGAGGCAGTGAATTCAGCCTGGAGTTCCACCTTGGGCTAGCTAGCTCTGTTTTGCAGTGTAAAGTCAACATGAAAATTTAAATAGTTTAGGATTTTCTCCTTCAGTAAATCCTGTTCACTGATATATATCATCCTATTGTCACAGTTAAGAATGCTGCAATACGCAGTGTGTGCATCTTTAGGGATCTTGGCACTACATGTGCTCTGAGCATCCCTAGCATCCGTGCTCACTCCTTTTCTAATTTTCAGGGTTGTGTATTTTACTATCTTGCACAAGCCCTTAGAACATGGAATAAATGCTTATGAAATAGATGTGAAGAACTTTGTAGATCACTACAAAGAAAATAAGGAACAGAAAAAGATGACCTATAGTACAGAAATTAATTATTATGATGACAGTCACATGAAAAGTGGTATTTTCTATACTCTGTTTCACAATACAATTTGGAATGTATTCCTGTTTTACACTGCCCTTTTAAAGGTATGAGGGAAGTAAACATATCCTATCTTACGCATTTCACGCACACACATACATTTATTGAAGTATAAAATGTAGAATCAGAAAACCAAAACAATGTCTCTCAATCCATGATATAAATTTTAATTTAAAATTAAAACGTAAATAAATGGGTCAGATCCATCTCACTGTAAAAAAGCCTGCTTTTTATGACTGACTGCAAAGGAGTCTAGACAACTATTTTGGATGCTGATGTCTAAACTTGGACAGAGAAGTCCTATTCCAGAAGTTTAGTTCAAAGTGGTTTACAAAAGCTTAACCACTGTGAAAGAGTCACTCAGTTTTTCCTCTGCATTTTGAAACAGCTGTGATGGTCAATGTAGCAGTGATGTGCCTGTTACTGTCACTGTGAAAGTCACTGAACTATGATGAAATTATATATCTTGGAAACATAGTAATATGCTGGCATTTCAATAAGAGATTTAGACACTGACGGCTAAAACATCTGAAGATCGGTGTACTGATAAGATTTTTAAGAGAGATTAGGTTATGTAAATGGGACTCATCTCACTTAACTTTGGATGCTTGAAACTTAAACCCACATTTGTGTTTGTTGTTTTATGTTCTGATCATATATGATTTAACTGAGTATCTAAAAGTTGGTAATTGTGTTCCACTGACTAAAAAAAGAGATTGGTTGACCTGCTCAGGTTGTACATGCTTTTTACTTAGATCTTATCCCATTCACTAAATCCAAGTTGGTAGAAATTGTCTCTGTTTTATAAGTTCTAAATCTTTAAATCTGCACATGATATTTAACTCTTCCAAAAGAAAAAGAAAAAAAGAAAAAAAAAGAAAAAGAAAAAAAGAACAAGATCTCCACGAGGCAGTATTCTTCTTTAAGCTTTTAGTGTCTTGAATCTCCTTAACTTACTTCAGTGAATTCTGACAACTTGTGCAGAAAAACCCAGACTTTGAGAAAGCTGATGATTAAAACAAAGTTATGTATCCAAGGCCATGGCTGAATCTATGAAACACCTGCTAACTGCATATTGTTTTGTACATAAAGTAAGTAAACTTTGTGTCAGAAAACAGCCTCCGTATTTCAGGGCAAATCCAAAGTTTTGATAGAACCTGACTAATAGCTGAAACACCCCAAACTGATTTTCATCCCTTCCTTCCTCTCTTTCTTGTAAAATTTTTATTTTCATGCTTATGTCTTAAACTTTTCTGTTGCCTTCAACAAACTTTGGATCAGATCATCAAACCAGACATTCCCTCCCCTGAACCAAACCTAGCTTCAAACCCATTTTAAAAACTCATCTCCAATGTAAAAAGGATGGGTGAATTGACAGAAATCACCTGTACTTTGCAGATGTGTCAACATTCTGTGTTTCTATGAAGCATAATAATATCCTTCGAGAGTCTTGCTTGATTTAACTCTGCCAAAACATACTCACGTTTTCAGCTGTAAGACCTTTTCTGAGAAAAGACTTCAGGTGACTGGTAATCTATCGTCTGTTCTACTTGACTGGTTATAAGACAAAATACTTCATGTTTTATGGGTTGCCTATCACTGTCTGACTGTGTTTGTATGCCAGCAGGGAAAACTAAAACCAAGAACTTTGTAAAATCTTTATTACTAAGGAGCTACATTTTAGCCTTTTTAATTAAACCATACAATTATCACTAAATGTTCTGTCCATCTAATAATTGTTATATAAGGTTACTGATCAAGCAGAGTGATGTAGTCAGCATAATGGACCAACAAGATTTTTTTAAGAAATGCAACAGGTGAAATGGATAAAAGAAAGATTCCTCAAAGAGCAGGTAAAGTTTTCAGGCATTTAGTCTGAAGAAATGGATTACTGGTACTTATGGTAAAAGAGGCATTGACGTGGTGTTTAGGGACATGGTTTAGTGGTAGACTTGGCGGTGTTATATTTACAGTTGGACTCAATGATCTTAAAGGTCTTTTCCAACCTAAATGCTTCTATGATTCTATGATCATTGGTGTAAGGAATTATTCTTTGGTTCAAAGTCCTGGCATTTATTCTCTCCTCCCAGTCTCAAAGTGGCTGAAAATTCTTAGAGTACATTGAATGTTAGAACCACAACAGAAATGCAAATCAGAATAAAGGTGGATATGAGCCTATCTGAAATATTAGTAAGCATAATGAAAAATGTCTCCTTATAACCTCTTACCTGCATTGGGGCTGTTAATGCTGGTGAAATCTCTTCACTTCCAGATGGCGTTTATTTTCAAGGACACATATTACATACAAAGTTTCACAGCTCTCATTATGGAAAACAGGTAACTTTATTCATCTGTCTTTGATGATGACCCAGCCCCAGGTGCATTAGTAAAATTTATTACTTATTTTTTACTACTTCCTTATTACTATCTCACAGAACAAGAGGAAACCTTCATTTAATCAAACTGTTTGTGGAGTAATATATTAGCTATTTACCTCCTGAGATTTAGGAATAAATTTGGAGAGAGACATGGAATTAGTTTAGTGTGGATTTATCTCTGTTCCCTTAGTAATATTTATTCACAATCACCATCTTTAGCATTTAAAAGCCAGAGACTGAGATATTAAAGGCCAAATACACACTTACAGAAAAGGGGATGCACCTGAACAATCAAATGCATGACAGAAAAAGTAAGCCAAAAATAATTTGCAAATAAGCACAAATTTTGAAAAAAATTTTATAGCTTTTGCTACTGAAGTTAATGTTTTTGCCAATGAAATGGAAATAAGTGAAGACTGCTAGCAGTTTAAGTTGCTAAAATCAGCTGTTGGTAAATGCTAGGCTATAATCCTCTGACAGAACTGCAAAACAAGAACAAATTATTCTAGGAGTTTAATGATTAAACACTTGATAAAAAGCTGTTTTCTTTACTAACTAAGATAAGTAGTTTGGGAGAGATTCAGAGGTCAGTGAGGGTTTATGAGTAACATCAGTCAAGACCTCCATCATCTTTTTTTACTTTGGGAAGACTGTAGCTTCTGCTATATTATTGCTATTATTTTTCTGTTCATTAAATTGCATAGGACGACCCACTTAAGCACTGAAGAGTTGAGGGTTTCCTATTTAATTTGCTAATTTCTTAGGTAATTTATAAATACATGCTCCTTTATTTAAGCATGAAAGGACAGGATGAACACTGTAGGGGCAAACCCACTGGCTTTGAACTACATCGGAATGAATTATAGATAGACTATAACAAGAGATTTCCATTTAGCGAGCCTCTAGCAAGGAACTGCAGCTCAAAGCGCACGGTTAAAAACGGCTGGTTTTGGGAGAGCACACTGCACTGGTTTAGCCAGATTTGCCGATGTCGGACACATTGTACTATTAGTAACACTGTTTTAGCAAAAAGGGTTAGCACTGCTCTTTCACAATGTAATAGCAAAACATTTTCAGTGCTATGACATAAAAAGAAGTGATTCAGAATGTGAAGGAATTCTTCTTAAAAGTATTTTTGGGTTCTGAATGACTACAATTGTAGCTACTTCAAATTCTTATTTCCTTGCAGAAGTTTATGTATGGTTTTCCTAAACTAAAATTGTAGGGAAAAAAGTAATTAGATTTTGAAATGCATGTTTCCCAAACCCGCAGTTACCATGAAATAACAGATAATACTATTTACAAGGTGTATTTACAAACAAGAAAGTAAATAAAACCAACCTCAACTGGTTCTTTAGATAATTTACTGGGCAGATCTTCATATTAGTTCCAGGTATGTGGGTGTCTCAGATTTCAGATACCAAGTGATTTAGTCCAGGTTTATTCTGCTTCTTTGGGTGTTAAAGAGCAGCTGGTTAGACTGTTGCAAGACACCTTTTACCTGCCATGGAGAGGTCTATGTGAAATTATCAGCTCTAATCTTCTGCCTGTGAGACCTGGGGAAAAACCTGCTGCGCAAAGTTCTGAACTTTATTTAATCATCTGACTCACAGTGCTATCTACTGTAAAATGCAGGGAGTTACATGAAAATGTTCTTATAATTTGTGGAAATGTTCCCATCTCTCGTTAAAAGTGGAAAACTAAGAATTACTGTGTTTGTTCATGTGTTCCAACTATATAAGATGCAGTCCTGTAAAAGAAGTTATTGTAAGAGCTAGCTTTCACTTGGGGTTTTTTGCACTTTGTCTCAATTCCCTCTTCAGTAATATTTAGAATTGTCACTGTCCTTTTTGCTGTTGTTGTTGTGGTCTCCAGTTGTAAAAGACTTGTCAATAAAATGTGGAAGATGAGAGTATTGTTAATCCTAGTTCTCTATTCTTGGATTCATGTAAAGTCTGAAAGAAGAAACAAAAACAGTAAAGCATTTGACTACAAATTAAGTCTTGATATGATGTGCTTGTTTCCTCCTTCTCACTGTTCATCATAAATTCATCCTGTTAAAATAAGAATTTTCATTTGACTTAGACTTTCTTCCAGAAGGGCTTCTAACAGGGAATGTTAAGTTTGGAAAAGGAGATGTGTCTCTTCTCTATCAAGAGATACCAGACTAGTGCCTCTTATCTATTAGGAGGAAAAAAATACACATTGAGAGTGGAGTGACTGTGTTTTTTAAAAAAATCTTTACATTTTTTAGTAAATCTAGGAGGCTGGGAAGTTTCTCAGCGTCTCTTGATCTTTTTAGGCTGGATGTTGGTTTTGATAAAGAATGACTAAGTCTCATCCTCTGTGTTCTCAAGGAGTCAATGTTCATCAGTTATAGACATATGAACAAGCCAAATTAGGAGTAAAATGCTAACTAATTAGAATGACTCCAGACTGTGAGTTTAAAATGGTTTTATAAGACGTTTTGCATTATGCATAGTCTTAAGGAGAATCAAACTCTCATAAATTATCCAAGAAAACCTTGTGTGGTTCTTGCCGTCTTCAGAAGGACTTCACTCCTTCTGTCTGTTGTTCCAACGTAGTGTCTTCTCTCAGCTTTCAAGCAATTTCAGTAAGTTCAAGGTATTTTCTTTCTGATACTTATCTTCAGTTCCTCCATTCCTCCAAGGAACCTTTCAACTCAGGAACGCTTTTCAGTTTCTCTTACCCTTTCTGATTTTCACTTTCTGTTTCCATTCCAAGTTCAGGTTCTGCTCTTCACAGAACTGGTTCATCACCTCTTGCTTGTCCTGCCCTTTCTTTCAGAATAGTATGTCCAACAACCTTTTTTCTCTCAGCGACTTTAAAATTCTGGTTTGAATTAATAATGAAATACAAGCCCTCCTTTGACCCTCTCACTTCTAGAAGATTTTCCTGGATAACAGGTTTCAACAATATATTGAAATTAAGCTATCAAGATAATTTTGGGGGCTGTCCGAACCTGGGACATTAGGCAGTCTTCATCACTGAAATGTGATCATCATTTCTCAGCCTGCATATGGGTACTAGCATAATCTTCAGAGAAGGAGGGTCCTTGCACAGCCTTAAATGGTTTCACAGAATCGTAGAATCATTTAGATTGGAAAAGACCTTTAAGATCATCAAGTCCAACCGTTAACTCAGAACTGCCAAGTCCTGCACTATACCTGGTTCCTAAGCACCACATCTACACATTTTTTAAACACTTCCAGGGATGGTGATTCCACCACCTCCTTAGGCAGCCTGTTCTAATGCTTTATGACCCTTTCAGGGAAGAAATTTTTCCTAATATCCAAAATAAACCTTCCCTGGCACAACCTGAGGCTGTTTCTTCTCCTCCTGTTGCTTGTTATGTGGGAGAAGAGACCTACAACCACCTTGCTACAGCCTCCTTTCAGGTAGTTGTAGTCAATTAGCTTCTTAATTTGTTAGGTAATTAGTTTTAGTTTTTTAGTCCATTAACTTACTTGCTTAGTTCTTAGTTTCTCTAAGTCAGATCCTGATTTGACAAGGTGTTTAAGCAGATATTTGAAACATGATGACTACAGTGCTCAAGTTGCTCTCCCAGAAGCTAAGGTTTTGTTCTAAAAACTCACACGGAAGTGAAACTTGCCACTTCTTCCCAGCAACTGAATAAGATAGGAAAGAAATGAAGGAATTAATGGTGCTTATAAATGCTTAAAATATTAAAAGTATTGGATAAATAAAAGTTTGGATAAATAAGATTTTTAATAACTTAAGCTATTTATTTTTACATATTATTTGTGGCCCCGTTACATCATTTATGGCTATCATTGCTAAAGTAGGTCATTATTCTGTTTTACAATACAGTGCCAGGGTATGTGACTTCCTATCTACTTAAAATGCATATTGTAGAGGAATATGCCCCAGGGAATATTTTCACGTACTAGAAATGGCTTTCCATATCTGATAAACTGCTTAGGTTTGAATAGTGGAGCAATTTCCTTGCCTCCCCTGAAATGGACCAAATACACTTTAGATAGTCTAACTAAAATAATTTCAAGGTAGATTAGGAGCATAGGCTTGCTTTAGGTGAAAATCACTTTCCAAAACCTCAAAGAGATTTAAACACTGCACAGATCTTGTAATTCTCTACACACTAGTAAACTTCAATTCTTCTGTTCTGAGAATTTGAAGTCAGTTGAGCACTTTTTAACAGTTGTCCTAGTGAGCAGCTAGTATTGAGGGCTAAGCTGCTGTTTGCCTGTCACGACAACCAACGTGCAGCATGTAGTGCCATACATCCCAATCTCGACAATGGATTCACGCCCATTTCTAAACCCTAGGAAAAGGAATGAGATTAATTATAATTAGTCAGACTATATAATAGATTACTTGGTTTAAATGGCTGCATATCTGAGGACAGAGCCCTGCTGTCAGCTGTATATTAAACACAAAAATATTACTGTGAATCCTATTTGTATTATGGACATTTGGAACAATATATAGCACAAATTCTCCTGCTATGTTCCCCCCTGAAAATTTGTTCTATAAATTCACAGTGAATAAGTGACACAGACACTTGAAAAAAACACCACAATCCTCTTTAAATGTTGTAAATGTGATCAACAAACAAAAAGTTCCCCATGTATGGAGAGTTTGGGTATATTGCCGGTATACTGGCAATTTAACTATACAGCTGAACAAAAACTGTTGCAGCTTATTGATGCATGATAAATGTTAATCTTTTATACAATATATTCTAAGAGAGACATTAAAAAAGCACAATTATTACTGAAGTTTAAATCTTATTGGAATAATAACTCAGTTGCAAAGAAAAACCAAAGTTTTTTCCCCATTATTAGAATGTCCTCTTCCTTTACAGTTCAAAGTTACCTATCTATTGGGCATTATCTCATACTAGAGAAACTTTCACTCCCCACTAATTAGACTAAAGCCTGATTCTTATTATCGATTAGAGTACTGCTTAAGACTGTATTATAAGGTGGTGTATCCAGTTCTTGTTTAAGACATAAACCAGCAATTTTGCTTGTAACTATTTCAGGATTGTGCTTGTAAGAATTAACTGGTTTGGTTTGATTGTTTTTTAAAATTATTCAATTTTGTACCCATTATGATTACTTCTGAGTCTAGATGTGAAAACAAGTCTCAATCATGTAATTGGCTCCACTTAGGCTCCATCTTTACATTTTTTCAAAGCTTCGAATATTGCCACAGGATTTTCTTGGTCCAGCGATTAATATTTTATTCCATGCATCTAAACTAGTACTGGATTTGTAAAAAGCTAGACTTTCACAAATTCATTAAATCTGTAGGGGACATATTCCTACATGTATTTTTTTCTCTAAAAGTGGGTAGGGGAAATTCTATTGGGCTCAAAGAACAGAACACAAGGATAAGGCATTAGATAAAATATATTGGTATTCATAAACAAGACTACAGAGTTTCTGAGAACAAGCCTGAACAAGACATGTCATTTGCATAAGCAAAATAGAATGTAAAAGCGCAAAACAATTTTATTGGTATGCTGTTGAACTGTAAGGAGAGAAAAAAAGACTCCTCTAGAATTTTTTATGTCCTGCTATGCTGCTATTGCATGTTTGTTATTGCAAGTATTAATGATCTGGCTGCCTCATCTAAATGTTTGATGAAGACAATATAGGAGAAACTACAGAAACGGTGATGGTTAGGCCCAGAATTTAGAATGTGCCTCAACAGATTGAAAAAGTGTTCTGGAAAAATAAGAATGATATTAAACAGGGATGAGCACAAGATTCTACACTTGGGAAAGAATGAGTAGCTCAGCAAATGCAAATGAGAAAACAGCTAGTCAGGGGGCTAGTTAAGCAGAAAAGCACCTAGACATTATTGTGACAAGACAAATATGAACCTACGATATCATGCTGTTTCAAAGGGATCTAAAATTATATTGGGATTTCTGAATAAGATGGGAACTTGAAAACAGTAATAATACTGTTTCCTTCCATTCACTACTTTTATTGTGGCCTTTTCTGTACTATATACAGTTCTACACACTAATGCAATGATATGGACCAAGTAGAAACATTCTGGCAAAAGCACTTATAGCTATGAGATGCTTAGAAATTGTCTAGAGAAGAGTAGACTAGGCTGGGACACAAGACAATCACAGAATGGTTGAGACTGAAAGGGACCTTTGGACGTCATCTGGTCTAAGCCCCCTGAGTCAAGCAGTTGCCCAGGACCATGTCCAGACAGTTTTTTGATATCTCCAAACTGGAGAATCCACACACTCTCTGGGCAATCTGTGCTAGTGTTTGGTTACCCTCACATTACAAAGTGTTTCCTGGTATTCAGAGGGCACCTCCTGTGTTTCAGTGTGTGCCCCTTGCTTCTGGTCCTGTCACTAGACACTACTGTAAAGAGCCTGGCTCCATCTTTGCATCCTCCCTTCAGGTATTTATACACATTAAAAAGATCCTCCCTGCAACACCTCTTCTCCAGGTTAACCAGTTTCAGCTTTCTCTCTCAGCCTTTGCTCATATGACAGATGCTCCAGTTCTTTCATCCTTTGTTGGACTCTTTCCAGTTTGTCCATGTGCCTCTTGCACTGGGAAGCCCAGAGCTGGATAGTACTTCAGGTGTGGTCTCACCACTGCAGAGTTGAGGGGAAAGATCACCTCCCTCAGCCTGGGAGCAACGCTGCTCCTAATGCAGCCCAGGATACCATCAACCTTCTTTGCCACATTGCTAGCTCATGTTCAAGGTGGTGTCCACCAGAATCCCCTGGGTCTTTGCAGCTGGTTGGACCTCAGCCTGTACTGGGGCCCGGGTAAGGGATGTTACTAGAAAACTCCCTTGTCTGGTATGGACCTCTGATTGCTACCCATTAGTGGTCTTCCAAGTAGGCAATGATGAATGCCAAACAAGCTAAGGGCAATCAAGAGAGACTCAGGGCCT
>JAVJGJ010000059.1:69992429-70024289 GCA_035590215.1 Microhierax caerulescens | reverse complement strand
AGGAACCACACATGTATTAAGATTTGGTAAGATTTGCCGACACTTTTTTCATTCTGCGTTTAAGCCTCAATGTGATATATGTAGGATTGACTCAGAAGGGGGTGCTGGGGGAGAGCTGGGACGTGCTACCGGAGTCAGGCACCGAAGTCCCTCTTTATTTTGCATCCGGAGGGATGAATTGCTGTGTGGGTTTTTTTTCTGTGGCTGCAGCTCATTGTAGCCGTAGTAACGGCACGATGATGATGATAATTATAATAACAATAGAGAGAAAAATGACTGGCAAATGCGTTTGCCTGAGGCTCTGCGCTGCTTGCGTGGCTTTCTCGTAATGCACATTTTTGTTTCCATAGTAGTGGAAAGCATCGCTAATACGGTGCTTGATCAGTTAAAAATCTGTCAACTAGTTGTTAAGTTTCGACCGCCCGTCTCCGATCCACCCGAGCCGATCCCGTGTGGGCGCGACACTGTGATCTGAGACCTTTGGGCTGATTTCCCCTTGAAGCGGCTGCCTGCTGGCTTGCCACTTCAGCGGCGTTTAGAGTTAGAGAAGAGATGATGTGTGTCCTAAGCGGTGGTCGTGAAAGAGCCTTTGCGGTACGTTTCAAAGACGCAGCCTTTCTACGCGAGGAAAGTTGTATGAGGTGTCCGCCCCACTCCACCCCCACCCCCCCTGAAAAAAAAAATGAGAGAGAGAGAGAGAGAGAGAGAGGAGTCATAGATCAGAATGAAATTTCCAGGAAAGCAGAGAGGTTTTACATGTTAAAGACTATTCAGCTGGACTGTGAAAACTAACCTCAGCAGCTCTGCCTGCCGATGCGCGCGTGTGTACGCGTGTACGAGCAAGCAGGCAAGCCAGGGAGACATTGCAGCCGCTGCATCCCCTATGGAAGTTTAACAGCAAGGAAGGGCAGGGCGGGAACGAAAGTTCACGGCGGCTCCGGGGGAGTCCTCCGGGCCGAGCCACGGAGGCGGCAGCCCCGCCACCCCCGGCCGGCCGGCGCCGCGGGCGGAGCGCCCAGCCCCGCGGGGGGCGGCGGGGACCGGCCGAAAGTTGCTTCCGCAGCGGAGCGGCGCCGGCCGGCGGCGGGGCTGGGGGGGAATCGCGCATCTCCCGCCTACGCGCTGGGCAAGCTGTAGCAGCCGCTATAGGCGGTTCGGCGGGCCGCTGGAAGCTCTCGTCTCCGCCTGGGAGTAGTGCCTTGGGTTGACTTTGTTGAAATTTCACCCCCTCCCGCGCACGCTTTTGCGTGGAGGGGAAGGTGGGTAATGATTAAAAAGTCACCAGGCTGTTACAGATCCCGTGTGCTGAATTCCTAGTAGTACTTATTTTCTGCTTCCATCTGGTCTAAAGGTGGTGCTTAAAGCACGTTGCTCTTAGCAACCGTCCTCGGGCACGCTTGTTTCTTTGGACATGGCCAAACGGGTCCGTGTATCGTTGCGGGGTCTGTTTCGCATTCCTCCTGATCCATAATCACGGCCGTGAAGCCAGCGCCTGGCTTGCCGGCAGCCTGGCGCGGCGCGGCTGCCTGTCCTTCCGCCACCCCGGGGTTCAGGGCCGGTGCTGAGGGTCCGTCTCTAGAAGTCTGACCGACATCCGAGGGGAGCTACGTAAACGTTTTTGCCGGGCACACCGTTAGCAAGAGGTGGGCTTGCCTGCTTTAGGGGAGCGCGCTCTCTGAATTGCTGGCCCGGTGTACCTACGGAGAGAGCCCTGGGGAGCAGCGCTTTGGTCACGAGCAGAACAACAAATCCTCCCGAGACGGAAGGGTGCTGCAGAGGGACCCGGCGCCCAGTGCCACCGCATCTGCTCCGCTGGGCTGAGAGCCCTTCCCGCCCGGTCACGCAGCCGTTAGCGGGTTGTGCTCGCTCCACCGTTGGTAGCAGAGAAGCGTGAGTCCGCTCCTGACTCACCGCATGCTTTTTCTAGCCTTCCCAAAGAACTGTCGCCAACCCGTCTCTGAGCCTTGGCAGTGTGTAGGGAGCGGTCTGTTAGTTTGTATTTGCATGGACAATGTCAGACGTAAGAGAGCGCAGAGAAGACTTTTGCCCCGCTCAGCCGGGCCTGTTGCACATCCCTGTTTTAGGGAGCCTGGATTTAGCCCGGTGCGGGTGTGGAGTGACCGTCGCTGACCGCGACCTTCCGCTCCTTCCCCGGAGGCATCTCTGCCTCTGTGTAGGGCACGGCGGGGGGGAGGGAAGGAGCAGGGAATGAGCTGTGGAAAGGCTTTGGCTATTTCCGAGAGGGGAGTTCCCCGCTGCCCCCCCTCCGGGTTCCCGTGTTATCTGTCCCTTCGGGGTGTCCTTGCGACCAGAAGGACGGGATGCTGATGCCTTTCCGTGGAGTCCTTCCCGAGGAGAAGCGAGAGCCGAGGAGATTCCCTCCAGAAGGCAGCCTGCCAGCCCCCGCTCTTCTCCCTCAGCCGGCAGCGCTATGGCAACAGGGGAGAGCTTGAAGCCTGCCAGAGCTCCAGCCCTCTCATTCCTCCTGTGCAAATTAACCACCATGGATTCGCATTGTCCTTCCCACGGCTCCTCTCATTGTTGGGACTAGCCAGCACGTCCTTTCTCTCTTTCTTTCTTGTTCTCGAGCTACCTTTTAGCAACCACACAGGGAAGCCGAGCCGCCCGGGTTATCTGTCAAATGCGGGGGTGGGTATTTTTGCCTGCGCATTATGGAGCAAAGACAGGGAGAGGCTGGTGCGATGGTGGAATTCCCTCCCCAGCGACACTCACTCAGGCATCTGGACGCCCGCCTGCTGCTACTGGAGTAGGGCAACGTGGTATCTGGGCATCGCACCAGGCGCCCTTCCTAAATGACACCTTGCTTCGTGGGGCGTGTGGCCAGGCTCCCTCCCTTGCCCTTTCTGAATAGCTTCCCATCAGCAAGTCCAGGAAACCCCAAGGGTGAGGCTTGTGCCCGAGGTATTCCAGGGTTCCAAAGGGGAGCGGTCCTAAACCCTTGCTGTGGGGAAAAGGACAGGTCTCATCTTGACGAGGGAGAAAAGCAGCAGCCTAGGATTTGTCTCTCCGCTGTGCTAAGTGTGATGGAAACCTTTTCCTTATCACTTGGCACCGCGCAAAAGCCAAACTACGTGACGGCCGGCAGATCCATTCCGTTATCGGGGATCACGTCTCGCAGGTTGCCGAGTCACTCGCTCCTGTGTAATCGCAGACCCAGGGCAGCGGCTCCCCAGAAACACCAGGTAGCTCGGCACAGCCACAGCCCCATCTACGGCCCCGGCCCCCATCTACGGCCCCACCGCCTTTCCATAGGCCCCCTCGCTTCTGCCTTTACCTCCCTGGGGGCATCCCAGCGCTGCGCACCGTACGACTGACCTAACAAGCCATTTATCGCCGTTAACCACCAGCAGCCGCTCACCGGCGCTGCCACGAACGCGCCCCTCCCCTTGCCCAAGGCAGCAAGAGCCCGGGCTGTTTCAAACCGCTCTTGCCTGCGCAGGCCACGAATGTCAACTCTTTGATAGCCGGAGCACTCTAAAATGACCTTTTTTAAAAAAAAAAAATTGCCCTTTTCGGGCCTTGTCCCCGCCTGTCGCGAGCAATTGGCCTTTCCCACGACAGCGGCCTGGCCGTGGCGCTCCGCGCTCTCCCTGCTGACCCGGTAAGCCGGGGCTGCCCTGCACCGCGGGGGGCCGCGGGCTTGGTAAGTGTTTCCCTGCTTGGGGAGATGGTGATGGGTCTTCCTCGGCGCGTTCAGATTAAGGGTGAAGAGGCCCACCCACGCCTGTAGTCTCGGCTTCTTGTCGCTTTGACTGCGGGCGGACGGGGAAGGGAGCCGAGTGTTGCGGGGTGCAATGGACTATAAGGGAAACGCGTGGGTGTCTTCTTCCAGCTTGAGAACAAAAGAAAGCCAAGAGAGAGATGGAAACGCTTCTCAAGAAATGAAGGGAGAGCTTTGAACTCTTCCCGGAAATATTTACTGTTACTGACTTCTTCTTCCCCGCCCCCCCAAAAAAAAAAAACCCAAAACAAAAAACAAACCAACACAAAACCAACAACACACCAAGCTCTTACAAAACCTAGTAACTTACTGATTCCCTCCTTACAATAATGATAGCAAAACAAATCTGTATATGATCGCGTAATCTTTGGGGTTTAAGAAAACAACCATAACCTCAGTTCTCAACTCCGTTGTGGGGAGCTGGAAAGGGGAATTTACGCTGGAGTCTTCCTCCGTGAAGACATGGCACGGGTTTCATCTGACACACTTCTTAGCTGAGCTCCTTTGCTCAAACAGATCAAGTTTATCTCCATGTAATTGTTTTCACTTGGTCGAGGTGGCAAACCCAGGGAAGTGGCCGGCTCTCCGTGCCCACCGCTGGCGCAGCTGGCGGCGAGTGCCCAACGGCACCTCCGGGGGCAGCGGTGGCCGCGTGAACCTACCCAGCAGCGTTCAAACCCGGCAAGGCACGGAACAGAGAGAGCTCTGTGCAAAAGGGTATGAGACAAGAGTTCCACTGAAAAATCCCTACTGGGTAATCACGTAGAGTCTTCCTAGACCGGACCTGCGTTAGCTCTCCTGAATGTGCACTTTCTCCCCCTTGGATTTTGCACCGACACCCTTTCGGTGGAAGGAGGTAGCCTTTCTGTCTGCATTTGAGAGAAATAAGAAAATGTGCGTATCTGGTTTTAGTGGGGAGAGCAGTCTGCCCTCAGATCAAGAGTGTGATGAAAATCTGAATAATAAACACCTGTGGCAGCCCCCAGAGGTCCGTGGCTTGGTAATTCCAGCATTTAGAGCCAATAAAAATTTTGCTGCCAAGGACGAGAAGCTTTCAGTATGTGTTAACATCCTAATGGAGAGGAGTTCAAAATCAGCCTTACAAACAACAACAGAAATGTTTGAAAGAAGAGTAAGGTTAAGAGCCTCGGGAAAGTAGCAAGGAGGTGAGAGGCATTGTTATTGACTGGTCTAGATTAAACAGCACAGAGGAAGATTTCAATTTGATAACGTCACAGCCCTTCCTGTCTTTCTTTGCTGCTTCTGCTGACAATTCGGTAAGGTAATTAAATTGGCTGATTGAAGTCACAGTGGTCATGGGGCGATAAAGACCGTTTGGATTTAATGGAATTTAGAAACAACCGTGCGCCTGCACACAACTCTTACAGAACGAGAATTTTAATGACTCATTCAGGGTGCTGACTACATAGAACGTCCTGGACGAGTTTAATTGAAAGGGCAAAGCAGATTAGCTGTATACAGTCTTTATTGCACTAGATAGGGGAATTAGAATTATCCTTTTAGAACACTCATTATTGCATTATCAAGATTTAATGTAGGTTAAGAAATCTTTCATCCTTGTGGGCTTTCTGAAATATCCCCACACGCTTTTTACCCAGTGTTTGGAACACCAATAGCCTTGTAAAATGATTTTCACACAACTGTCCAAGGGATTGGACGCTGGGAAGTGTAGCTCGCTTTTTACTGACTGCTACTTGTCTTTTGAAGTGATGCAAAGTTCAAGTAATACCTCCCATTTAAATCTGGTTGCTGAATGAAATGGTTTCTGTCACTGGAGAAAAGAAACCAGAGAAAAAGAGATTTTTTTTCTAAACTGAAATATTAGAGATATTTTTTTAAAATGTACAAGAGAAAACCCCCTTGATTTAGAAAAGAAAAACCCCTCACACAATATTTTGTAGTCATTGCAAGTAACAGGTCTTTGTCCCCCACTTAATATATTTACGTCTCCTCTTTCTGAGTTTTAACCTTCATCCTCTTTAATCACTTCCAGAGGAACAATTACTGCAAAACAGAAACTAGAAGGTGCCTTATTTCCACACTCCTCAATCTGCAAGGTAAATTAATGTTTCCCAAATAAGATTTTTATAATATACACTGTAATGTATGTTGGAAGATTAGATTAAACAATATGATAACATAATGGCATTATGCTGTCACATCTGAATTGGAATATGGGGGTTCAAAGACCACTTTCATATTGATAGATTAGGTTTTTTTGCCCCTCCGCAGTCTTTTGGCTCTTCTCTTATACAGCAATAATTATCTTAAGTTTATATAGTGCTTTCCATTTAAACAGCCAAAGCTTTCAGTAATTCAGAGAGTACAGAACAAACATGTAATGATCATTATTCCAATTACTGGAGCTCAGCCAACTTTGGATAAACTAGATGGTATTGTAATACTATGTAAAACTCTAAACAGAAGCGCAAGAAATACTTTAATTTCATTAAAAAGTAATTCTTAATAAATTGAAACCACAAAACTTTTTTTTTTTTCCCTTTGGGCAAAAATTAGAAATGACCCATGGGTGCAGTGCTCAAGACTGCTCTTTTTACCTCTCCTGCAAATATACGCTTGGATCAAAATTTGCAAGTGTTTTGGATCAGCCTGAATTCAGACTTCCTTGAACATTTTTCTTGTGTAGTCTTCCCAAAATGCTACTGAAATACAGCAATTCATCTAGGAAAATGTGTTCAGTATCGTTGTTTGATGTATCCTTCAAATGAAATACACATTTTTAGGTAATATATTTTACAAGTGTTTCCATTTCTGGTGCCTCTGCCTGGGGTATAGAAAAACAAGTTCCTTGCTAGTATTGTGACTGGTGTCTACAGCAGGGATAGTTTAAAGCACTAGAGCTACACTCCTGTCCTTCGATAATAATGTTTTGTTATCAATGTTATTAATCAGAAGGTTAATTAATTTATGGATCTTACAGAATTTTACCTTCATATTCATGGAAATGCGTTCATTCACATTAGCTGAATGTCTATTTTATTATGTTTGTGTTTCCATTCCCAAACTCTTTAAAAACTCTTCCCCCCACCCCCAATAAAATGGTTATCCGGATTTAAAAGTCAGTTGAACTAAGAATGTTAAAAATATCTGTCAATATTTCAGCATGAAAGACCCTCTGATTGTTAAAGTCACTAATTCTTGCATTAGGCTCAGTAACACTGACAGAAGAACAGCCCAGGGTCAGATTGCTATGCTGTCAGGGACTGTTGTTCGGGAGACTTGATGAGTTTTTTAATTCAATGTAGCACGGCTTCTTTGTGTTCTTTTCATCTATCTTAATATTTTCTTGGGTGTCTCTGCTAATTATGTAAACAGCTTATCTGATTTCAATGTGCGTAGCTAAATCTTAAAGTACTTAATAATCCATGCTGTATTTTTACAGATGAATGGAAAAAGCAATGTTGTTTTTATGGGTGGGCAAAATAATTTTGAAAGAACATGTTTTCTTGGTATTTTTCTTCTTTTTTTTTTTAACTTTTGCACCTTGAGTAACTTGGTCCCTTCCATCACTTCCTCTTTTCCTTATTTTTTTCAATAGCTGAAATGGAAAACGGTTACTTAACTATCTGAAAGAGTAATGCATGTTTGTGTTGTTGTTCTGGTCCTTTTTGGAAAGTTTTTGCTTTTCTAACTTTCTGGGAAACTGCTTGAAAAATTTAAAAAGTCTGAAAGGCCTCATCTCTGTCTAGAAACTAAAATTCTAATCCAAGCCAAGCTTTAAGCCTCTGCTGCAGTTTTGGAGAGTGAAGGAGGCAGAAGGGTAAGCAAGGTTGGCTTAGGTTGGGTAAATCTTGCATCGCAGAAGTTAGGTTAGATGAACGATGCCTTTCGTGGCATCAGCAATATGGAGGAAGTAAAAGTGAAGTAGGGATTTCTTTCTCCCCAGATTTTGAGGTTTATTACCACACACTGAACTCAATTTCTCAAGTAGGAATTTAAAAGGGAAAGATAAATATGTTAATGGCTCAACAGCTTGCTCCTGATATTAAAATACCAAAAAAATGCCAAAAGACAAACTGCTCACTCATTAGGCTGAGAACTCACCAGAAAATGCGTAGTGCTTGTTCTTACAACAGGTAATCAGTATCAGTCCTGTAAATAAGGATTTGTTTGTGAACATATGTATTTAACTGATTGCTTAATAAACTTCTGTATAAGTAAGGTTTATCAAGCTTGCTTCAAAAGTTGCAGAACTACTTCGGTTTTGGAAGAGCACGCCATCTTCACATTTAGCTTTTTCTGTATTTCCAGTTAAATATTTCAAATTCAGTGTCATATTTCTCTGATTATAAAAATAGCTATTACTTTAAAGTGGGTTTTGTCATAAGGTAACTAATACTGAATTAAAATACTTTTATTAAAATGCTCATTTATGAGCATATACACACTTAGTAGGTAACAATCTGGGTGAATTTATTAAGGATCATTTTATAATTGAACTTGCCATCCATTTGGGCTTTTGTCCTTCTCCAGGAGCTAAATACGAACCAGCTATTTTAATCAGCTTAGTATCTAAACATTTATCAGCTATATCAATCAGCTCATATTTACGCTGTTATTTAAAAGTTGCACGATTAGGACATGAATCACTGAACAGTCCATAATAAAAATAATTACACTAGTAAGCATGAAATATTTAAAAGAAAATCTTAGTCTTGTGCCCTTTCTTTAAGCATGTAAGCAAATGTTTAGGTCCTGTCTCAACAGTTCACACTGTAAAACCTTGAAGAAAGCAGTTATTTTACTTGGAGACCAATCAAATCTTGTATTCCTACCTATATTTTCAGGGTCCATGCTTGATCATCAGTCAATACCAACTACCTGGATTGTCAGAGAAATAAGTCCTTGATAGTTTAGTGCTAAGTTAATTTATGTTAGTGTGGTTTTACTTTTACACCACAGGTGATATGAGATCTGTGTGTACTTCTTCAAGTTTCTTATATATAGTTATTCACAACTACAATTTATGGATCAAATATTGAAATATGGTAACTTGTAATATACTTTAGGTTTGGTCCTCCTCTAACTTTCTGTTCAGCTCAGTGCCTTATGTTAGTACAAAAGGAAATGAGAATCAGCTGTAAATTGTAGGACACTGTTTAGAAAAATAATGGTTTAGATCCTTCTAATGCTAAACCTAAGTAATTATGTGCATTTAAACTTGTCTGTTTATCCTAGATATTAGCCATTGGCTGGATGAGTTAGTGATAGAGTTTTCTTCTGTAGAGGCACGATTAGGTCCATAGTGATGTTGAATGACACAGTGCTTTTCCAGTCAAGCCATCTGGGCTGGTTTAATTAGCTAAGGAGCTTATTCCAGAATTTGTCTTTACTTGAATTTTTTTTACCAATTATCTTTTAAAATTACATTACACTTCTTTTAGACTTAAATGGTCATTCACTTATTGACGTTAACAATGTTTAGTAATTTGCTTACTTCCCCTAGTAGGATGGGGGAGAGAATCGAAAAAGTAAGAAAACTTGTAGGTTGAGATAAAGACAGTTTAATAGGTGTAAATCAAAAGCTGCATGCATAAGCAAAGCAAAACAAGGAATTCATTAAAAAAAGGAATCCATTCACCACTTCCCATCAGCAGGCAGGTGTGCAGCCATCTTCAGGAAAGCAGGGCTCCATCATGTGTAATAATTACTTTGGAAGACCAACACCGTCACTCTGAACATCATCACCCCCCTCCCCTCCTTCCCCCAGCTTTATATGCTGAGCATGATGTTCTATGGTATGGAACATCCCTTTGGGTAGTCCTGGCCCTGCTCCCTCCCAGCTCCTTGTGCCCCTGCTCGCTGGCAAAGCATGGGAAACCGGAAAGTCCTTGATTTAGAGTGAGCTCTACTTAACACACTCATGTTTTAGTTGTCTATTCACATACTAAAACCAAAACACAGCACTGTACCAGCTACTGAGAAGAAAATTAACTATCTGAGCCAAAACAGGACAGTGCTATAAAACAAATTCAACATGGTAGTGAGTAATTTCAGCTGGTGTTTTTTTTTCTAAGTTGGAAAGGGTACACGCATGGTTGAAGATGCTGCAGTTCAGTAGAAGCAATACAACTTACTTCACTGATCAAACACTGCAACACAATCAGAAACATTGTGCTATGTAGAAGTATATGTAAATAACAGTAAAGAACATGAATATTACACATTCTGCAAGAGGAAAGTATTTTCTAAAGCAGTGACTTCATTGTTATTCTGCAACATTTATCCTACAAGACATGAAATCTTTGAAAGAAATTCAGTGTTACTTATTCATTAAGGAATTTGTTAAAAAAGGTACAGTAAGGAAAGTGAAATACAGAGTTTTCTAAATCAGGGGAATTTAATTTTCTTTTAAGATGCTTCATCAAGTTTATTTTTTATGTTATACTTGTTAATGGGAATGGTTATGTTCGTATTTTGCACATTTCAGTAACTTAACCTTGTTCCAAAAATTCATAAAGAACCTTTAAGAAATTACCAGCATGCATTTGAGTATTACAGTAAAAATCATTATTCTTGCTTCATGTTGTGCCTCTTAACAAGGACCAATATCAGACTGAACCTTAAGGTATCCGATTTGTAACATTATTGCTTATCTGATTTTTACTGTTCCAACAATGTTTACAGCTTTTGTAATTTTAAAAACTTACAAGAATTTTTTATTCAAACTGGAAAAAGACCCTAAACCAGCTACCTTTTCCAGCTAATAATTGCATATTTTAAAAAAATGTATATTCTTGCTTAGAAAAATCTAGTCTTTCTGGTGTTGTATGGCACCTATATATACTTCTTTCTAGTCCATATACCAATTAGCTTTTGATATGCCACTCCCTGAAGCTGGTATTTGAAAGATTACCGTGCAAATGGAAATGTAAGCCAGGGACTGGTCATAGCTAATATGATGGCAAATATGAAATTCTTCCTTTTACAAGAAGACATATTAAGTTCTGAAGGAGTGTCTTGCTAATTTTTAACAACTGTGCTTTTTAGTCAGTTCATTGTCAGAGCATTGTGATTCCCTGTCTCTGGCTAGCAGTTTTCCGGTGCTCACCTTCATACCTTGACATGTTGGTCTGTTTCAGACACTGAACTGCTTAGACATGCTCCCAGATATCCCTGACTACACTATTCTCTTCTGTTTATTGGAGAGAGGAGAGAAAAAAACCAAAAGGGATGATAGGCAGGATAGATGTGGTTTAAGAATGATAATGCAAATGAATTAAAGGCCATCAATGATAAACAAACAACACAAAGGCACTGGGAGGGGTTAATGAAAAAAGAAAAAAACCCACTGTTTACCTACAAAAGCCATATCTTGTACAACTGTGCAAATAGTAAGATTTTTGTTTCTGTTTAGTCAAAAACAAACATAAAGATGATACTCAGCAAAATGATCCAATAATATCAAAAATAAAGTATAGCTTTTTTTTTTTTTTTTTTTTTGTAAGCTAAGAATTTGGTCAGTTCAATCCCTTTGCGTGTTATTTGATATGGAGTATGATGTTTACATAAAGAACAGAAACATTGTTAAATAAGCTGTTTATGCCAGATCTGATCTATTCCTTTAAGGAACTTACACGGGGTTGGTTTGGGGGAAGTGGTAAACCCTGCGTATACCTCATCTGTAAGCGGCTGAGGGAAGAAAATGGAAATTTGTGGAAGATACATGTGACTTCCTTTCAGTACTGCTATATGTATTTGTTTGGACGTCCTTGAGAAGGAAAGACTATAAAATAGGACTGTTATTAAGGCTTATCTCTTCAGATCTCAGCAGACTCTATCATTCACAACGTTCAGTATGCCTGCAGAAACTTACTGTGTGACTGTGATACGGCTAAGAAAAATGTGTCCAAAAATGCATTAAATCAGATCTCCTAATGTCTTTTCAGACCTACCTAAACAATGAAAAATCACATTTAAAGATCAAATCAACATTAGCTAGTCACAGCAGCTTTAGCGTTACCCATTTTTGACCCTTTGTGTCTAGACATTGGAGATTACAAATTTAGCTACGTATTTGTATCATTCTGTGATCATTAATGTTCATTAAACACTGTATTTGTTGGAATGCAAGGTAAGACTGTAGCATATTCTCAAGTGAACAATGTGGGTTGCTTTTTGAGAGCACTTCACACTGTTTTCATTCATTGAAAGATGCTAGAGTTGGATAAAACTGTTGTCTAGCTGTCTTGTGGACACAGAAGCTCTGTCCACATTGATTTCCTTTAGTCTCCTGTCATCTTCTAGTTTGTAGGAGAGTGGTAACATGTGTTTCTGGAAGCCTTTTTTCTCCCTGTTACCACAGACCATTCAAAAAAAAACCTTTCTGCTTTGGCGTTGTACTGTGTACTGGTTTCTTACTCATCAGAACCCTTCTGATTGTTATAAGGACAGAAAAAAGATCTTTGTCACTGCTTTGCTCTGGTTATATACTTATGAAAGTAAACAACAATATTTTCACTAATCCATATTAATAATAGATTGTTGGGTTTTTGATAAGTCCCTTTATCACTTGTTTTTTGGCAGTCATTTCAGAGTGTCACAGTGTCTTTTTGATCTGAAAAAAGGAGCTAGGCAGCCATAGTCTTACACAGCCCTGTGTGAATGTGTGCATGTACGTACATTTTCCTGCTGTGGTGGCCCAAATGCAAAAAAAAAAAATAATAAAAAAAAATAAATGTAGGAGTATGTCTCCTTTGCTGGAGTTGACTTTAACATAAACCAGGAGAACTGCCTCAGGGTGCATCAGGGGTCTTTGATGGAAGGACTCATAAGGACTATCCATCTGCTTCCTGACAAGTAGTGTGAGTCTGGGATAGCAAAGAGCTGTGAAGGTGGCAGAATCTATTCTCACATGGTGTGATCTTCATGAATATTTTCAAAGTGGTTGTGAAAACAAAAAATTTTCAAGAAAGAAGCTACAGAATTCAGAAAAAAAAAAAAAGTGAAGTATACTTATTGCAGAAAAAAAGAGAACGTTTCATAATTTGCTACCCTAAGAAAGAAAAACTGAATTCTGTGAATGAAGCTATGGAGATGTGTGCTCTTATGCATTCAACACCTGCCCCCCTCTCCCAACTCCTAAGAATGTGAAAATGGTACTTGTTAACGCATCAACTCAATTTGCCATGGAGTAATATTCTCAGTGTAAGCGAAATCTTCATTTAGGGAATGGATCTGTGTGAGACCTGTGGCAACTCACTTTCTGTGCTGTTACCCAATATTTCTGAGTGCGACAGGCAGTGCCATAATATTTAAATAATAATAAAATAATAATAATATCATAATAATTAAAGTCAATTTCAGCTACAGTTCATTTTCTTCTTAGCTGGGTGGCCCAACCCTACAGCACTGCAGCAACACTTTAGGTAGATGTCCTGGGCCTCCCTTGTAAGGAGCTGATACGCCAAGGATCAGCACAGAGTTCTTTGCTGAGCAATTAATTCGGGGAACTCCTGAGGAGAGAGAATAGTTTTCATTACTTCTGTATCTGATTAGGCATAATTTCCACAAAGGCTTACCCACGTGGATAACTTCACAAATATGGTTAATAGGTGGAAAGCCAGAAGGGATTTTACATCCATGAATCATCCTGTTGAACCATAATTTTAAAAACCAAAAGGCTGAAGGAGGTGACTAAATATTAACTTGCGCTTTAGAGTCCAATTAGTTCTGAAGCTGAAGTAATCCATGAAAGTTCACTTTGTCTGCTTTGGCAGAAAATAAAACCACTGAAAGCCAGAAAATATTGGCTTTGGTGTCACCCTGAAGTTAGCTGAGTTGTTCATGCTAACCAAATTGAGAGGGTAAATGGATAAGGGGCTGGTCTGGGCGGTAATGAAATATTTTGTAGCTGGTGAAGGTTTTCATGCTGTTACACAAAAGGATTTTCTACTAGGGTTCGGAAAGGGCATGAGTATACTGAGATTTTCAGATGCCTTGAATTCTGAAATGCCCTGTCCTAAGTAAAATATTTTATATTTGCAGTGATGGTGAGCTGGAAGTGCAGAGGATTACAGTGCTTTTGCTTTTAAAAGTATCTTTACCTTATGTTTTATAATTAGCTCTCTTAATTAATTTTTTTTTATGTTCTTTGGGTATTAGTTACCTTTCAACAGGTTTTCAGATTAAGTAACTCATTTAGGTTGATTTACATCACAGGCAAGAGTTTTTGAATGCAAAGGTTATTTCAGAACTAGGACTGATATTTAAACTTCTATAAAAAGTGCTGCCCTATTTTTTTTATTTTTAATAACATTATCTTGCTTGTGGTATGTATTATCTTTTTTTATAATCTTTCTTTCAATAGCAACCAAATATTTACTTTTTTTGTCTAATGCAAACACTGGTCAGTCATACAAATAGTAAGTGAAACAAAAATTTTCAGATGGATTTAAGTCTCATTTTAAAAAATTCTTCAATTGACATGTTGCAGATGTCTGAAGTAATGGGCTTCAGACATAGCTATAACTTCACATGACAACATCAGTGTCTTCTTCCCTGAACTGAACTTATGTGATTCAAGACATATGTTTTACCCTTTTTTTTATCAGAATTAATGTAGGTGTAATCTTGTCTTTCATAAGTTGTTTTATTAAGAATTTCAAAATACAAATGATAGTTGGTAGGAGTCTTTTTAGAGCTGGTTTAAATGTTACCTTCTTTTACTACAACACATTCTTAGGAAAGGAACTGATATAAATATATTGCTATTTGAAGATACTTATTTGAGAAATCGAAAAAAAATTAATGAAAAACATGGAAAGTAAACTAATGAATTGTTATTCACTTGTGTAAAAGAATAATTGGTATGTTTTCAGGTAAGTTGTTTAAAACAATGAAAGGAAGTATGAATAACAAAGAAGAAAATTATATAATTTGTTGCTAGGGAGTAACAACTGGTTCCTAACCCATCAGCAATTACATACATTTAAGGAAGAAAGGTCTCCACTGGACATTATTGCTACTTCTGGCTCTGTGAGTCCCTAAGTAAGTAAACATGGAAAGAGAGAGAGCTCAGAGTAAGAATTATTCCATGTATCTTTTGTTTTCTTTTCCTTTCCTTAAATTTTGACTCTTGGTCTGTGTTAGTTACAGAGAAGTGTGTGTTGGGAAAATAGTTATTTTCCATGGTACTTTAAGGCTATTCTTGTGTTACGTTCTCCATAACATGCATAGTCAGAGAATATAGAAAGCGATGTCAGTGAGCTATTGGAGATTAAGATAATGACAGTTAAGAAGCAAATAATACAACTGTCATATATAAATAAAATAAGGGGAAACATTTAGATACTGTTAAGAGAATTTTAAAATAAACATAAATATGCTGTAAATAACAAATGGTATATGGTAAGGAAGAATATGGAATAGAAATGGAACAAGAGAAAGAAATGCTTGGTAAAGCAGTACTCTGCCAAAGATGGGAACCCAGTCCTGCAGCAGAAAATGTGGAAATGTAGTTCTGGAGTAGGGTCATGTCATAGCTCATCTGTCTTTTTGCAGAAAGATGTCAATGAGAATGCTGGTGAGTGTGCTGGCCAATATATCTTTCTTTTTTTGGAAATACAGCATCTCTGGGAAAACATCACATCTTTGCTAATGTTATTTCAGTGTTTATGTAGAATAAAGAGTTGCTTTAAAACCTTGAAGTTATGATTGGAGATCTTCAGGTAAAATATTGAACAGAGGCTGGACAGTTTAGCTTGTTAGGTTTGTGCCAGCAGTGGAGTGTATGGCTTATTGAAATGAAAATATGTGGATGAGTGTATTTCTAGTTACACAAACTTGTATCTGACTTGTCAGTTTCTTGTATCACTTCTCTCAAAAGAGGAATGTGTTCAGCCAGGGTAAAAATGTGAAAAAACCCCTAGGAAACTTAGAGGTAAGAGTAATTTTATCTTTTATATTAAAAAAAACCAAACCCAGCAAAAAAAAAAAACCAAACCCCACCCCCCCAAAAAAGATATTTCTTTCCTTCTGGACACTGGTATTACTGATTCAGAGACTGGAAAAGTACTATTTTAAGAGGACAGAAGCTTGAGAGCATAGCTTCGTGCTATAATCAAACTTTCCTGATGAGAAACATTACTGTGTCACAAGAAAAGAACTATTGGCCGTTGTTATAACAATAGATTGCTTTCATCATTATCTCTATGGGAGAAAATCTATTATTCAAAATAATCCTACAGCTGCCCAGTGGCTGTTGAGAGTCCAAAGCCCAGAAGGACAATTGACTCGCTGGTTCCACAAAATATGTGTGGATTTCATCTTTCACTATCTCCATGGAAAAAGTAATGAAGATGTTGATGCCTTACTAAGGGACACTGTATTTGTGTACTTTAAGCATTATATGTGCATAGAGGTTAAAAAGTTTTCATCCATATTGCAAGATTCTTCATGTTCCAGTTTTCTAGAAATATTTCCTTCAGACAAACTAGAAAGAAATAGAAGTATAGTCATATATGAAGGTAACAACGCAATTATGAAATGATTCATTACAAATAAATCTCAAGAAGCCCTGCTCAAGTATCTTGCGTTATTTGTCTGATTTAACTATTCTTGAAATGGATCTCCCACGAGCTTGCTTGTTTGACTGGGTACTACTCCAGAAAACAGGTAAATGTTGGCAATGACCAGACAAATATACAGGAGACAAATTGCAGTTATGTTAAAGCAAAATATTAATTTAAAAAGACCATAGAGTACCATAGCTGAATGACAGGCAGTGGTTCTCAGGAATGCTGGTAAATCGTGTGCTACAACTGGATTTTATGTTATTTTTTACAGATGTAGCTTGTTGGACTAAAACTGGAAAGGTTATGTTTCATAACTGGCTGTCTCACTTTTGTGTTACTTCCTTAATATTCTTAAATCCACCCTAATCCTGCTTAGTAAGAAAAATAAATGTTCAATTTCTAACAGTATTAATACAAAAACCCCGCGTGTACTTTGCAGAAGTTTATAATTGCATTTTAACAGTAGTCATGATAGATCATAGGATTCCTTCCATACAAAATGACGGATAAAAAAAAACCCACAAAGAAGATGAAAAAATTCCAAGTGTGCTTTTAACTTATGGAAATAGTAGATAAATATCATCTGTCTGCCCACCACAGAAAAAGTAAAAAATTCTTTTCTGAAGTGGTCATAAAGTCTCTTGGCTCTATACCCACCCCCTTTTTTTCCTCTTTGCTTCCCTTTCCAATTAATAATCTCCACAGCAATGAAAGGTTACACTTAGAATGTTTTGAAAAGTAACTAAAAGCATTTATAAATGTATCCCAGGGAAACTGGATAGTATTGTGTATTTTTCACTGATATATCTGTTACCTTATTACTTTGTTAGATGTTGTTCTTACAAAAACCTGTAGGACTGTTACTTAAGTTTGCCACCGTAAAAGTCCAAATCCTCACAATGAAAACTTTATAAATAGTAATTTGTCATTTTAGAATGCATTTTAAGTGTATTTTGTATTTAGTAAAGGTGGAGATTTTTTTATATGGAATCATAATAGAAAAGGGTTTCCTTAAATCAGGTCAATATTTGTTGCATGAGCATTTTATGTATAAAACATTAAGATTTTGGATCAGTGAAGAAGTGCATATTATAACCAAGTATGACCTGATACTACCACTGATTTTAGTAGAGCACTACCATGCTTCAAGCTAACATGTGGCTCATGAATACTTCCTATCTCACAGATGAAAACACTGGGAAATGACCTAATACGGTATTTATTTATATTGGAAATAAGAGAAGGTAGTGCTTTTAAGTTTCTGTTATTGTAGTGAATCTAAAATGAAAGAACTATTTTCCATCTTTGTGTAGAGGTAGAAAGAATGGGGCCACATTCTGAGCTCACACAGGGATTTGGTACAAGGACCACTCGATCCGAGGCCGTTATCCTTGGGTGTTTTAACGTGACAGATCCCAACAGAGTAATCCAAGAACAATGAATGCATTTTGCACATCCGCTGTTTGTGCTTGAGTGTGCATTTGGGGGTGTAGCCATGCTGAAGACTTTAGACCATGTTATTGTTATTCTGGAAGGGCGGAACACACAGAAGTTAACATTTAACATTAATCCTTCTTTTATCAACGGTGTGGTATTTGGATGAGGAAAACAGTACATATGTGACAGTAGTTGATTTTACCACTGCTTTGTTATCAAAGCTTTTCTTTTCTCAGACTTGTCATGTTGAAGCTCTGACTGCTAGGAGATCAGTTTTTCCCTCACAATCCTGCATATTCTGTTGCTGACATAACCTCAAAGGCAGGCGGTCTTCTCACAGGGGATTTTATAATTGGATGAAGAAGAGTAAACAGAAAAGTTTACATCTGTTAAGGAATTTAAGTGAAGGACTAATTGCTCACCTTACATTAAAGTCATGGAATATTAATGACAATTTGAAATATGGATTTGCTGGATAATCTGAAGTTTCAGTATTTATTCCTGTTTATGCTTTTTTATTTCTGCAATAATTTAAGGTATTTAAACTTTCAAAGGAAAAATAGCCAGTATTTTGCATCTCAGATTACTCTGTAATTAATCAAACTGAAAGTGTGTGAAGCATTTGTATATGTTGCACATATTTGTAAATAAATATTTTATATAAAGTTTAAAGCTCACTTAGGGATTAAAACTCATCATATTTATATCCAGTGTTTACTTGTGCAATAATCTTGACCCTGAACATTTTAGTTGTTTTATAAAGGGACTTTGAGTTACTCTCCTCTTATACAGTATAATTCTCTCCTAGAATCATAACTTTGGACTACATTTTCCCTACTTAAATCAGCGCTTGCCAAAGGCAACAACATAGGCCAGTTAATCTTTTGTATGGTTCCAGAGATGTCCATAAGAATGTTTGGAATCTGATCAAGCGGCAGCAAAGATTGTATAATGTGACCTGGTTTTCAAGGGGGATGAGCACTTGTTACTCCTATTTATAGGAATACATGGGAAGTGGCAACACTTTGCAGTGACTCTTAAGTAGGTATATAGGACTTTGCAATAGAAAATTTAAAGATGAAGATTTAAAGTTTCTTAAATATGGTGCAATTTGTATATCTGCTTTCTGCTAAAGTGACCAGATTTGCTCATTCACAAGCTTTTCTGGTCTCAGTAATGGCTGCATAATTTCACGGGGTTTTGAAAACCACCTTGGCTGTTTCATCTCTCTCACAGGTGATCTACCCTATGGAAAAAAAAAAAAAAAAAAAAAACCATATCCAAATCAAAGTTGTTATCCAATTCATTAGGGAAAAGATGTTTGGGTTGGTAATTTTGAATTATCTGTTCTTTGTTCTGAACCTTTAATACAAAGGTTCTTTGGTATGTTATTTCCATAATTTAGTCCTGCAGTCATGTTTATGCATAAAGCTTCCCTGAAAGCGTATATACAGAATAGACATGGAATATTCCAAAACAAATTCGGCTTTATAATACAATGGTATGAGACTTCTTAAGGCAAGTAGAATCTGAAAATCATATATTTCATTTTTATCCAAGTTCAAGGCTTTTGTGAATCTAGGATGCTTCAATATGTTTTACAAGTTTGTCTTAGAAAAGCATACCCTATGATAGACAAACCGTTAAAAAAAAATTTGCAAGGAGGGTTAAATCTTGTTATTTGAGAATGGTTAAATATGTATCTACTTAGCACTGTGGCATTCAACGACTTAAAGACTTTAATGAATATCTTCAATAATATCAAAGCTAAATATTCAAACAAATATTAAAAATTTTGCTTTACATCTTAACTTTACAATTATTGATTAGAAGCTTAATGCAATTTCAAGCTTCAGAAAAGATTCTGCAGTTTTCATGCCAAATTTATGAGAGTATATTCAACTAATAATATTGGTTTTAAAAAATCCCTGTGTTGTTCAAAACAAGTGTTGTGGACTCGATTTCACTTAGTGTATCTTCCATAAAATAAATGTTATTTTGAAGCATATATATCAAAGCAAACCAGATGGATCTAGAAACAAAACATATGGGTATACATATGCTAAAATGTTCTTTAGAATGAACCTTTTATGAACCCTGATATATAATTGTTGGGAAATTCAACACACTCTGCTGGTAGAGTTACTTTTGTTGACTTTTTAGATATCAATGGAAATATAATAGATATTTTAAAACAAAATTTTACTTTGAAGACATAAGATCAGTGAGTGCTGGGAACTTACTAGCAAATGTTTCAACAGTGCTTTTTAATTAATGTTTCCAGTGTATGTGCAGAGAGCACAACATGAAAAGAACTTGGTTTTTCTGCTCTTAAGCTGGCTGAAATATAGGCAGCAAAATATGAAATATCTTCAAGCAGTAACTAAATAATATAAGCACTTGTTTTAATTTGCCAAATGTGCTACTATTCTGTGACTATTTTTGGCTGTTTCTCTCTTATCTTGATCTTGGAACACCTAAGTGCCAACAACTCAATATGCACATACAGCAGCCTGCATAATTCATTTAACGATGAATTGAATTAGTCTTTATGTATGAGGGAAATCTCAGGGACAGATAATTTGGCAGGGTTTTTTACAATAAACACATCGTTTTCCATAAATAGATATATATTTTCCATTATTTCTTTTTCAGAGGAGGTAAATGCTTTCAAATTAGCATGTTGCTTCTCTTATAACATTCTGGTGGATGTCTACAAGATTCCAATGGTGGTTTCCCTTCTGCACTGTGGCTACTCTAAATAAATGAAAACTGCTATACAACTACAGCCATTAAGAGCTGAGTAATGAATAATAGCTTCTGGACTTCTCTGCTCCCTTTTTTGTTTTATATTCCATTTCCATTAATTTCTTTCTTCATTAATCCCACAGCTTTATCCATCCTTTGCAATTTCAAGCTAGAGAAAACAAATTAAGAAACACCACCCCCCACCCCCCATTAATTGACTTTATTTTCTTTAATACTGCTAGTCCATATTATCTGCTCTCTTAAATTGAGTTTAGGATTGCCAGATTTAAGGGTATTACACTGCATTTTGGGATGCTGCCAGCATATCCTGAGCAAATATATTTAAATCAAAGCTAAGCTGCTTAAAATATTCATGTTATGCTCTTAGTATGGTTTAGAGAAATGTGAAACCATTTAAGACTTGCAAACCTGTTTTATGGCCAAAAATGTATTTGAACTGTCAGGCATGTAGCCTAAATTGATAGTCACTGTTAACTTTGTTTAATAGGGAATGGTTTCATTGTTTTATTAGCGTTGATACATTCAGGGGCTAATTCACTTGAAATTTGTGGCATAATGCAACTAAGAGGTAAAGAAAAGCATTTTTAACTGAAAACAGTTTTGGGAAAAGGAATATTCTGAAGAGATAAAATCATGCATACAGGGGAAAAGCATGTTTGTTTTGAGTAGTTAAACATTTTTTTTTTTATGCATTATACTTTTATGTATTGCAGGGAACTTTGAATATCAAATCCAATAGTACACTAATTCAAAAGTCAATGTATTTTTAAATACTAAATCAAAAGAGAAATATCTATGAATATATATTGTATTCTGGGGAGAAATACATCCTGTAAGAGAAGCTAACCCAGGAATTTTAAAAGGTTTTGATGAAGAAGCTGTGAAACAACATGTTTAAACCAGGTACTAATTTTTCTATATACATTCGTTTTTTCTTTTTTTTCAGTAAAATAATGTGTCTGCTCATAAACTGGCCTACGATAATCTAGCAGAAATCTATTTTTTCTTCAGTTTTTCCTACAGTCAGATGAATAACAGTTGCTGTTAAGGTTAGTTTAATTTAGTGGAAGGTTAGCAACAAATATGCACCTAGCTACTAAAGCAGAAGTTAACTAAAAGCTAGATATTGAATCAAGAGTGCTATCTTTTTATATTTTTATGTGCATATTCACTTGAGAGAAACAAGTTGTAAGGTAATGTGATATAATCTCAAAAATTTAAATGTGATGCAAGCTATCAGTGTTTGATCTAAAATTGACTTATCAATAAACCAAAAGTATTAGCTAGAAAGAGCCTATTCATCCAAACATGTATAATACATTTTTATATAATCATATCAGGTGACTTAAAAATAACAATCTAGACTGATATTTTTCATTTCATCCTAAATCCTTTATAATCTAAACTGGATCCTGATTATTTCTGTAGTTTAAGGGAAGTTTATCTAACTAAATTTTGTTACTGCCAACTATTAATTCTTAAATTTTGCCTTAATTTTCTTGTGATGAGCTCTACTGTAGCAGTAGACTAGGTGGAAGACTCGTCTTGGAAACAGATTTAGTCAGGGAATGTTGGATTGTTGGACTCTGAAATTATGAGAGAAAATATTTTCTTTGTCTTCCAATTATTCACCAAAAGCAATTACAGGCCATATTTTTTTACTGTTTAAAGGAGTATATTGCTACCGAATCCAACAAAGAACAAATTTGGTTTAAGAGCTCTAAAACTCTGGGTTTGTTTTACAGTGTGCTTATATAGGTGTCTGTCTACCAGTCTGTCTGTCCACTCATACAGTAAAAGACAGTTGAAAATCTAAAGTAAACAATAGGGGGCAGGGGTGTATGTTGGAAGAGGGCTACATCCCAAGCCCTGTCCAGCAACTGTTACTTTGCGTATATATCTTTTAAGTGACAACCACCTCAGGGTGGATTGTCCAGTCTGGGGAAGGGAGGTGTGACATAGACATCTTGAGGCTACGGTTGAAGTGTGTGCATTTGCAAACAGGGACATGTGTGCACATATAGACATAGCACTTTGGTTTTGTTTCTCCAGCATTGTGGTGTTCTCTTACCTTAGATTTCAGATGAAATTTTGATTCTGTATTTTTAGCTTTGTCTGTGTATAGATGTGCACAGACATACATACATACACAGTTGTTACATACACATATAGGCAAACCTCTATTTCTAGTCACCACCTCCTCTTAGTTTCCACCACCTAGCTGTGGACCATTTTGATTTCACTGTTTCCTGCCCTTAATTTTGAGCAAAAATCCTCTATTTCTCTCCTTTGAGACTTCCTTAAAACTCCTCTGTGACACAAGTTTTTCCAGTGGTTGGCTTCCTGTGTTCAGAATTTACTATCTATCATTTAACTGTGGCTTGTTTTTTTTTTGGGGGGAGGGGGACAGGAGGGAGGGTATTCACCTGTCTGTGCCCATATACTGGCTTTCAATTTTACCAGATTCTAAATGATTTTATTCTGCTTGTACAGCATCTAAGTATTGCGTTGCATTATTACTGGTCTCTGTATTACCCTGATGGTTATATATGCTCTGAAGGCTGCTAGAAGGTGAAGCTTTGAACCCCCTTACTATAAGGAAGGTATTGAACTTGCATGTCTGCCTCCCCAGATAAATATGCCTCTGCAAGATTATATACAAAAGATAGCCACAATTGTGAAAGAAAAATATGCAAATAAATCCAGGAGATAGATCAGGCTTATGGATTCCGGTTTCTCCTTGGTTTTGTAATTGAGGGCTGGGGGAAAATGTCTATACTTCAGGAAAGGGCAGAATTTCAGCTATATCCCAGTCTATTACTTATGTTAGCCTTCCTTACCCTGTGTCGTCCCATCAGCTACCTGTCAGGAATCATGAGGCTGCTAATCCCGATCACCTAGTGGGCTCCTTAAGTTATTTGGGGATTTTAGATGTGGACTTTATGTGGAGGCTAAGCTTTGAAATCCCTATGCGGACCTCACCCTCGGTTGTGCCTTCCTTCCAAAATGAATGCATTGTTTCACTGGGTCACATTTCTCTCCTCATTATACCAGTGTAAAGCCATTGCAGGCATGACAGCAGCTCTGCTGTAAATTGGAGTAAAGCTTGCCCAGCATTTTAAATGGATGTTTCATTTCATTCACATTATGTTCATCTTTTAAACTACTTCTCAGATATAATCTTTAATTTCCTTTCTGGGTAACTGCATAGAAATTCTAAACAGCATGTAGGGCTGGAGTAGCACAAACTGCTGGCATCTAAAAACTAGATAAGTGATTACTTCTAATGGATGATGTGTGTATATATATGTGCATAAATGTATTTAATGCACAAGGCATTTCTCTCTTGTTCAGCTAATTTCTGGTAAACACTGTATCATTGATAGTATGGAAAGGATCCATTTTTCCGCTCTGCCTTTCTGGAATAGATACACTAAGCTGACATGCATAGCCACTATTTTTATTTGTGAAGAAGAAGCATCCTTGGAGGATAGGATACATACTACTTGTGTTAAGCCCTTTTACTGCTGTTGTGCTGTCAATACTCTTCTTTCTGTATCTGCGTTCAAAGCATCATCCTCACAAACCAATGGAACACAGGGAGCCAGAAAGACCTCCTGGTAAATATTTCTGCTTTCTGTTTCCTCTTCTTGGATTAAACCCGTGTCATTTCCACATTCCACTGTAGTTCTTATTTTTCTGCCAGGAAAAGGAAGTGCTCTTCCACCGAGAAAAAGTTTTGCAGCCAACATCAGATAACAAAAGGACGTTAATCTCCTTACAAAATTTCTGCTAAATGTAATGGATTTGAAATAAGACATAGTGAAACCACGTGATGGTCACTACTCAGTTCTCACTAATTCTGCTTTCATGTAAGGAAGTAGGGCTTCTGCTGACTTCAGTGAAAGGACAGTGGCTGAAAGACTGCTTGCAAAATACTGAGCGGCCACTGAAGAAATTTCCTGAAGAAATGCAAAACTGAGATGTGAGCTTCCTGAATCTGATAGGTATGACAAAGCAGCATGTAAAAACCTTTTATCCCAATTTGGTTTGTAGTTTTACACCCATATATTTACAAGGTGTGAATAAAAATATTTCATAGGTGTCTGTATTAGTAGTTCCTTTTTATTCTTCTGCTATCCCAATAGCATGCTCAGCTTAGTATGTAGCTTCAGACACATCTTTGCGTGCTGGTCTAGGCCTCTTAAGTTTTGATAATCAGTTTGAGCAGCCAGATAAGCATATGACACTTCTAGAAAGTAGTCAAAATTCATATGGTTGTAAGATGCCTGCTGAGACAATTCACAGGATTTCCTATACTGATTCTTGGAACCAACTTGCCTGGAGATGCCTTGAAACACAAACCTACTATAAAGACAATGGTACCTTTCAGCTAAACACCTGCCCCAATTTGTATTTGAATACAAATTCAAATTTGTATTTGAATAGCCCCTTGAAGATTTCTAACAGCTTTTAAAAAGCGAGCTCCTTATTTACTTATAATTTCCTTCCATTATTTTATATAAGTTTATATCTTGAATTGTTGTAATTTTCTTCTAACATAAATGATTGCAAGAAATTGAGTTGTGTTCTCTGTGGGGAGAATTTTCTGTTATTTAGTAATTTAAGCACCAGAGCAGTTCTTTTTTTTTTTTTTTTCTTTTTGACCAGCGTGATAGATGTGAAATGCAAACTAAACTGAAATATTTTCAACTAAACAGAAAATACAAGGTCCTGAACATACATGAAAGAAATTCAAACAGCATCAAAGTGTTTTTATTTCAAGCATTTATGAGAAAAAAAAGGAAATACTGACCAGTTCTTTCCAACATGTCCAGATTTTGTGACAGTTTATACTAATCAGAGTCATGTTAATATTCAATTGTTTATTTCAATACCAAAATCTGAGAAGCTGTATCCTGAAAATGAGAACCCACAGCCTGTGTTTGGTAGTCAGGGTCTGTATTGGTACATAAAGGAGCAAAAGCAAGCTACAAAACCCAGCGTGTAGAACAATGAGCTGTTAAAAATAAGCAGAAAAATGGGGAATGGTGTATGTCCTGGTATTAGATGTTGTTCGTAGCTATGAGGAAGTGGCTTCATGTCTCAAGAACTATTTTTACAGTACTCTACCAAACTTAGTTTAAAAAAAACTCAAACAAACCACAAATGTTTTTGTCACATTCTATTTGAAAGACAAGGAGAGAAGATGGCAGTTTTTTATATAATTATCTAGTGGTTAATGCATTCATACAGGATACTGTAAATTCTGAGGTCAATTTTCGCTTATGTATGAGGGGGATTTAAACCCACATCTGCTGCAAACCTACCGCTGATGCTGTCTTAGCTTTTTTTACTCTAATTAACAATTTATTGAGGCAGAGACTGTAAGAGAGAAAATTACTTTCTAGCTTAGAGGTTAACAGACTTGCTTGGAAGAGTCTTGGACATAAAATAACTTTTTTATCCCTTCAGTGTTAAAGGGATAATAATCCTTGAGGCAAAAGACTGAGACCCATGACTCCTCCTAATCTGTCAAGTTTATACTGCTCTTTCTTCCTCTGCTGGTCTTTTGAATATTGAATGCTTTTACATAAAACAGAAATGCTTCAACAGAAGGGATTAAACACATTCCCAAATTGTATTGCCATTGAATTGTCAATGATTTGATGGCTAAGACTATCAGCTTCAGAGTTAAAGCAGAGATTTAAATTCTTGTAAGGTTGAGGCAGGTGCACTGGAAAAAGTTAGAGAAGCCATCTCTTCCTCTGGCTGTCATGGCATTTTGTGTGAAGCCAAATCCAATAGGCATGCTCTAACAGCACCTATCAGATTAAACATTGCAGGCAAAACAGATGAAGGAATTTACTCATCTATTTATTCACTCCAGTAGGTCTAAACCTGATTTGAGTACTAAGCTCTCTTGCTGCTCTTGAGCCTGAAGTGCTTCCAGGCATGCACAAAAGCAGAACCTTTGGCAGGTTGGAAAGGTTGAAAAAAGAAACAGGTATTACTGGCTCTAGGTGTTAAAGAATCAGATAACAGAATTAGATAGCAACTGAGCGGGGTGAAGTCTACATCTTAGACGTTTGGACTTGGGGTATGGTAATTACTAGATCTGCTTATTAGCAGGAAAATTAAAAGTGAGGGTGTTGTTTTTACTGAACTAAAAGCAACATAAAAGTCACATTAACTTTGTCAGGTGCCTTTACAGTAAGATACTCTAGTATTTCTTTGTTTTAATAACAATGATTTGGCAGTTTTTTCAAGCTACTTTATGAAATTGATGTATGCATTGATGCTGCTGTAATCAGCAGAGTCGATGAGATCCATGAGGCCTTACATATGCAATGTTCCTGCAAGGTTTAATATGTTAATATTATCAACGACTGCACCCACCAATATATATTGAAATACATGAAAATATTGCCTACCAAACCAATATGGCCTTGTATGTAATATACAGCATAAAAAGACCTTGACAAATCCCAACATGTTAAGTTTTGTCGTCACAGTCATTACCTACTCTGTTGTCAGTATTAAGCCTCTTCCTTTTTTCCTAGACATTTTGTGCAAATGTCTACAGGTGCAGTTATGATGGGAGGACAGGATGCACATGTGTGCAGACAAGGTAAATCTCACAAGATGGGCCAGAAGCGCTGAAGGCTGCACACTCTTTCCACACTGGAATAGCTAGCTGTATGCCCTCCCTTCCAGACAGAAGTTCATCAGTGGCAAAAACATGGCTGAAAAGTACTTACAAAAGGAAGACCCATTGTAAGATGCATATAAATAATTTGTGACTAGATAGGAAAAGTGTTATAGATATACAGCTTATGCACATATGTCAAAATTGTATTGTGTAAATAGAAATTTTTCTTGATCAGTACGTTTACTAGTCTAGAACAGACTGATAATTTGAGCAGCATTTAGGTGGATTCAGAATATCAAACAGCTTTCAACATCCAAAGCAAAGACAAACTCTGAGATTATTGGCTAGTTTGTGATTGATATCATTGTCTTTTCCAAGGAAAACAATGAAAAGACTTATTTTTATTGTATTTGCCATATTTCCTTTATTCTCTTTCTCTTTCTGTCTCAAAACCCCATGGCTTGCAGTCCATGTCTCTGCTCATTGTTTTGGGTGACTTGGAGTTCTGGGTACTTAGTAGCAGGTAAGTAGCTGCTGGGATGAATGTGATTTACAAAGAATTATCATAGAAATAAACCATATAAGAATTAGCTACTAAAAAAACAGGAGGGAAAAAATCCCCAGACCAAAGTAAGAGGTGACAATTATATTTTTTTTTAATAAGGAAATCAATTATAAATGCATAAAGTAATCAAGGCATAATTATTTGTTATTTTGTTAAGATCTAAAAAAATAAGTGATTTGTTGCACTAAAATTTGTCAAAATAATAGATGTTTCACAACAGCCTGAATAGATGTTTGGATTGAGATTATAGGGACGAGTGCAATACACGAGAGCTTCTTTGAAACTCTATATTGTATGTCTAGACAGAAACCAAGTTATCGTATTGCCTATGTATTTGATTTTCTGAAGATTGTTTTAGGACAGCATATATTTCATTCCAGGTATGTAGTAAAATATGAATACGAAATAGTACTGACAGTAAGTTAAAAAACTCCTTTCTCTGGAAAAACAAACAAACAAAAACCCAGGGTTATCTCTTCTGGGAAAGGATCTCAGAACTAGTTAAATAATAGATGTAAGTGAGATGGAGTGATTTCATTGAGGTGACTAGCACAATAACAGCAGAAGTAGTTTATAGCATGCTATATCTATACAACCCTTAAGAAATAAGGGAATATGAATTTCTTTACTTACACTCATAAATCAGGAACAAATCTGCTGTCAGCTAAATTAACTTTCTATGTGAGACAAATCAAGCCTCTGTTGAGATTTTGCCTTAGAAATCATAGATATACCAACAAAATGTCATTTGATGCTTATAAAGAACATAGAAAATGGTATTTACTTTAACAGAACGTGAACTGTTACAATGGAAAGATTTAAGTAGAAACTTTGCTCTAATAAGAAGGTGTGCTTTAATGATTAGGACTTTTGTTGCTGGCTTGTTATGATGTTTTCTTACATGGAAATGAAATATAGGTAATTTTTATAAAATTTCCTTGCACATTCTTAGATTATGAGAAAACTTTGATGCTGAAATATTTCATGCATTATAAAGTAGCTGTTTCTAAAACAGACAAATGAACAAAAAGGTGTCCTAGAATGTGAATATTAACTTTGAGAGAATTAGCTGCAGGAAGGGCATAGTGCTGCAAACTTTTGCTTGGCTTTGGGTAACAAAATCCCCTGGCATTGCCAAATTGTCAAAAATATTTTCTAGCATCCTTAAAATGTTAATTTCACTTGGACTGTATATCAAACAAGAACTCAAATTATTTTCACTGGAATAGTAGCTTTTGTAGCTTGCTATCACTGTATTACTTTACTAATGCTCATTTTCATGTGTTTGTGTTTGGGTCTGAGCATCATAAGGGAAAGCCAAAGTTTTGCTCCTCTGTTTTGTAGGCTATAAGCATATGAGAAATGCTGCTGAGTACGTAAGTTGACAAACCTAACAGATCTTTGGAAATATTGTGGATTCACCATTAATTTCAGTTGATCTGTCTTCTTGGGTCAGGCTAGATTGAAGATGCTTGTCTAGTCTTGGAACATCTAATAATCTCTCGGGCCTGGATAGTGTGTGTCCTTGCTAAGGAGATGCTTTGGGAGCCAGAGGTACCATGGAAAATGAATGACCATAAGGCCTATGTTGAAGTCCAGCACTATTACCAAATTGATACATAGGGACTTAAATTTTTCAATACAAATAAAAATGCAGTTGATTCTAAACAAATTAAACCCCTGTATTTAGCATTAGTGATTAAAAAAGTAAATATATATTCTCAAGTTTAAAGAAAATGAGAGTAGTTTGGTTTAGATGTGACTATTTTGAATTTACTTTTCTGAGGTTTTTTTCTTTGATTCATTAGCACATGTCAGAATAAGGACTCATTTGTGTGGTTGCTTATACATATGTCCACTCTGTATTTTTAGAAGCAATATGATTATAAGTATCAAACCATAAGGGAATCCACATAGAAGAAAAGCATATGAGGTATTGAATTTTGTAAGCTCCTTTATGTTATTACATATTTGAACCTAAAAATGGAAACATCAAAATGATGTCACTGGCAAACTAGCATAACTTTCCTTCCTTGCCATAACTCTGTAACAGACAGACAAAGTAGGCTCATGTTTTGATTTTTTTAGTCCCTGAAATATATACTAATTTTTTTCAACTGTCATACGGTCACTGCAAGAACAGACCTAACCCATATGAAAATAGATATATAGATGTCCTGCTGTTTTAAATTACAATGTAATAGAAGCCTTTGTCCTCTAGTATTTTGCAAGAAATGCTAGTGGGGCTACTACAATATCCATTGAAGTGCAGCAGAGAAAGTAATTTTATTAGCAGATGTTTCAGTCTGCTATGCTTATTTTAGTTGAATTTCTACAATTATGAAACTCCCTCTAGGAGCTTGTACTTTGTGTAACTGAATGAGTTCTTTGCCTTTTCCCACATTTTTGTTCCCATCCCAATTGCCAGAAGTTCCAATTCATTTTTGCCTTATTCTTCCCTTTTTTCTAAAATCTAGCTGAAAGAGAGATCAACAGATGAAAATGTGACATGATTTTGGGGAAAAACTTCTTTTCTTTACTGTAACTGCACAGTCAAATAAAAGAAATACTGCCAAGTTAATTGTTTGAATTTCTCTTTGGTAAAAAGCCTGGAAAATATTGTGATATTGGGAAGGATAAAAAAAAATATGAAGAGTTATTTAAAATTATTCCAATGGTTTCTTCCACAGAAGGTGTAGGGTAGCAGATACAAGATTTAATGTTTCTTGATGTGGTAGAAATCACATATTTATTTCTAAATGCTTGCACTTATTGTGGCATTTGAAAACAAATGTTTTCTTTTTCAAGTATCTTTTAAGATTTTATAAATACATTAATAATTGATTTCTTCTTCCCATTTCATAAGACTCAGGACAAGCTTCTGGGAAACTTCAAGGGTTAGAAGAAATATTAGGCTGTTCATATAACATTAACATTAATTAATATTCCCAGAATTAAATAAACTTTGCCAAACTGTGGGGACACTGCGATAGAATACTTTTTTACTCTGAGTTCAGCTTACCTCACCTAAAGATTTTTTGATATATTTGTGAAAAGTATCAGTCTTTTGCTTGGTACTTCCTGAAGTAAATCCCTTTGTACAAACTTTGACTAGATTAAAATGGGCATTCTGCTATGTATTAATATGCACATTTATGTGGCACCAGCATAGTTTAAAACAGCAGTCTAAACAAAAATAACTCCTTCACGTTTGAAGTGTAACACTGTATAATGACATCATTAGTTATTTGTTTTGAACACAGTTTCAAAGACAGGTTATGCAGGAGATATTGTGATGGTATCATGATTTGGGTTGTTTCTTCCTACTATATATGCACTTGGTAAAAGACTTGTGTTATAAAACAGCGAAAGGAGTTCCCAGGAATTCTAATTATATAAATTATTATTTTCTCATAGGAAAAAAAGTAGAAATAAATTATCAATAATGAAAAAACAGGCTGGCAGATTTCTTTACCAGTCATTGAATGAGCAGGACAAGATTCTGCTCTAAACTTCATCTTGGAAGTGGTAGGAACTTCACAGAGGACTGACATTTAAGCTGAAGATTAAACAAGAGAACTAATATTCTCAATTTTAAAGGGCAACCTTTGGTAAAGTGTGAGAACTGGCTTGGGGTAGTCAGCTGGAATGAGGAAGCATAAGGGTAAAATGAAAGTTGTCCAAAGTCAAGATGAATTAGACCTTGCAAAGAAACTTAATATGTACAGTTTTCTTAGGTTTATGAATAAATAAATAATAATAATAATATATTAAGTTGAAAACACCCAACTAAACAAAAATAGGTGATGTCGGTTGTTTTCTAGTGAAGATGAGCTAAATGGTATATAATCAGGGATAACCTAAAACCTAAATACTTTCCTCAGTGTTCAGTAAGGTTAATGATGGTCATAGCACAGGGTAGAACATGAGGCAAAACCAGAATAATAACTTGTACTGAAAGTTTGAAAATGCAATTTACCATTAATTGAAAAAAAAAAATAAAATTGAAATCCTTTAATAATATCATAGTAGGGATTTAAGTAGTCCCTCTTCCTATGTTCTGAAAAAAAGGACAAGATTTTAATATATATATGGATATTAGCAAATAATGGGGCATGCTGCAACTTGCTCCCACAAA
>JAVJGJ010000059.1:69926021-69992329 GCA_035590215.1 Microhierax caerulescens | reverse complement strand
GGCATGCTGCAACTTGCTCCCACCAACAAGGAGGGGCTGGTGGGGAGAAGCTCAAGGGCAGCCTCGGCTGCAGTGACCACAAAATGGCGGCGCGCCAGTTCCTTAGGACGGTGAGGAGGGTGCACAGCAAGCTCGCTACCATGGAGTCAGGAAAGCAGGCTTTGGCCTCTTCAGGGATCTGCTTGGTAGAGTACCATGGGATAGAGCCCTGGAGGGAAAAGGCACCCCAAAAAAGCTGGTTAAATATTTCAGGATCACCTCCTCCAAGCTCAGCAGTGATGTATCCCAAGAAAGAGGAAGTTGGGCAAGAGAGCCAGGAGGCCTGCACAGGTAACAAGGAGCTCCTGGACAAAAGAAAACACAAAAAAGGAAGCCTGCAGGGGGTGGAAGCAAGGACACGTAGCCTGGGAGGAATAAGTTGTCCAAACACCCAGGGATCAGGTTAGGAAAACTAAACCCCTGATAGAATTAAATCTGGCCAGGGATGCCAGGGACAACAAAAAAAGTTTCTATAGGTATGTCAGCGATAAAAGGAAGGCTAGGGAAAATGTGGGCGCTCTCCAAAAGGAAGCAGGACAACTTGTTACCTGGGACATGGAGAAGGCTGAGGTACCCAATGCAGTTTGTGAATATGTCCAGATGAACCAGGGCATGAATATATGTGAAAAAGAAATGATGATATGTAGGAAGGGGATATGAGCATATAAGGAATGTATTTGGAAAGAGACAGGCTGTTATGGTCACCAAAGTTTGTCAGAAACTGAAAAAGCAGTGAAAGCAGTGCAAAAAAAAAAAGGAAGTGGGATCGTCAGTGACCCAAAACTGGCCTTAAAAAGGAGCTACAATAGTCCTGGCCATGCAAAATCTTTCTGAGGAAAGCTACGACTATGATCTCTAAATAACTTACAAAATTAAGTTTCTGGGAGGCTAAGTTATCTAATGTAAAGCAGAATGCTAGCATATGAGCACAACTGGTCTCAAAATGCCAGGGGTCTGTCTGGGGTTTCTTGATTCACCTTCCATAAGAACGGTGGAGTAAGCCACAAAACTGTGTTTAAGGCAGTCAAATAAAAATAGACAATATTTCTGTGGCAAGTTTCTTGTGTTTGATGAAAAAGGTTTTAGAGGTCTCCTCCAATCCTCTGTTTCTATATATTTGAAGGGAACTTACTGTTACCATAGTAACAGATGTGGAGACTGAATTTCTTCGTTATTCCTACATGCAGCCTAGCTAGCATGGACAGTGAAAAAATTAATTTCTCTTTGGAAGTTAGATGGAAATACTGTGGAACTGTACTGCATAAAAGAATGTGGCTGATTAATTGTTTGACACATTAAATTGACTTAGCCTGTTTCGGTGCTTGTGTTTAATCAATAGCTTTGATTTTTTTTCGAACCACCAAAGTTATTGGTAGATCAAAAAAGAAAATAACTTGCTACAGTATCTGTCAATGTATGAATTTAATGTACGTCAATGAATATCAGGTATTAAAACTGAAAAAAAAAAAAAAAGTCCACTGTATTCCACATGGTTTTTCTAGCTCTGGGTGGTAGCATGTTTAGCAATAGCAACATATATTTGCAGAATTACAATAAATATTGTAAAAAAGGAACAGTACAATTACAAGAGGAATTTTAGCATTCTACCCATCATACTGGATTATGATGATGATGATGATGATGTTATATAAGCATCTAATAATTTTATATTTGGTGATGTAAAAATAAGAAAAGCACTTGTGGTTTGAATTTGCATTTGATTTGTGAATAGCAACATGTTATTACCCTTCAGTGGATCTTAAGTTTTCACTGTTCGTTTCTTGTTTTTTTTTTTTCCCAAGAAATGAACTAATAACGAATTCTTCAGCTGAATATAAATATGTCTCTTTTTAAATTCTGGGAAATAAGATAGTATTTGAAAACATGGCGTTCTGGTACTATGTTGACAAAAACTGTATTCTACTGACGCCATAAATAGCTTCATAAATCTTTACAGCACTGGAGTATCACTTGCCTTAAGAACTGGGAGAAACTGCAGACGCAGTGAATATGCAGTGTTAAAAATAAAGAAAATTAAATATATAATGACATCTGCAGCAGAAATCTAGTTTATATGTACACATATGTTGTACCCAAAGATATACATTGTATACATTTTTCTCTGTTATTTAATGTTTTGTCCAGAATAAAAAGTTATCTTGTTGATTTTCATTTATATGTTACAGCAAAACCTGAACAGAGAAAAAGAATACAAAAAAAATGTTGAATATTATGGCAATGGAACATGGAGATATGTTAGACACTGTGTTTCTTTTTCTCTAGTAGGCAGCTGATACTATAAACAGTTGTTGCGCTGATCCCTTCAAATAATGAAATAATGACTTGGGCTTCTCTATGGGGATTTCTGTGTTGGTTTGTGTCTTTTTTTTGTGTATCAAAGAGTGCTTTTATGTCTGTCTGAGTCCACGCTCATAGACCTAGCTATAATCATATGTTCAAAACCAAACTCGTATGTAAATAAAGGTATATGCACCACATTTCTCTTGAGAAATCTAGTAGGAAAAGAATATAAGTGTACTGCTCTACTCAGGGTACAGTAATAGCTTAGGCTTAGACAGACGCTGGTTTGAAGTATATCACTTGCATGAACCAAAGTAATATTTTTTACTGGCAAATGCATATGACTGGATCTGATACATAAGGAGAAAGTTCTTAAACAGTCCAGTCCCATGCTCTTATTCACACAAAGTTCACATTTTCTTGAGTATGGTCAGTAGTAGCAGGTAAAAAGAACAACTGCACAACAGAGAATGTAGTTAGCATGTTGCAGGTGAAAGCCTGTGGAGGCTCAGGTCCAAGGCAAATAATCTAATTTTAAATCATTGGGACAATTCTTGTTCTCTGAGGTTTAAAAGAGGTGTGATTAACTGCATTGACAAGACTAATGCGAATTCTAAGCAGAGAGAGGACACTGATTTAATCTCTTCCCTCCTCTTTTTTGACTGCTCCAATTGCTTAGTGAGCCTATCAAAGTTTGACTGTGTTTTTACTTTATTTAGATAATTAATAACTCCCCTTTTTATTGTGTGAAAAGGCTGGATTGTGGTACAGAAGACTAATATTTCCACTTAAAATAGAAATTTTCTATTGAAAATAACAATATACTTCCTGATTAATTCTGAATAATTTCCATATCATTTCTGAAAATGTTACTATTGGTTGGATATGACTGATTTTTACTGGAATCTAGGAAATTTATGAAAAAGAAAGAACATGTGAAGGTGGGGAAAAACACTCTATGGGCTAAGAATATACTGCTGTATGTGTTTTTGCTTTTTGTACAAGAATTACAGTACCAGTAATCTGTTTGGCAAAGTGAGTTTTCTCCAGAACTTTCTACCGTTTGGAACAGTAGCAGATATTTTTTTTTATTGTCTGGAAGAGTATTGTTCAATTATGTGCAGAAACAATCGGGGTTTATTCAGAAAGCTGGAGAAATCTATAGTATGCTTAAACTAGCAGAACAATTCATTCCTCTAGCAGAGGAAGAATAGATAAACGTTCATTCTTACTTTTTACTTAGATATTTCTGAAGCATTGATTGTGACCAGATTTTCTTAATAGCATTTTGTAAATGTGAACTCTCAAATGTGTAAATTGAGTGTATATGAAAGGGATAAGAGAGTCTTTGTAGTGTAGTGCGTCTTCCTGTTTTATATTCATTAAGGATGTAGAATGTAGGTAAAAGAAGTTTTGAATTAAGTTTCTCTAATGCATTTCTCACCTTCAAAATGCTCATAGAAATGAAGTCTTTTCATCACACAGCTATTTTACTTAAGTACCACTAACACTCCAGCTACTGCTTTAGAATACAATTAATTGCAAGATAACCCATGCTAAACTTTCAGTCCGTATCTGCTGAAAGACCAACTTATTTTAGGAAATGAAACAACATGAAAGAAATATCTGCAGGGTTTTTCTGCTCTTCAGAGGCTGTTGCCTAAAAGAAGAGGGACTGGAGGTACTATGTGTTAAGGAAAAATGTATGTTTCAAGATAAGGAGGCCTAAGAAGTTTAGGTAAATGTATCAGCACATCAATCAGCTGCTTAGTCCACTCAGAGAGGAAATGCAGGTTTATCCCATGTTATCTTAGGTATTTAAATGGGATATCTAGGCCACCTTCAGAGAAGATTCCATTGAAAATGGTGGAATAAAATTGGGCCAAAATCACTGTGCAATTTTTGCATTCACTTAAGAATTCCACTTTTGTAGAGCTTTATTTCCCTAAATTATAGCCAGAAGTTTTAGTTGCTCAATCCCAAAGATGAGAAAAACTAGAATCAGAATGACACATCTTTAAATCTTTGAGCAATGTAAGCTCTGTATCAGCTTGCATCTGCCTTAATATTGTAATTATATTTTGTTATTGTTTTTTTTTAAAATGTTAAATGTAAACCCACTGTTTTCTCTTTGTTTTCACTGAAAAGTTCAGCTTTATTTCGGTATTTTTAATTTACACTGTTTGTGCAGAAAATACAGTGCATTTCTGTGAGATGATTGCTTAAGTCTTCCTCAGTCCAATGTTTTCTTGCATAGCTTTTCCAACCTTCCATTTTTTCTGGAACGGAAAAATCAGTAGAAAATCTGGCTTCACTCAGTTTCCATTTGCTTAGTTAATACTGTATAACATAAATATTCTATAAAATAAAAATATTTATTTTATTATTAGTAAAAATAAAATATTAAAGCTTAGTTTTGCAGAACTGCCAATAGTGTCTTTGGAAAGCGCACATTCAGCAGGCAGAAAGTCAGCTTAGACAGTATTTGAATCTTTCCTCACTGGTGTTCATCTAACCAGGTCAGGGCTTTTTAAGTTAAATCAGTTCCCAGAATTACAAGTGGCATTTTAACACTACTAATGTGAATATGGCAGTTACAGAATAATAACCCTACGTGCCTCTGGGGGGAAGTCCTGTGTGAAAATGTGTATACTGAATTCTATTCCTGATCATCATAATTAATACCAATTTAACATCTCTGTGTATCCACCAGTGTTTGCATAATTGTAGAAATAATTTCTGAGGCAAGAGATTAATGTCTTTTTGCAAGAAGAGCAAGACAGGAGTAGAATGTGTACTATCAACGCATCAAAATTAAAAGAATTAGAAGCAATTCGATTTTTCACTGTTTCTCAAATACTGCTGAGACGCACAGCCTGATGGAGTAAGGTGCACTTGTGGTCCTTGTATCCCTGTTTGACAAACTCCAATTTACTGTTCTTAGCCAAAAGCAACCTAGTACTGAAAAAGATGATTAGTGGGTTTTCTGTCATCAGAGTAGGTCTTAGTTTGATTCTGTAATGTTGGGTTGAATCTGCATCAACATATAGCTCCGGAATGGTGGCCGCCTTCCTCTGGTACTTCTGTAGCCACTGTGTCTCTACTTAATCATGTTACCCCACGATGCCTATTTGTCAGTCATATGCAGCTGGCTAGTAAGGATCTGCACCAGGTGACAGCTTTTATGCAGAAAAATGCATAATTGTCTGTCTAAATAATCCTGATCGTATCTCCAAATAGTCCTAGTTGTGATATTTAAGTTATGTAAATATAGCAGAATCATTCAGTCGCCCAGTAAATGCATGAGTGTTCCAGTGACCTGTTGTGCTTCATATTAATGATGAGATAGAAACCCAGAAGAAATACAAGATTTCTAGATGGCAGCTTATTTTTAACCTGAAAAAAAACCCCATGCTGTTAACTGAATTGTGGGTATTGGCCTCAATATTTTGATCATCACGTAGCTGCCTATAGTTTTGGGCTGACCCTTCACAGTGTACCACAAAAATATTCATTTTTTGATGACACGTCTTTCCACTCAGGAAGAGGGCACAAGAGATAACAGTGACATATCTATGTGCAGAGTACCATGGCTTCAGCTGGAAGAGCTGCACAGGGAGAGCAGGAGTGACACTGGCACTAGAACCAGTTGTGCAGACCTTTTGCTAATGGTGAAGTTGACTCTTGCGAACCAACAATTGTATGCTGAGAAAAACTTCTTGCAGAACTGGAAGTTATGGAATATGTGTGTTAGTTGCTACAATAACCAACTACTTCCCATTTACAATTTTATTTCTAAACCATTAGTAGTGTCATCTAGGAATCAACATTCATTTTCAAAACAGTTTTCAAAACAGGATTGTTCCTTGAGTACTTAGAAAGAGAAAGTGAATGAAGAGCAGCACTGTATAAATTATTGAAGTTTGCACAGGATGAAAGTCAAGAAAATACTTGCTTTTTTTAGTATAACAAAACTTATTTATTGATTAATTTTGGGCCATAAACACATTTTTTTTTTTTTTGTCTTGCCTGTAAACCTTCCAGAAGCTGAAATAAACTACACATGTTTAATAAGAAAGTGCATATCTGGAGCAGAAGTAGTCTTTATCATAAAAAGAAGCAAAATCAGATGCCCCCAAAGCCTAGACAGAAAGGTTTTTATGGCTCAGAGGGAAAAACATTTTCAGTACAAATATTTTCAATGCAAAATGCAAATAGTCACTGTGCATAATGAACAAAGAACTGGGTGTACTGGGAGCACCCATTTTTGCGTGAGGGTTTCAAGGCCACAGGGAAAACTTGCCACACAGAAGCTGTTCTTTGAGCTGTGAAGACAGAGATGTGGTAAATGAGGAAGAAAAAAAACAAAACAAAATAACAACCACAAGCCAAGAAGAAAAACAACAGAGTTTCGAGTCAATATATTTATTTATTTTTTTTACTTACCGGAGTTTAATTAATAAATATTTATGTTTAGAAATGAGATAATTAAAACATCACTATTGTTCACAGATCTTAATTCTTCTGTGGCCTGCATGTTAATACGTAATTTAATTATACTTCTGGATTTGTCATTATTGACGTTATAGGAGTTCTTCATATGTAGGTATTATAGAGCTAGGAAGCTATAGAATTTTAAACTATTTTTAAAAAATATTGAGCCATAAATAAGCAAATACTTCCTCCATTTTGCACTTTAGACACTATAGAGTAATCTCAAACCACTGTATTTAGTAGAACTGCAAAAAGTCTTTCATATCCCATATCTAGGTGATGAGAAATATCTGTAAAGAGGAAAACCAACCATCAAACTGAGTCCTGAAGAGAGGGGCAAATCCTGATTTGTATTAAAGGCCTTGATTGTTTTGAAAATTCTATTCTAATTTGTTTCTATTTATGACCACAAGAATTGAGGACAAGTAATAAATCCTAAATCTAATTCTTCTTAGAAAATGCACTTGATTTGTTGTGTGTCCCGTCCTGCTTCCCCCTTCCCCTCACCCCCTAACCCCCTAAACATAGACTGTTGTTAATTCTTGCTCTGTCAGTAGTGACTAAAGACACTTAATATCAGCCATAGGTTAATCAAGATGTAATTCTGTTTGAAACCAAAGAAGTCTGAAGATCAAAGGACTGTAAATCTTAGGTCCTTATACCTTAGCTAATATAGTCCGTAGGTCTTCTATCTTCAGAAGAAAGTACAAAACACATGATATTAACAACACAGGTATTGCATATGATTTATAACTAAGTCCAGCATAGAATATTTCCCATGGTTTGCTATAAAAAGGAACTCAAGGATGGTGGTCAGCTGTTAGTACACATTAGTACACATTTATGATGCTGCATTCTGTGGAAAAACCTTAAACATCTCTCTCTCTTGTTAGCTCATGTCTTCCTAAGGTGTAGGTGAAATTCCATTAATTATTTATTATTATTTTTCTGTTGCTGAAGTGTGCGTTAAGGCAGAAGGAACACCTGAGATTATAACCTGGTTTGGTAAACAGCTGTTCAGCCCTCACAGGCAGGTATTTCTATATACACTGTGCCTCAGTGATTTCATCATGAGTCTGGTTAGATCTTGTTATTTGATGGAGAAGAACTTCGGTAAGCCTTTCGGGTAATAAAACAGTTTTTCAAACTCCAAGTACTTAAAAGGGAGTGATCTCCATGACTTGTCATTTTTTTAAGGCTATATTTGTTGCAATCCACAGCCAAGATTACACATTTAGATCAGGAGAATAAAGACGAGAATAATGAAAGAGAAACTTCAGAGGAATGAGAACACAGTAGACGATCATGGTCATGAAGTATATGATGGTCTGTTCCCCAAAAAAGAGAGAAATTATTTTAGGTATTAGTTAAGGTTTTGGATCTTTTTTTCCTCATTTTAGCAAAGCTAACAAATATTATCTTTTATTATACCCCTTTCAAGCCTTCTGACAAAAAGATCTAGCTGATGGGTAAGGAAGAACTTGTCAGTATACTTTTTATGTTCTACTAAGCAAAGAAAGAAAACTCCCATCTTCTGGTTAGAATTGTTTGATACTCAAAACAAAATAGATGTATGGGAACATAACCCTATTTGGGGCCAGCTAAGTCTTTAAAAGGGTGTCAATTGTTGTGCCTTACTAAAATATAATTATTATATGTTTGACAGAGTTCTATTCTCAGTTTTCTTTTTTGCTTTGCTTTTTGAGAAGAAAACAAGTTGAGGCAGGACAGCAAACAAGTGCACAGAAATTAAAGGCAGCAGCTTACAACGAGTCAAAATATTTGGCTTTGGCTTTCTACTACAGTGACATATAAAAATGAGTGAATAGATGCTATTTAAGGTTGTACAGTGGTAGTACACAAAAGCCCCATTAAAGAACAAGCTTTCATTTTATTAGGTGTAAGCAAAAGGATAAGGTTAGAGGGTGAGAAAACCTATACCCCAAGGCATTTAAAATGTGTATTTATTTGGGCTAGTTAAGGCAGCCTTTGTATCTCTCAAAGCAGAGAACTAACTCAATGGATGTAGGCATGTGACTAATGTAGTGGCTCTTGAAAAAGGTTTCAGATTTTTTAGTGTATTGGATTTGTATGGGTAATTTTAAATAAAGTTCTTTGGGGAATTGCCTTCTTGGATCTCCACTTGTGAAAAGCACCAAATATACTTTATATAATCTGAACTGGGGATGGAGAGAGTGTTTTCAGATAGCGAATCATCACTACCAAGATTTTTAATAATTATTAGGTATTTGGGTTGAATATAATTATTCTAACATTTGGAGACACTGCCTTTTTATTTCCTGTAGAATCTTATATTTTCTTCCTGCTTTTTGAAAGGTTTCTTTTGCTTTTTGAATAAAAGGCAAGCTTTTTATTCTCTCTTAATGTAACCCCAGTATCTACTTTTGCAGATACATAGCAATGTGTTCATTTCCTCTGTATTTTTTTTTGTTTAAAAGTGCTCTCTGTGTTTTGATAGAAGACGACAAATGGATTTTTTAACCCATCTGGGAAATTCAAGAAATGCAATTTAGTTTTTCGTTTGTTTGTTTGGTTTTTGGTTTGTTTTTTTTTTCCTATGGGTTGCCTTTACTCAATGATTTTGAATTGGACTATGCTCTGAGAGCGATCTCTAAAGCACTTAATGTCACCAGTCATTTTCTGATATTTTAAGCATTCTTCATATGCAGTACTCCAGTTTATTGGGTTACTGATTTTCATAGAGAAATCTTCAAGATCTTTCTCCATGCTGGAGAGGATAAACTACATAAAATTAATTTGTGAGTTCTTCATTGTGAGACCTCCACTATATTTTCAAGACAAAATTCTAGGAGCTGAGAAAGATGGTTATCACGGAAACGAGAGAGAGAACGAGGATTGCATATCCAATGTGTATAAAATATTCCATATATGGTAACAACTCAAAGGTGATGACAAACAGGTATGGAAGGCAAATGTAGTCCCTACAAGAAAAGGAAAAAGAACAGAATTATTTTAGTAATGCCTTCCCTGCTGGAGGATATTGCACTGGTAAAAGGCACTACCTAAATGCCAGCAAGACCTCACTCCCCTTTGGAAGAGCAAAAACACCCTCACTCCCCTTTGGAAGAGCAAAACCACAGCATCTTTGATGTTTACTGCATTCACCACCTTACGCAATATTTGGAACTTTAGACTCAGCAATCACATGTGAAGTATTATCTTTATTACCAATAGAGTTTGGCAACTAAGAATTTTAAACAGCGATTAATATTTCCTGAGAAGGTTGTGGCTGTAAGATGGGCTCTTTTATTTTTGTGGGTGCTTACAGAGGGCAGACTCATTAACGCGGGAGACCTGGAAGGCAGCAGGAGGTAGAAGGCAGAGGCAGACAGAAGGCAGCATACAGGCTTCATCTGAAATGTATCACATCTTTTATAACTGCCACTGGAAACTTGAGATGAGCTTTGTTGTTATACAACTACTGGTAAAATATAGCAGTTATTGCTTGTCCAGTATTATTTTTCTCCTGTGTGTGGGTATCTTTATTATGCTGACAGAGGAAAAATATCAAGGATTCTCCTATAAACAGCTGCCAAGTGCGTTGCTGCTGTGCTGAGGGGGAAGCGCGTGTTACCATTGTGTTCACAGGGTGATCTGTGCTGCGTAACGTCTCACAGGCAGACAGCTTTTCTGTCTTGATTTGGGAATTGTTCTGGAAGGAGAATGTGGATTTGTGACTTCTTGTAAGCCTTCTACATAAGGCTAGAAGCTGTTGGTCTGAGGCATGGATAAATCAGTGACTTTTCTAGTACAACAAAGACATTTCTTTTAGTAGAACTTTCACTTGAGGCCTCAGGCAGCTTCAAGCTGTCTCTTGACAAGGTATCCCAGAATATCCTGGGTTGGGCCAAAAGGCAACAGGACAATGAGCAAAGAGTGCTGAAAAGTCTGGTGAGGGGCAAGGGAGACAAATAGTCTTGGCTCAGTTTCAATCCTGGCCTCTCAGGTGCCTGGTATACTATTTTTTTGCTATATGTTATTGTGAGTAATAGCAAGAGTAAGGCAGGTCTTCTGCAGAGGACAAAAAAGTGGGTTTATTAGGTGTTCATGACACAAGATGAATTGAGGGCAGGTCAAATTCTAGAAGAGTCTTTGTTGAGTGTATTATACGACTGGTAAAATAAGTGTGTCCAAGTGTACCTCGAGCTGGTCACAAATCAGATGACGTGACTTGACTGTTCTTGAAGCTTTGCCGTATTGATTCAATGGAGTCAGTGCTCCAGCCTTGGACCCTCTCGCTGAACAGACCAAGACGGTAATTTAGTATGGTGGTGTAGACACAGCTGTATTTCCTTTTTTTTTTTAAAAAAATGTATCTTTATATTTCTTTATGTCACTATAAACCAGCAGTGAGCTGTTGAAAGATTCTAAGAGTCTTCTGGAATTTCCAGCACTCTGATCTCCCTTCTGCAGTTGTATAATACCTCTATAGGAGTGTGGAGAGGAAGAAATGTTTTCTGTGTTTAGTCCTGCAGTTTCTAATATTTTTTCAGCCTGCAACAATTGCTGTCTGTGTATAACAGTCCTTCAAAAAACCCCCAGAATGCAGCGTTCTGGGCTGTTCGTAACTTGGTGTACTAATTTTACAAGCAAACACAGTGTGATGTCAAGAAAAAAAGAGCATGTTGAAGTTTAACTTGGTTGTAGTGAGATGTTGGAATAAGAGTTTCTCTTGCTTTGAATTAGGCATTTCACAAGGGGATTTTTCTTGATTAATTAAGACAGCTACAATACTTTCACATAAATTATTCAGCAATTAAGAGGAAACTGTTACAAGATGCAGTCATCCTGGCCTAACTTATTATTCATGTAGATCTTTAAACAAGGATATAATGGCAGGTATACACAGTGAGTTTTGGATGGTATGTTTCCTGCTTAACCAGCAGGAATGCATTCTATGTTCACTTTCAGTTTAGTTTTTAATATATTATTACTTCATTAGAAAATATATTTATTGAAATTAAGTAGACAGAAGTTTAGTAAACTAATTTCTCAGTCAATTACATTTCTCAGTACTTGTTTAGTCTTACATCCAATGCCTTCTATACATGTCTTAATATACACCCACTTTTTAATCTGTCTAGTCCTTATGCTTCTTCAATTTTTTCTGTTGTTATGTTTTCAGAATATTACTGTCACTGTTTTCTGATTCTTAAATATTTGATGCTTGTACCATTCTATTTATTTCACAGACTTTTCAGTTGAAAAATAAACCCCATAACTTCATTACTTTATTGTATTTATATTACTTTATTAATTACTTATACTTCATAACTTCCTTTATTAGTATAATTCTGCACTCTGTGGCTCTTAATTGTTCTAATGCACCAGGAGGAATAACTGATTCTCAGATGTGCCAAATAAAATATTTTCATTTATATTATGTTCCTACGAAATCACTCACTAGAATATCATAGTAATACGGGAGATTAGATATACTTTTTATATTTATGAAATATATATTAGATATACTTTTAATATTTATTAAAAATAAATTTCAGTGGGCTCACTGTGTTTTTCTTTTATTTCCTTAAATGTCTACTTTCTATGCAACTTCACATAAGATAAAATACACCTTGCCAAATTTGTCCATTGGCTATGTTGCATGTAATTCCACTTCTTTTAATACTATTTTGAGGGAAACTAGAATTTGAGCATCTGCAGTAGAAGCATTCACATTCTTTCCTTGCACTTGAGTTCTTATCTTGCTCTCTGCTTTGGGTATGAAATGATGACGCTTTCAGCCTCAGGCCACACATGTAGTTTGTTATACCTTCATGAGGATTCTTTTTGAGACCTGAATCCTCACAACTTTTTGAATTGCCTGTATTAATCTTTCAGTGCACTGCTAAACCAAATCTGTTGCATCCATGTTGCAGCCAGTCAAATGTGTTTGCTACAGGTTTGAACTTTGTCTCATAAACTAGTGGAAAGAGCTTGTCTCTTCTCTCAAATAGTTAGAATAAAATGTAACACAATGTAATGTAATACAATGGATTTCAAAAAAACGCTAAATCAATCCTGAGGATATACAGTACATCTAGACAATGTGCTGATCAAATTAAGTTTTTATTGCATTGAAATCAAGAGAGTTTATGCATCTGCACTGAGTAACTAAATCAGTTCCCTGGAATTTACTTTCTTTGAGGCACAATATATCTTCATTCACCAGCTGGAAATATTTAGGTAGAACTTGAGGACACTGGGGACACCTGTCAGATTCCACATATCCAGAGAAATGGCCCTTTGGATGCTTCCAGACTGCTCCACGTATGTTGTAACTGTGGTTTATCGATGCACAGCAAATCCAGCTGATTCAAGACATGGACAGATCTATGGTTTCACACTTATTAGGGAAATGGAAGCCCTAGTTTGTCTTTGGTGAGAGCAAAGAAAATTTATCACTTGGACTGCCTGGCTTAAGGAGCAGCCCTAACTAAGCTAAACTAGGCTAAACTAAGCTAAACTATGCTGAATTTAGAAAGCTAAGCAGGCACAGCCATTTTCAAATGCACAATCTAGTACTGATATTGTTGCTATGAAGACAAATTTCAGACTTCAATGCATTTTTTATGTGCAATGGATTGGCTTGAGGATATCTAAAACATGGCAGTAGTTGGGTATAAAAGGAGAAAATGACACGCTTGGTAAGTCTGGTTCAAAGAAGCACTCAAACACTTTCAGTGCAAATTCAGTGGTTATTCCACATTTTGCTGTCAGGGTGCTGCAGTGGCAGGGGGCCCCTGGGGTCTGTCAGGGTAGTGCCCAGCAGCCAGGGCTGATCCCACCGCCCCAGACAGGAGCAGGGCAGCTGGGGGGGCACCAGGGGCAGTCCCATCTCCAGGTGTTGAGCACCTCCCTGGGGATGGGCTGATGGGCCGAGGCTGGGTTGGGATGTGAGACTGTGGGTGGGCTGGGCTTGGTGGGGCCCACGACAGGCAGGGCAGGACTGAGATCACTTAGATAGCCGTGGATTTCTTTTTCTCTTTTCTGGCTGGTTATTAAAACAGATAAATTCCTTTTTATTTTGTTGGCTTCTTGGTTCTAGAAATGCATTCTATACCTGTTTTCCCCATTGGGCTTTAAATGTCCCTTTTCTTTGTAAACTTGATTCTATTGTGGAAGAAACTTCTAAAGCATCTGGCATATAAATTCAATAGCTCTTGTTCTTCCTTTTGCTTTATTTCATGTTACCTTGCATCCAGCATGAGATGCAACACTTTGAAGGTCACCTTTAGGAAACTGTATTTTCTTCTGATTTTCCTTAACGTGAAGTAGCCAAAATGAATTCCATTCTAAAAAAAAGTCCTATTTCAGAGTTTAGCACTTCCTTTTAAACCTAAAATTGGTTACTGTAAAGAGTAAGAACTACTGTTCTAAATGTAGGTATTGATTAAAAATACTACATGTATATTTAAATTAATGAGAAAATGAATGAAAACTCTGTTAAGGAAGCATCCTCATGTTTCTACATCCCCAAGTAAGCAACACATCGTGGGCACTGTAAGCTATAAAATGAGGAAGTGACTAGGTGATGGCATACTTCTGTCAAATATCCAATAGAAACCACAATACGGCATGTATGTCACTTAAAGTCAAAGAGGTCAATACTCATCTTTAAATTCCTTCTGAAATAACTACAAAGTGTTTCATTGCCCTCTGAAGTCATATGAACTGTGAGGATTTTAATGAATTCTTTGAAGAGCCTTTTATTCCATGGAATGACAGTTTTGTCTTCTCTATAGAAATTTCTGACATTTTGTAATTAATCTTGCTAAAATATGTGAGTATCTGCTTGGCATACTGAATGTGTAAATCCAAAATCTACTTCAGTTTCTGATGTACACAAAGGAAAAGTAAATCTTAAAGAGTTCTGCTATTAGCCACCAACCAAGCAATTACAAAAACTAGTCTTTAGATTACAGTGATTGATTTATAAGTATAAAGTAAATATCATAAAAACGTGTTTAATTTAACTAGAATGTAATGATATTAGTTCCCATGAAGAAAGCTAACAAACAGTTGTTGTATCTTTAATTTATATGGGTGTACATCCTTTGAAAACTGGGGTGTGATTCTCCACATCTTTATTCTTCTTGTTGATATTTTAATCATTGGAAGTTACACAGAGTAATCAGATCAACTGGGTCTGTAATACGTATAGAATGAATGCTCATGTATTTATTCTTAGTCTCTGTAGACTAGCAGAACAAGTTCTACACTACTGTGAAATTTTCTAAATTAGCTAGACATTTTACATTGCAACCCTAGGGAAAAAACCCCAGTTCATTAATTGCAGATAGCATCTTGTGAATATTATGAATTTACTGATTCCTGGCAGGTGTTCTGTAGGGATGTTCATAAATACAAATAATGAATAACAGGCTGCATAGATAACATGCTAGTCACATCAATTTAAAACCAAAATATCATGGGGTGAACAAAAAAACTGTTCTGATGGTAAGTGCTAAAATATCTGTATGAAAGAGGTATGGAGACATAACCTGTACTGGTCAATGATGGGTGGATAGTGATAAGGTAATAATAGGCAACTAAGGGAAAGAAGAATCGAGGTACTAGTTTTTATTCCTGGATTTCATTTTTCCCTTTGCTAAAAGGAAGCATAACACAGAAAGGGAAATAAAGGGTGGGAGAATATCAATAAAATTAACCTTGCAGACTTATGGATCTACAAAATTGGGTAACATTTTTAGTTTGATATCCTGCATGGAGAGGCAGCAATTGAGAACTGGGGAGGGAAGTCCTACAGGGATAAAGGATTGACCATTGGAGTTTAGAAGGGCTCTACTGAAATGATGGTTTGCTGAAATAAGTAACAAATACAAGTCTGTGCTAACTTTTCATTTATTGTCACAGACGGTGTACACTCATGGAGTTGTTCTTGATAGCATAGGTATTCTATTAGAAAATATCATTCTCATATCCCTGAAATTTCTGCTTATTAAGTGTATCTTTCTCTTCCTCCTAGCATCCTAGCATAAACTGTGGATGTGAAATCATCCTAATATGAAGCCTGAATTTGAATCTCAGGACCTTTGTATATCCTTGGTCTCAAGCTTGTGTTGATACTGCCCCAGCCAGCATAACTTTTACTTTCAAGTGCTGAGTGGAAGTGCTGTCAGATAGTCACAGACCTGGCAATGAATCCTGATTTCAGTAATATTCATTGAAGTTCTTTCTCTTCCTCCATATGCAGAGGTGACAAATAGCATGTGAAGATGCTTTCTAATTTTCTTGGTGCTACACATTATAAGGAGTAAGTACACTCAATCATTTAAAGTGTTACAAAATATTTTTGAGAAAGTATGAATTATACCCCAGATAAAAGCTTATATTCTTTGCACAGAGTCCAAATGTGCTGCCCAGCACAACTAACTTGACAAGGTGCTAAAGAGCTCTGCAGAAAGTTGCCCTCCTTTCCTGTGCTAAGTGACAGCCAAAATGCCCTGTAGTTGTTACTGCAGCCTTATGATTTAGGATAATGTGACACGTGTTTTTTGTCCCTTCCACAGAAGGGAGAACTCCAGAACCAACAGTACTGTGTTCTTCAGCGTATAGGCCAATACACTCATAGAAACCCACTGACATGTAAAAAGTCAATTCAGTTTTTACAGCATCCAGGTCTCTCACCGTAGATGTAACCTTTGGAGATAGTCAAAGCAGAGGAAGACATTGATTCTGAGCAGTTTCTGCGAGGGAAAAGCTTTCTCCCGGATGGGCGTGATTGTCCCCTGAATAGGGGCTTAAACTGTCTTTTCTGACATAACATCATAGTTACCTGTGTTACTATTTGTGTGAATCTGGGAGTTTAAGAGAAACCAAGTGATTCTCTGACCAGTCTTTTGAGTGATACAGAACTCCAGTTAGGAAACGTTACCTTTCAGCGACAGGGAGAGAGGACCCGGACTATGCAGTAACTTAGTAAAGTGTACAAGAAACGACTGCTTCTGTAAAGTCGTCATCTACATTACAAAGTGTTTGAAAGTTCTATTCTACGACCTGGGTAACATGTTAATAACAAGGAAGGTAAACCGGTGTGGCTAAACAAACGCATTTTCACTGGCTGTGTTATATGAATTCATACACTTGGGATCCTGTTGACTATTCGTATGTAAGATACTAGTCCCACTATGCCCCTACCCCCAGAGCAAGGGATGACTTGGGGGTAGCGCAGTAACGCAATAACAGCTATCAGGAGCTCTGTATCTGGTAAGTGGCTCAGACCTATGCATCTGGCTGTACTGAAAACGCAAACGGCAGAGGTGAGTTTAAGGACAACCGCTTTCTCTTTGCCATACTCCCAGAGCTCAGTGGCATATTTTAAAATCTTGTTGTTCCTTGTGCGCCTGTCTTAATGGGATAATTAAAACTACAAAAACCCCAACAGTTTTTCCATTTGGGATGTGGCATTTTGAAGTAGGTTTTAGCTCCTCAGTGTTTAATAAGTTGCGCTGGACTCCTTTGGAGAAAAAAGCAGGGTGAATATGGATTGTCTCTGGTAACTTTCACTTTCTTAAACCCAAGATAAAAGTGGGGGGTTTTTTTTGTTTTTTTTTTACATTCTTCCCATTGGGAAGATATTTTTCTTCGGAGATTTTAATACCGATAAGGATTTATCCTCTCAAAGTTGTCTTTTTCCTGTGTTGTATACAGATAGAGACCATGGCTTAAAACCAAACATAGTAAGGTCTGACTGTTGTGTTATTTTTCCTTCAAAGGTACTTGTTTACGCTTAAATATTCACTACCTGACCTTAAGGGACAGATTTTAGCTTTCCTAAACTGAATGTATGCACTAAGGAGATTTCAACAGTTGTTTGTAGGGAGAACCATGGAAGGCTATCCACATGTGCACAATATGTATTGTTAAAAGAATGTATATTTTATGTCAGGTCTTTCTATTTTGCTTTATATAACTTAGGTCTTATATATTCAAGATACAAGAAAAGGAAGTACATCAGTTCAAAATTCATGAAGTTACAGATTACATACTTTTGAGTATGAATGAGGACAGATTTCTATTTTGGGGTTTTATTTTAAAACTACAATATGTAATTATAATTAGTTGATTGGCAGCCCTTCAGCAGGATGATTTTAAAACATTATACAATTTGTTCTACAATCCCTTTTCAGAGTTACATGACTGCTAATTTTAAAGAAAGATAAAGTTTGAGATATGTTTTTACTTTAGGGACTTGAGTTGTTAAAAAACATATTATTTTCCATTTTAACTTGAATGTTAACCCTTAAGTAAGATGAATGATGCAAAATAGTCTGACATATAATGTTAAGAATACATCTACTAGGGTCTGGACAAACTATTTCCAGGCAATTTTAATTTGTTGGACTGAGAAATAGATTTTCATCCTGAAAGCAAACACTTGCAGTCTGTTGAACCTTTCTGTCTGCATACAGAACATATGGACTTCTACCCATTATATGGGACAGAAGAGATAAGAACTGACATGTAAAAATTAAACTCTGTTTTCTTCAATTAAAAAAAAGTTTGGAAATCCTTTTTTAGAGAAGATGGCTATAGAATTTACAGTGTGCTTCAGATTGTGTTGTTTGTGCAAACCTAATGTTTCGCAAAACTGATTACCTGCCTACTTTTTCCATTCTGTTAAAGATCAGAATTTGGTGTCTAATAAATGCTTCTATTTATTTCCTGCTGCTGAGAATTTGTCTCCTGCTATTGTTCTTGAGTGGTTCAATTTTATATTAACATGGTTTCTTCCTTTGTATTTCAGTAGTTCTCAGCTGTTTGGTGGTTTGTGGGTTTTCTTTGGTTTTGGGTTTTGGTTTTTATTTTTAAATCTATAAGAAAAGACAAAGTAAAAAAACTCATGCCGAGTTTTGTAATATTTAAAAACCTGGTTTATCATCTACAGATGAAGTAGCATGGATTGTTTCTGTGGGTTGTTTTTACTGCTCTTGCAACACTTCTAAAACATCGCAACTTCTCTTTGCTATTATTAGTTCCACTATACACTTTGTTCTAGTGACATTTTAAAGGACCTTTTGTGCCCTTATGTATGCTAGACATAATATTTATCAGCTTAGTTTTAGAGAAAAGCACTTTGGTTCTTTCGATCAGGAAAGCAAATTTGGTGATCAGTCTCTAAACTGCAAAGAAGTACCTGTGCAACATATTCAACTATTTCATTTTTCCTTACAAAGTCTAAATTAAAACTGTAGTTGCCAGTCTTTGGGCCACTAAGTGGTTCAGTTTCTTGACCTTTAGTTCCCCTCTTCAACCTGCCGTTTTGGCTTTTTTCACTGTTATTTGAAGATCTGCCTCTGTAATTGTTGGAGTATTTACATAGCACTGTTTGCTTACAGCAGTCTTTAGGTCTCTGACCTTTGTAAGGGTTACCCTACAAAAATATATTACACAGACTCCCTAATATTGCATGTCTGCTGTTAGCGATCTGTTTTAACCGCACTGAGATTTGCCTGGCTTACTTTCAGAGAAATCAAAGCCTTTCCAGCATAATTCTGTCTTACTGAGCCACTCTTCTTTCATTCTAAAATTTCTTCATTGTGTTCAGGCAACTGGAATGTAGCATCTCACAAACTGCTGAACAGGAGCTAGTACCAGTGCCACCATGGCAATGTGTATAAAGGTACTTACGAATACAGAGGCCATCCTTGTTTTTTACTCAAGTGTGCAGAAAATGACCTTAATGAGGAAATGATAATAAACCCTCATAGCCAGGGTCTAGAAGAATCCCGTCTAAAGGGAGAACTTCCTTGAATGAATGACTGGTACAGATAATTTTTTTTTTTTTTTAAAATCAAGTTATTAAATTCCAACCAACTTCTGCGCTATGTAAGTAAATCTTCTGAAATTTGAAATATATAGGGATTTTATGATCATTGATGATAATGTAAATAAAAAATATTTCTATAGATGAGAATATCATATATAAAAATAATAAATAAAATAATCTATATAAATAATTAAAGGAGCTAGGTCAGGACATCTGTGAAGATGCAGGCAGCTGAAGCACAGTTCATTTAGTTTATGATCTGTTTTCCTTTCTTATTCATACTGAGAATTGAGTAAATGATCTTTCAAAAGGAAGAGGGTTACATTCCCTTTCCCTTCATTGTTTCTCATCAAATTTTGACAGTGAAGGACAAGAATAGAAAAGCTTCTGGTTGCAGGGGGTGTTATGATTTTTATTCCTAATTTTTTATGCAGAATGGACACTTGTCAGAATATGTTCTTATTTATATGTTAGGGAATTTGGAAGAAGCAGAAGTTCTAAGAAAAAATTGCTTAAGGATCTAATTTGGGCTATAAAGAACTCCAGCATTTAAAATATGAAATATTAATGTTTTGGCTGAAGCTTTAGTTTAATGAATATTTTATTATTCGATCTTATTTTCTTTTGTGTGTCTTATTTTTTTCTTAACTACAAGTAACATTTTAAAGTTGTCTTTTAGGGGTCAGGCCTTTTATTTTCCTCTCTCCCTGGTTGTTCCTCCTTTATTTATTCATTCACTTGCTTACTGCTAAAAAAAGCACACTTTGAAGTGTGTCTTTCAGTGTTTCCTTTTTTCCTGTGTACTCCTGCCCTTGCCTTCTTTCATCATGCAAACTCGTCCGCTGACAAACATCAGTCTGAGGCTAGCTGGTGCACATAAAAACAAATGCAAAATGTCAAAACGCAGAGCACAAACTAAAGAAATACTACTTTTGCTTATTTTTAAGGTTACCTGTAGTGTCACATCAGAAAAAAGAAAGAAAGAGTATTTCAATTACTTGCCATTTGGGATGGTATTTGTTATACAGAATGGCTGCCTCTGGAAGACTATTTTCTGAAAAGTTCAGCCAGGAGTATTTTAGACAATTCAGCCAGTGAGGCTTAAGAGCACAGGTAACATGCTGATTCTGCTTAATATTTACCCTTTTTCCTTGCATGCATCTTGTATTCTGACACTTTTGAACAGCTGTCTGAAATTATCATAGAGTGTCACTTTTATCACTTCCATGAAAATGTGTATAACTTTAATTACAGAGTGAAAGTTTGGATAAAAAATAAAATCACAGCCCAAATCTACTCAGTAGGAACATCTTTGTTTTAGTAGCTATTATCTCCCAAAATGCTACTCTTTTTGGGCATTGTAAGTTTCTCTGAGATAGCTGATGACTAATACATGCAGCTTTTTCACAGAGTAAACATGTTCCGTCCTGATGCCGAAGGTGCAAACTCATAGGGAAAGGGTTGACTTTGGCTGTAATACTGACTTCTGTAAGCAACCAAAGCCTGTTTCTTGTACTACCAGTAATGTTCTTTCCCCTGCCCTTTTTGTATAAACTTACAGCTATTTCAAGCAAGATGGAAGAGTGTATTTTCTTACAAGGAAGACCTGAATTGCACAACAGGCATAAGACTGGTAAAAGAAGGCAGGAAAGGTTTGAGATGAACTGGAGACTGACATTTAAACACTAGAAAAGGAGTCTCAAGAGGATAGGACTGGCTTCATTACAACTGGGGAATGACCAGAGAAGGGAATTAGCTGACAGCTACAAGAAGCCTCACCCTCCGTAGTGTGCAAGGTGCTAGAAAGACTACGAACATTTCATACTTTTTTTTACTTACCACATATATCGGGTGTGGGTCTTTTTAAAGCAAAATCTGGATTTTATATTTCCCAATATCCAGGAATATTCAGATAACATCTACACTTCTGAAGGAAGTGTGAATCACAAATAAATCAAACCAACACAAGCTATCATACAAGCTTTCCCATAAAAAAGTAAGAGATGAATGTCATGTGAGACACATTGCAATATAATGTGTCACTATACAAATTTTTTTCATTCAGGTGCCTGTAATCAGGTATTTAGGCACTACAACAATTAAACTGATGTAGGACTGGAATAGATTTTTCATTCTTGAAGAGGAATCATTTCTGTCCCTAAATAATGTGGCTGTCTCGGTATATCAAAATAATAACTATCATATAGGGGGAAGAGTCGCCTGGGTGACTTTGGCCAGCTTTGCTCTCCATCTTCCCCTTCTGCTTTGTTTTCCCTGAAGGAATGTTCATTTCATCTTCACTGACATTTAAAGCCAGGTGGTGACTTTCAGTTTTCTACCCAGCCTGAGAGTTTCTTCAGTGCCCTCAAGAGTACTCTTGACCTCCTCATCAAACAGTAGATGCCTCAGTCCCACCTAGAGGTCACAGCCATGATGGAGTTACTGCAAAAATAAACATTAGTACATTTGTAATATTTTTTCTCTCACAAACTACTAACAGTTGAAAACAACACTGGCAAACTATTTGATTGTAAAGGACATAGGCAAAAGGTTCAAGCTTCTAGTGGAAGTGACTTCTATTCCTTCTCCCTCACATTAAGGGAGAGACGTTATCTTTCCTCTTTAAGAAGCTCACATTCTTATAGTCAGTGGATGGGAACCGCTGTCATGATTTGCTTGCAACATTAACTTTACAATGACAGTTTTATGTTTCGGAAATTTAGATCTTTATCTAAGTAAGGAAAAGGACTCCTAGGATTTCCAGTTCTTAGAAATCCTATTTACCTTTCCATCATATATTCTAAAATATTAAACAAGTGCTGGACAGTATCAGTAAGGAAAACTTTCAGAAGACAGAAGATTTTTGCAACGTTAATGATTGCCTTTTATCCTTAGGATCAGCTAATTGGTGTTCTTATTAGGTTCAGTCAGAAACCCTAGAGTGAAATCTGTTGTTTCATGAAAAGTCACACTGCTTTAGTCTTTCTTCTAGATTAATGATGATGAAAAGCTAGTGCCTGCTCTTAGAGATGCACAGAGTAATTTAGATTGGAAGGCATCTCTGAAGGTCATTTGGTCCAACCTCCATCTCAAATCAGGGCCAACTTTGAGCAAGTGGATCAGGGCCTTCTTCATTTCAGTTTTAAATATCTCCAGGTATTTCAGAACCTCTCTGAGAAACCTATCCCAAGGCTTGTGAATACCGCTGGGAAGTTTTTTACCAGAATCTACTCATGATTTCACTTCTTACAACTTAAGTCTAATGCTTCTTGTTCTGTCACTGTGCACCTCCAAGAAGAGCCTGGCCTTGTTTTCTCTGTACTTTTTTATTGGTTATTTAGAGGCAGCAATAAGATCCTTACCCACAATATGAAATTTACTAATAATTTTGCACTGTAGATCTCAAACCTACACTTTCACAACAATGCCTGTACTTTTAAACAGTCTTTGTTGAGAGCAATGGTGTTCCTGACTAGCAAAGGATTAAGCCTTTGTATTTTGATAGAAACGAGTGGTTGTTCTGTTCATCTGATGATTTTTAACTACAATTTAGAATTCATGTAGTCCTTCCAATGTCTTCTGATATTATGTGTTTTGGTTTTAGGATATGACCTAGCTGCAAACAGCCCCCAGCAGCTCCTGGAAATCTTAAAATAAATATGCTCTTCATGAATATCGACAAAATGGAAAGTTTGGTATAATTGTAAGGGGCTGCCTTGTTAGTAATCTACTCTGTTGGCATAAATGCACATTTTTCCATATGGTGAGGCAGGACTCTTCCAATCATTATATGCTCTCATTCAAATTCTGCCTGCTGCAGGAAATTAGCACTGTTCACACTTGTTTAGGCTTAATAAAAATCATTTTTGCTAAAGCACAGGGATAAGGTCACCATCTGCCACATGAAAATGCCAATTTCAAATGAGCAGCAGTCAAAAGAGAGTGTCTTTCAATTTCAGACACTTTTAGAAGGAACTTAATAGGAGAAATCTTAACTGATTCTGACACCTATCAGACCACAGATAATGTTAAAATATCAGATTTTCAGATTTGCAGATGTGTTCTTTTTTCCTTGTAGTGTTATGAGTGTTTCATGCAGTACATTCCTATTTTCAGCTTTGTTCACATTTGGGAATATCTGACTATATACAGTATGCACTTGGAAACCCTGCCCTAAGCGTGAAGGAAATAGAGCACATTCATACTAAGTTCAGTGATTCAGCACTCATACCATCTTTGATTTTTATCAGTTGTTTTAAACTATCTGATCCCTAGAAATATGCGCTGAAATGTTTTGATAAAAAGGTCTTTCAAAAAATTGTAGTCTCTATCAAAAGCTGTTAATTATAGCAAAATAAAGTGTGTGTATATATATACATCATGGCATTTTTCTCCCAAAATAAATTACAAAAAATAAATCTACATACAAAAGAAGAAATCTACACCTATGAGTTACAAAGAACATTCACACTTATCTATTCAGAGAGCATGGGCTAAAAAACCACTTAATTAATGACCGTAGAATGAATGATTGGATATGGCCTTTTCATGACCAGAGGGTTCATACTCTACTAAAGGAGATTAAAAATTGCAACTGCATGTGAGGAACTGAAGAGCTCTCTTACTCACTTAAATTTGGAAACATCTGCTTTTCAAAATTATACTCAAAGTTCTGTAGTCTTTCAGAACAAGAAAACAAAATTTACATTTGATTACATTTTAAAATCTTAGTTTACAAACTGGTCATGATAAAGTTGTTTGAATTGAGTATACAACATAAGTATATTCAATCACTAGTTCTGTAGTCATTTGCTATATACTGATTTTTAAAAAATCATAGTTATCTTCTCATGCTTGGGAAAATCAAGTAACCCAGGAATGAAAATAGCAAAAAACCTAATAACTGACTGGTTTCTACTTTCTCAAATCACTAAAATTACAAAGCTACAGGCTGAGGACAGAGTCAGGCAGCCTGGGGATAGCAGAAGGGATAAAAGCTACTTAGAATGGTGGTAGAAACACACTGTGGACAGAAGAAAGTTGTGACAGATTGTTTCCACTCCACTTGTTACAAAATTCTAGATTTGTGTCTGGTGATATCATGTATCTCAACATGAACTTAAAAATATGGGGTGATTTACTATTTGGCCAATGAGAACTGACATCACTGTTAAATTGCTTCCCTCAGTCACTGGTGGTTTTGGCTCTACTCAGATTTTCAATGCTGACCTCTAACTGTTTCCAAAAAATTATATAGACAGGTTTATGGGCTGGATGTTTGCTTTGCTCTCACAGCAAGTTTTGGATTGGATGATTGTAAACATAAGTTTCCTTTTATTTCAAATGTGAGTAGTTGATTTCTTTATTAAAGCCCCTAATGTTTCAGGTGCTGTAAAGCAAATTTCATTTGCTCCATCTCTATAGTGAGTGAAATATTCTGGATGACCTCATGGTTTAACTCTAGGTGATTTTGGGGGTTTTTTTTGTTTGTTTTTTTAAATAAAGAGTTTAGAATCATAGAATTGTTTAGGTTGGAAAAGACCTTTAGGATCACTGAGGCCAACCGTTAACCTAACACTGCCAAGTCCGTTGCTAAACCATGTCCCTAAGCACCGCATTTACACACCTTTTAAATACCTCCAGGGATGGTGACTCCACCACCTCCCTGGGCAGCCTGTTCCAATGCTTGACAGCCCTTTTGGGCAAGAAATTGTTCCTAATATCCAATCTAAATGTATAGAATCATAGAATTGTTTAGGTTGGAAATGACCTTTAAGAAGTTTACTGCTTTATAATCAATTCTGACAAGTGAAAACAAAGTAATAAAAATGTAACTGCCTTATACCTGCTCAGATTAAAACAATGATCAGTCTCCAAGCAAGTGTACTTCAGCCACTATTTTTAGTCTGTTCATTACTAACTATATAGCCTTCTTTGTCAGCTGTGGTCTTGACACTTAGATGGTGTTTCTTAACCTTGTAATATTTTTTTCTTTGTCCTTTTTTTTTCTAAGGTGCTTTTATAGGTGTTGAGCCTCTATTTTCATGCTGTTCACTTCCTCCTTTAATTATATGGGCAATAAAAATCCCAGCAGAGACAATAAAGGGAAAAGCATGCATTCATTTTCTTCTGTCATATTTTTAAAGCCATTTCCAGACTTCTTCATTTTTAGGAGAAGGCTTTTAACTTCGTAGCATGACTAAGAGAGAGGAGCATGGATGCATACTATTCTTTCCCTGGCTCTGACTCTTCATGCCCTACCTAGCATATAGCTGGGTCAAGTATGAAACTAATCACGCGCGTACGATCTGTTCCTGTGGCAATGTTTTGTACCTGGTGGTAGGTTGTGTACAAAAAGGACAGATGGGATTTGTAGATATCCCTGCTTTTTTTTTTTTTTTTTTTTTTTTTTTTTTTTTTTTATACTAGTATGTGTAAATTGCAGCACTATGATATGTACATTAACAGAGCTGTGTCAAGAGATACTCCATTTACAGGTGCTGGCCCTTTCTCTTAAGACAGAAAGGAGGTATATGGCATGAAACTACCACAGAAAGTTACTTCTTAAGGAGCACCTACATAAAAGCAATTACATTATGGCATATCAATGTAATAAAATAGTGAAAAATCAAGCCTAGGAGACCTGGCAATTAAAAAGTTAAGGGCACTAACGTGCATGTTTATATTGTTAACATTTCTCTCATTTCCCACTTAGACCAATTTTGTGACACTTTAGAAGCTATTAGACTGACATTTCTGTCACCCATGGAAACTAGATTCAGTCTTCTGCAGCAGCAGCAGTTAATGGCGGCTACATTTTTATGAGTTTCTAGATGTCAGTCTAGCAAAATTTGTCGGCAGCATGGGCTAATACTGAAGCCCAGCATCACGCTCTAAGAAGGTGTCGTAAATCAAACCTTCTACCCAGCTTGTGGGTATGCTATAGTCAGCAAGAACCACTAGCCCGGGGGCACACAATCCTGCTGCTCACAGGAGCAGCAAAGCACCCTCCTACAACGCAATGAAATCCTTCCCCAGTTTAGCACGATTCCAGTGGCAGACTGCAGACTCCATTTAGCCTCTGCTCCTATTCACATTTCTTCCAACTGTGCCAAGGGTGGCCATGGCCATATCTGAATGACAGTGTTATGTGCTAGGAGATGAAGTAGTGTATTGTTCCATTTTGTTCAGCTGTGGCTGAAGTCATTCCAGTTTAGTTCTAGTTCAAGTTCAACAACACTTCAAAAGAGCAACGTCTTCCCTCATTAATAAATAAATAAATAAATAGAATTACAGCGTGAACCAGTTTCTGTTTGGGGAAGAAATAGGTTTGCTTCAGCTGCCTGGCTGTGCATTTAAGAGGGAGCTATGATGTATTTCTTGCTCAAGAGTATGGGTAACACTATTGAGGCTATGCCCTTTTCAGACCATCTTCCCTGACCCCACATGCATATTCACCGAGATAAAGTAGAGCAGAATTTCATCCTAAAAAAAGAGATATCAACTTTTGTACAGCACTGTGTGTGCTTCTGCTATAAAAAAAAGACTAAAAATGGTATGGTTCTATATTTAATACCTTTCACTTCTCTAGGAAATATATTCATTTTATAAACACATATATTAACTGTTAATCCTACCCATCCAATTTAAGGTCTGAGAAGTGTGGTTTTCCCTTGTGCTGTTATGAGTGAAAAAAGTTGTAAATGTCAAATTAAACTTTCAGTTGTATCCTCAGTGGCCTCAGTAACACACCTTTACTGTCTGCAATACATTTATGTAAGTGCAGTTGCTGAGTATCATCTTGAATCTTTTCCTTTTTAGGGCTGTGTGGGGCTAGCAGAAGTTTCTTTTCTTCTTTTTTTCCTTTATTTTATTTTATTTTCCAGTTAAATGAGCAGAGATTTCTGAAAAACAAGGAAGGAAAATCACTTTTATACAATTAGCTTTTTAAAATGTAACTGCACTCTAATTAGCGAGATGAGGTAACATTATTGTAGCTCTTCCAATAAAACTGAAAACTGTGTCTGTTTCTCATTTTCTTAAAAGGGATACAATCAAGAAGAGACATAAAGGGGACAGTAATCTATTACAGAGAAAATGTATTCGTGTAACTGGAGAACACGCAGTTACAGTGACCATACTTACATGTTTCTGGTTACAGCTCAGCTTTGGCCTATACTTTATTGGACATACAGTCAATTAAAATTACTTTAACAAAGTCCTTTCTTCACAGTAATTTTTCTTCCAAAGTCCATTTAAAACAGGAATTCTTTTCATAGCTAAACCCCTCCTCCTTGCAGTTCACAGTCATTAAAATTATATATATGTGTATATATTTATAAAGAGACAGTCTTCCCTAAAGTAAACACCTGTCCAATCAGTTCTTTGTCCTGGTACTTCCTTTCTCTCAGGCCTTGGAATTATTTGAGAATCCTTTATCCTTCAAGCAGAGGCCAAAGGAATATATTTTGTAACGGGAGTATGTCTTCCGAGAGACTCATTGTAAATCAGCGTAGGTTATTTGCTGAGAACATACTTAGTTTTCTGTTCCTTTAACATTAGTACACCAGGGTTTTTTTGATCTGGTATTTGGACCTGCTCATATGAGCCATGTTTATGAATTTCTGACAGGGATCTAGAAAGCAGTAATAGTTTAAGACTGAGCCACTTACGAACAATATTTTTTACTATCAGAGATCTGCTTTCATAGCGACTAGGCTTAAATGGTATGTATGTCTATTTTTTCTGTCTTATAAATTTGAATGCCTTAGAATCCTGACTTGACAGTAAAATGTTACTGTCTGCTTGTCTTTAAAAACCACCTGTATTTACCTGTTCCTGTCAAAATCATATGATACTCAAACATGCATACATAGAGTTACAGTGCTTTTCTTTCTCCACAATTTTGTGTAAAATAACATAGTAGAAAATACTAGTATAAATTAAATACGATATTCTAAGGAAATATGATGAACTCTTGAAGGCAGTTTTTATTTTGTATAATTCTTCTAAATGGGTCTGAATCGCACTAATGATCAACTCTTTAACACCATGTGCCTGGAAGTAACACAGCTCAAACTTGAGTGCTACAGGTTATATATGCATGGGTTATACATTCAGTGCTAAAGAGATGATGCTAAAGAAAACAGTCATAAATGTAAATATATTAACATGAAAGATTGTCTATGTTTATTAAATAAGTGATCTATGATTTAGGAAGACACAGAATTCTTCTGAAACTGATTAAAATTGATGGTTAAGGATGCACCTCCTTGAAGTATGGTCCTATTCTCTGCAACCTCAATTTCTGACCTTGATGTAAAATACTTAAAAGAACTATTAATGTTAATAAGTATTTCACTGTTAAGTGAAATTATTTTCTGAAATTTAAAATATGTTTACAAGGAATTGAAATTAACGCAACATAGGGTTAGAACATAGCATATAATCAGACATTAAATAAGCTTCTTCCTGAAAGGGAACCTAATTTCAAATAGGTCAAGGTATTCACCTTTAAAAATGGAATATGACTATATTTTCTAATCCTTCTGCTCTGGCAGCTAAGTGAAAATTTTCAGGAGTTTTATTTACACTAAATTCTCTTTATGTTGTTGTTGCTCTGCAAAGGGACCTTAAAACAGATAAAATCGCACTTTTATCCACTTTAATATTTTCTCCATATTTCCAGAGTTGTTGATCAAGGCTCTAGTGTAAATGGAAAAAAAATCCTGTAAGTATAAGAACATGACAGGGTGCCCAGAGAAGCTCAACCACAGTTGTATTTTACACCCCCGCCCCCCAAACAACCAAAACCCAACAAAAACAAACCACAGAAAAAACACCAAAACAAAAAACCCCAGACAAAATAAACTCACCAAAAAAAAACCCCAAAACAAAACCCAAACCAACTTTGATCTAAAAATAAATAACTTTCCCTTATTTGTGATATGTAGTTGTCTTGTTAGTTTCACACCAGGGAAATCACCAGTGTTGGCTTTTAGCCTCTGTTCTCGTAGGGTGGTTTTCTATCTTTGCTTGCTGCTAACTTCCTCTCATTTCTTTCAGATGGACTGCAGCAATTGGAATGAGGAAGAGGAATAGCTACAATCTCCATTTTAGCAATACACATTTAGTTCTAAAATATCATCCTGTACATGACAGAGAAATTATTCAGTGCACTATTTAATAGTGAGATCTCTGTAGATTGTTTGTAATGGAATTAAATGTAACCTAAATTCAAAATCAGTCTCTAAAACCTGAGAATGGGTTTCTGGGTTTCTATTGCTTTAGTAGGTGACAGTCAGTTAATCACACATTTCAAAAATATAGGTCTGTAGAGGTGTTTTTAAGGAGAAAGGCTAAAGACTGTTTCAAAGTGCCAGTCTATGCCATTCATTCTATTGATCTTTGGATTGCACACAAGAGTTACTATGCTGGCATTTTTTAATTTGGTATCATATCTATTACAGTGTGTGATATGTTAGCTAAACATTTTCTTCACTTTTGTTAGCTTATACAGAAAAAGCTGATATGGCAATGTTAAGATATTAGTCTGACAGATGGAACAGAAAAAGCAAAAGGATTGAGTGTTTTTATTATTCTAGGGGATTGTGTTGTTAACTCTAGGTGCCAAAACAGACCTTCCTGAGACTTGACCAAAGCAGAAGGATGAGGATTCTGAGGACAGAGAAATCTTGCTCTGAATTTTAAAACGATTCCTATTGTTTACATCTGGCTAAAATGAAAATAAAGACAGCCTTTGGGGGAAAATGATAATAAACTAGAATTCTTTTAATTCTCAAAGAGTAAGAGATGGATTCAGGTTATTCCCTTTTAGGGTAAATCTGGAAACGTGTCTAATTTCTAGACAAAAAACTAGATGTTAGAAGTTAAGTTATTCTTTAATTAATGTTTGATGGTGGAAGTTTTTTTTTCTGTGGAATTATAAAAATGTTCATGCATATATCTATGGACTGAACTTAGAACAACATAATTTCACCTCCTTTCAGCACATAGTTTATGTCTGAAAAAATCTGTGACAGCTTTTTTTAATTGGAGAAGGTATACGTTCCTATAGTCTTCCAAGAAGCTGTAAATCAACCGGGTCAAGAAATTTCAAATTTAAATTGGCTTCACCTTTATCATACTATTCTGATTGCTGACAACCCTAATGACCTTCACATGATATCAACTGGCACAGAATCATTTAAATCAGCTAAATCCAGTCTATCTTGTATTTAGATCAACAATGCTTCTATAGTTAAATAAATAGCTGCAAATCTCTTTCTTTTAGCATGTAAGGCAAAGGGGTGTGCCTTCTCTGTTGCTTTGTGAATTTTATATTTTTCCCTGTAATTTCTTTAACGGCACAGTTCCTTCTCTCAGTGGAATTCAACAAAGGTTTTGCAAGAATAGATGGTGAGCAGTTTTTTATGGCAGTCATAGACAGGTTTTGCTAAAGTTTCAAACTGGAATCTACTGATGAAAGTGAGAGTCTACGATAGTTAACATAAAGCAGTTTGCCAAGTAGGGAACAGAATTGTTAGTCAAATGAGAAAATGGAATATGTTATAAATCTAGTTCATTTTAAAAAGAGTGGTATAGGCTGCTTTGAATTAATCAGTAGACTATGCTTGCTGATTTTCGAATCAGTGGAGGATTTTGAAAGAAAAGTAACTTTAAACCAACAGTGTCTATTTCAAAGGTCAGACACATAAAAAAGAATGTATTCCCTCAGTTTAGCTAGGGAAATGAGTTTGTAGTAGGTACTTTCCAGGTACTAAATCTTGATCCATTTTACTCTTAAGGTTTTATATATATATTTAATACTATTATATGTGTTGATTGGAATCAACAGTAGTGAGGTAACTTTTTGCCTGTTCAGATTATTAATAGTTCTTTAGGAATGTTTTACACGTTCCCTGATTGTAATACTATGATATGGTAAGTTTGGATCATAGAATCTTCAAAGGATTTGGGTTGGAAGGGACTTTTAAGATCATCTAGTCCAACCTCCCTGCCATGGACAAGGATATCTTTCACTAGACCAGGTTGCTCAAAGCTCTGTCCAACCTGGCCTTGAATGTTTACATTTGTCTGGACTTCTCTGGGCGATCTTTTCCCCTGCCACACCATCCTCACTACAAAACATTTCTTCCTTATAACCAATCTAAACCTACCATCTTTCAGTTTAAAACCACTGCCCCTTGTCCTGTCCCTATAGGCCTTGGTAAAAAGTCTCTCACCATTTTTTTTGTAAGCCCCCTTTATATATTGAATAGCTGCAATACGGTCTCCCTGGAGCCTTCTCTTCTCCATGTTGATCAACCCCAAGTCAGCCTTTTTTCATAGGAGAGGCATTTCAGCGCTCTGGCCATTCTCGTGGTCCTCCTCTGGACCTGCTCTAACAAGTCCATGTTTTTATTGTACTGGGGACTCTAGAGTTGGGTGCAATGCTCTGTGTGGGGTCTTACCAATGTAGAGTAGAGAGGCAGAATCGCCTCCTTCAACCTGCTGGCCAAGCTTCCTTTTAAATAGCCCAGGATACTGTTGGCTTTTTGCCAACTCCTGCCCAATATTTTTTGTCTGCCAGTATCACTAAGTCGTTTTCTAGAGGTCTGCTCTCAACCTGTTCATCTCCCAGTCCGTACTGATATTGGGGATTGCCCTAGCCCAGCTGCAGCACCCTGCACTTGCCTTTGTTGAACTTCACAAGGTTTGCACAGGCCCGTGCTTCAAGCCTGTCCCTGTCCTTCTGGATGGCATCCCTTCCCTCTAGTGAATCAGCTACAGCACTCTGCTTAGTGTCACCAGCAAACTTGCTGAGGGTGCACTCAGCGCCATTGTCTGTCACTGATGAAGATATTAGTATTTGTCCCAATGTGGAGCCTTAAGGGACACCACTCTTTCCATCCGGACATTCAAACCTCGACCGTAACTCTTCGGATGCAGTCATCCAACCAGTTCCTTATACACCTAACAGTCCATCCACCAAACCCTTATCTCCCCAATTTAGCAGCAAGAATATTGCTGGGGACCATATCAAAGACCTTACAGAAGTCTAGGTAGATGACATCTGCAGCTCTTCCCTTGTCCACTGATGCAGTTACTCCATTGTAGAAGGCCACTAGGTTAGTCAGACAGTGATGACTACACTTTCAAGGCATGCAGCTAAATGCAATACTGTCCTTCTAACAGGAGTTTATTTCATAACTAACAGTGAAGAAATGGGATTCTTAAGAATAATGAGTTGTGTGGGTGGATGTTTGTAAACAAACAAACAAAAGATATCAACATATACACAACAACCTTCTTTTACACATATATAAGTACGTTGAATGTTGGCCTTAAAATCACTTAACCGTATTCAATTTTACTGTTACTGATATAACTCAAATTTGTCCTAGTTCGGTTTGGTAAATGTAACACGAATGCAGATGAGTTTTGTAGTAAAACTGCAAAAGAGCTGAGAAGAATCTGGTGACCAGAAAAGATAGACTGCAGCTATTTAAGAAAGAGACTCGTAGCCCAAGCAATCAGTTCAGCGTGCAGCATTAATTAAAGAGATGAACAGGCATAAAAAATAGAAAAACATAGGGAAAAGAAAAAATCTTGACTACTCTCCTCTTAGAACTTCTAAGCCTTGTGCCCAGTGACTGTTTTACAGAAGGCATACTGCTACCGCTGTTCCTGTTGCTGCTGTCACCCCCATCGGGGTTACAGCTCAAAAGATTCTTCTTCTTTTCAGTACTTTCCCACTATGTCAGACCGCTATACAAATACAAGGAAATTGCTCGGTGTTGTGGCTGCTTTGCAGTGTGGTTATGAGGTAGGAAGGGTTTGGCACAGTGGGCACCTGATGTTCTGTATTTTAAAGGAAGAAAAGCGCTTAATACTGACTTGCCACAACCAACGTAAGGCTGTCCTTTCTGCCAGCTCAGTAGCCTGGTGCTGTTGACTGACTTCTGCCTCCCGCTCCCAGCTTCGCGAACCTGCCTCCTCCCTTGTACTCCTGGCCCTTGCCTGTCCCTGCTTCCAGGGAGCCAACGCAGCTTGCCAAGCCAGCAGTTTTAGGGTTTTTATCTGGTTGTTTTTCTGCTAATTCGTGAATTAAATGAGCTCACTGAAGAATCAAGCAAGTGCCAAACCCAATGCACTGGAAGCAATGGGAGCCTGGATGAAAGGACCGGGTTTAGACATATAGGGAGAAGCAGAACTCCAGCTGCCTTTGGCGGCAGCCAGTTATTAACCCTTCACCCACTTCAAGCGTTTGTGCCCTCTGTGTCAAACAGTTTATAGCATGCTTGCAATCCAGTGGCTAAGCGACTGCAGGGGTGTCCAAGTACCCAAATACAATCCATCACTGAAAGGTTATGACTTACTAAAAGAAAAATTAATCGGGTATTCCTTCTGTTTATTTTTGCCTGAGATTTGGGTTTTTTTTTCAGCTTCTGTCATTTAGAAATGCTGTGTAATGTCTTATTCTCTCACCATACATAATACCTGGCAGTTTGTGATGTAGTTCGGGTTATAGTCTGGATTATATTGCCAGTACTCAGAGGGGAATATTTAGGTTGCAATTACATAAGTGCACAAAGTTTCCATGGGATTATGCTGGCTAACTTAGATGAGAAATATATTTATTTCTTGTTTCTTTTCTAGAATGATCTCAGTGTTCACTATCCATGACTCTTCAATGTTATACACATTTTTATATTACTGCTCTTACTCTTTTTATTTTATACTACAAGGCCAGCACCTAATCTTCACATGTAATTGTCTCTGTGCAAAATTCTGGAAACACATGCTTGTTTACTGTTCAGTTCAGAGCTTTTCAGAGTTGCTTAAATGCATTAATACTTAGAGAAATAGTTTCTAGTGTGTTCTGCTGAACACAGTAAAATCCTTTGCAATGAAAGTGTTCCGCAAAGCATGTGGTTCTACAATTTAGTGTAATATCGACAACAGCCTGCTAATCTTATTCCTAAACTCTACATTGAGGAAACCCACCCTGATGTTTTGTGTACATTAAAGAGGGAGAAGCAGTCACCCATACAGTTCTGTGACATGATAAATCAGGAGAATGTGGTAACTCCACTCAAGCCTAAAAGAGCACAGAATAAATAATAAAATAAATAAATTATATCAGGTCTCTGATGTTAGAATCTGGTGCATAGGATAAAACTATCCTTCTGCTTGCTTGTTTGTTTGTTTTGTATTTTTTATTTTAATGCAGTTCGACTTACAGACCCAGCTAAGGTCTTTGCAGACGGCCATGCAATTAAAAGCTACATCTGCTTTATAGCATACAGAAAAATGAAGCCTAGGATAGGAATCAAAGCACAGATGAAATGATGCAATTCAAACAGGTCAGTGCAGAGATGGAAATGTAACCTGGGGTATCTGACATCCAGTTATTTACTCTGCTAATTGGTTGCTAATTGGTCAAAATTATTATTGAAATAGCTTTGAGGGGAATAAATATATTTTAAAAATATGACTCACTACAGGTTTTCAGTCTTGGAAAAATAATTTGACTAAAATTGTTATTTCTGATAAAATGAGAGTACAAAATGAAAATGTGAACCCTGCTGGATAAAAATGCCAAATATAGATAAAAGCAGGGATTATGTCAATGTGTTATTTTTTCTAATTTGTTTTCCACCAATATGTTTTCTTTAACTTGTTTTTCACCAGCAGAAACCTTTTGTACTGGAGTAGACAGAGGAAGCTCACAGCAGGATGAAACCTTTAAGAAAACATAAAAAATGCAAAATTTTCCCCTGGATGTCATAGCCTCAGATTCTCAATGTCTAATTAATATTCAGGTTTCTAACAGAAAGTTGTTAAATTTCAGTTGCTTGTTCACTGAGGATCCTTACCAATTTTGGATACCTTGAATCCCACACCTCACTAATTTGATTTTTAATCAAAGTAATTGGAGTAAATGCATACAGTTGTTAGGTAATCAAAATGTCCTTTAAAAAGTTACATAAACATTGCTATTTGGAGTAAATACATTTTAATTGTAGTTATCTAAAGTAGAGACTTAAATCATGATGAGTAAAGAGGCCTTGATTTCACAGGTAGTGAACAAGTAAAACCTGCACCAACCTCTTGGAGAATTGCCTTTCTTTCTGAAGACTAGACTCCTATAAATTAGATTACTCAGATGAATGAGGATAACTCATAATGGATTTTGCCTATTTGAAACAAATAATTCTTCTTACCGATGTTTGCAATTAAGTTTTCTAATTAATATTTTTTGTATTAGTAAACAATTCATTTGCTGGTGTACACATGTATTGCAAAGGTAGTGCCATTTAGAAAAATCTCTTTTAGAAAAGAAGTTTCTTTACTTACAGTTGCAAATAATCTTAGACACTGTAATGTTGAGTGAACCGGTGATGAAAAACACAATCAAAAGGTTTAGAGGCTTCGCAGTATATAGTAAAATACTGGTACCTCTAATTTATACTAACTCAGCAAATACGTATTCTAATTTCTGTAGCATTACATTTGTGTAGAACTAGTTACATAAGTCCATTTGGATCCAAGATCTGCGAGATGTTCTGTCTGAGCAGACCTGTGAGCCCATGTGGCATCCTTTAACTTAAGCTGTTGATGTGAAAGATTTTTTTCCTGTTTATAATAAAACAGATCCTATAAAAGATATAAGGGTTTTTACAAGCATCAACCCTTAAAGATGATAAATATGTGGAAATTTAGATACTGTTAGGCTACATAATAAGAAAGCTGTTCTCTGCGCACACACCAAGGAGCACAGGGCACATGGGGAGGTCTGAGTAATACCCCTGCTCCAGCTGCTCTCTGGGCCACCACAGGAATGTGATCAGCCCATGGAAATTTTGTGCTCCCTCAAGCACAGGGATGCACAGAGGCAGGATGGCAGGTGGGGGAACTCTGGGATCCCAGTCAGGGGAACAAGCCTGGTCCCTGGGCATCCCAGGAACATACCAGCCCTACGGGCTGGGTGAGAGCCAGTGAGTCAGTGGAAGCAGTTCTCCGGGTCACCTTACTGACTGGGGAGGGTACTACCCAGGGCTATGGAACCTGTTATGTGATACAGGAAAAGAGAATTTTGGGATTGTGTGAGATGGATGTTTTGGGGAGGAACCAAAGGGCAAGGATCATGGTGGTTTGGGGAGGAACATGCATGGGGAAAAATTAAAGGGATAAGGGGATAAAAGGGACCAGTCATGTGAACAAGGACTGGCGAGTACCCTTCTCTGGCCATGCCTTGTCCCTGATCAGTATAGCCTGTTCTGTCTTTTAAAACTGTATTTCTACCTCTTTTCCTGGATGAGAGGCTATTGTGTGTGTGTGTGTCTGTGTTTGTGCAGGTGTGTGAGTGTGTGATTGGTACCAAAGATCAAGCTGGACTATCCTGTAGGTGAAGTGCTTGGGAACAAGGGGTGCTTATGTGTCTCTGAAGGTGATAGCACAAGAGGAGTTGGCTACTGGAGGGACCAGGGGATCAAGGGCAACTTCTGGAGAGGCTGAGACACCAGCGTGTGTGCCTCTGTGCAGGACGCCACTGAGGAGAGTGAGGAACCAAGGCCAAGTGTCGGATGGATTGTATGTCTAAACCCAGTTACTGGAGAGATGCACAGTGTTAGCACTCGGGGTGTGTGTGAATGAGGGTGTTGTACCAGCAACTGCAGTGGGGCTGCAGCCCCAGGGGTTCGTACATCCAGGTGCCAGTAACTGAGGACACTGAGATCCAGGGGCCAGCTACTGTGTAGACAGAGCGTTTGACCCCAGCTTCTGCAGGGATCCACATTGTACGCATGTACATTTATATATTTCCCACTAACAGACTTCCATCCTAATCTGCCCTCAGAGGACAGCGGAATGAGGCTGTTGGTGCTGCTTGTGCTCATGTGAGGGCTGAGTGCTTCTGTGCTGTTCTGTGTGGCCAGCTGGCTATGTGCTTTGCATGTCTGTGCTGGTGAGCCTACCCGTGTGCATGCGCAGCCTCACAACTGCTTGGATGTGGCGGTATGAGGGTTAGGGTTAGGGTTAGGGTTAGGGTTAGGGTTAGCCTTGCCTGTGCTGTGCTACCAGATTCCACAATGCCTAACGTATACGATATTTAGGAAAACAGCCTAGCTTTAATTCTGTAGAAGCGTGGAACTGGAAGGGTTACTAGGTTACTTAAACAGTTACGTCATTGCATCGTGTTCATAAGTTTTTGGTTTTGTTCTATTTTTAAAAAATCCAAAAATATAATTTTGATGTTGCCTATCATGGAATCTATTGCAATACTGAACTATACAACTATTAGATTTGTTTAAAGGGTTTACTGTAAGAATAATCAGAAAAGGATATCATGTCTACCACCAGAAGACATCAAGCAATGGTTTGTTTCATATGACAATTGACTGAAGGATCTGATTGACAAATGCTGGACTAAGAGAGGAGGAAATACACAAAACTTCCTGGTTCTTGTTCAAGCTCAAATGCTTTAGGAAGTACCTGTCAGTCTACTCAGTTTATATGGCACTTGTTCTGGATGTGACTGAAACCCAGTTTTATGACTTGGAGATTAGAAGGGGATTGTGTGATGAGTAGTTGGTATCTGAGCTGAGGATTACACCTTACCCTTGTGTGCAGAAGGACATTATTTAGCACCCAGTGGGGGCTCCACAGACTTTGCTTGCTCTACCCTGTCTCTCTCCAGGCTCCATTGCTCTTCTTATTTCTGTTCATAACTGTTCTTAACTTTTAAGTAGATTTGGCTAATATGAATGAAGAACAAGATACATGGATAGTTCTGAGCTGCGATGAATCTGGTATCTCTGGTCAAGCGGGTGGATTGAGCAGCCTCAAAAAGGGAAAGACAGGTCTGTTTGAGTGTACGTTACTGCCTGATGGTGTTAGCAGAATAACTTGTAGCCACATCTGCAAGCTTTTCTTTACCATAAAGAGAATTAGAAACTAATAACTTAAAGCAAAATGGGTTGTTTTCATTCTCTGTCATAAAATCTGTTGTGTTTCCTCCTCCAACCCTCCTCTCCTGCCTCCACCCTCCCCATGCAACAACTGTTATTCCAGATAGCTTTCAGGAACTGCTGCAGACAATTGTTATGATGCACCATATGCTCTGGATGTAAAATTATTTTTTTGACAGACTTTCATTAGTAAGTGACATGGTTTAAGCACAGGACATAAGCTATCACATTTTAAATGTGTCTGGCAAGGATGTTTCCAATGACCCTGGCCATGTCAGTGATCTTCCCTGCTATGTTTCTACATTCTGTAAGGCTGGTATATTAAGAATGTCCTCAGAGGATGTGTAGGAGAGCTAATTAGCCAATTACTATATCAAGTATTCAGCAGATAAACTTGCCTGTATAGTGTATTTGAGGTTAAGTGGCATTTTATTCATAACAGCAATCATTGCATAAGCAATATATTAGAGAAGCTAGATGGGCTAAATAGACATGTTTGTACCCACTGTGCAAAACTGAACTATTCAGATGACAGTAGAAGAAAATGTAATGGGAAGCTTTTACACATCTTCACAAGGTGGGAGCAGAGGGGGCAGATGCTCCAACTGCTATTATGAAGCAACGTCCATGTCTTTAGCACATCGCTGCTTAAATACAACGTGTGCAAATACCATATGAAAAAAAATAAAAATCACTCAAGACTACTTGTATGACTACAACTGACAAGTACATTTTCAAGAACCACTAAGGTTTTTAGTACAAGCTTCATTTGACTTGCAGTTAAAGATCATCTCTGTTAGTCTAGTGACATTTGCCAGTCCCTTAGGTTATTATTTAAAATGGGTTTCATTGTACTCGTTTAGTTCACAAAATGGACACAATTCTGTGTAACCTATTTAGTTGCAGTAAGCAAGTAAAACTCTGCTTTATTATTTTTTAAGCAGAGTATGTAATTCAGCAATACGATATTGAATTGGTAGCATCACATTTCCTTTCAAATTGCCTTATTCGTTCTTTCATAAAAATTATATTGACTTTTCCTTTTCAGGGAAGGCTTCCCTGTTGACTCACTTTTCCTTCTTTCAAAGGAGTTGCTTGAAATGTTCTTTTAAATGCATCAAATGTGTTCACTGTGTCAACAGCACAGAACCACAGCATGGAAATGTGGATGGCCCTTACTTCAGGTGTAAGGCGAGCTTTTCTGCATCCATTTCTCTGCCTGAGAGATGAAAGTAGCTTGCTTTCCAATTCACGTGCTAAATAGGAAGCAACCACTGATTTGGGTTTTTTTTTTCTAAATTGGTTTTGTAAATAAAAGCATTTCCAGCCTCAACCTTTACTTTATACTTTTAATATGCCACTTCCTAATCTTGTCCAAATTGGTTATACAGGAGGATGAGAAAAAATGACTATAGTAGGACTTGCCTTGATTTTTAATTGTTGCTAATTATGACCATTCCTGAACTATGCTTACTCAAAGGGTGTATGTTTCAGAAGGAATACAAGGAATTGATGCACACAGTAGGCATGTTTCTAAGACCAGTTGTTATTTATCAGATATTCAGAAGCAGAGGATGATATATTTTACGTAGCTCTCACCATCATAAAGCTTGCCATCAACTCCAAACAAACTGGTAAGCTTCATCAAAAATCATTGAAGAGATGCTAATCCTGAGACCCCTCTCTAAGGTAGGAGGTGGGGGAAGTAGTTTTCTGGCTTTTAGAAAAAAACATAAATATCAAGTTAAGATTTGATGTCAAGCTTCTAGTGGCTAAAGCTGGATGAAATCAATCCTGTTCATGTAGAACTTAGGTCAGCTTTCAAAGTACTCTGCACTCTGAAGCGTTGATTTTGCATGAACATCAATGAGAGATTAAGAAGTCCTAGTACTGTCAAAGATTAGGTTCAATTTTATTTAACATGAGTTGAAATACTTAAAAAGTATCTTAAATATGTAAAATATCTGAAAGGATATAAAAAGGAATACCAAATTAGGACTTTTTGTTTCAGCAGGATAAAATTAATTTTTATTGTTGTTTTTGGAGGTTTTTTTTTCCCAGTAGACCATTCCAGTAGATTGTTCAATAAATGGGAAAACAGAAGCATTGAAGGGAGTAAGTGGTTACATTTTCAGAGGTATGGGTATATAAGAATTGCAGCTCTGTTTACATCTCTTCACTAACATAGCAAATAAACTGACATGGGTATGTTCTGTCTTTTTTAAAGGGATAAAACATTAAAAATGCGGGCGTTCATACAATTTAATTTTCTTCTGCAAGACAGTTTCTTATGTCTGAAAAGTGGTTATCAAATTAGTCAACAGTTTCAAAAAGCTAAAATAAAAAAACCCTGAAACTTTTCTTTTCAGTCAACTTGTAGAAAGACTGTGACGTTACCACTAGAATGTCTTTTTGTACCTTAAAGCAATAGTAAAAATCCATTATTATTTCTTGTTATGGCAATTCAGGATGGTTTCAATAGATCATGGAATTTCAGTTAGAGCTAACATTTTGTTAAGGTAGATTATGTCTTACAGGTACAGTGAAGATTGTAGCTGAATTCTTCATTATAGCATGCTGAATTTTGTTTTTGAACAAATTGGGTTTTGTTAGTGTGTGACAACAGAAGTCACTAAAACAAGGTGGAACAAGAAACTGCTATAGCAAACTGGGCAAAAAGGCTGGACATAAAATGATTAGCTATTTTAACAAAACCTTGTTACAGGAATCTTTTTCTGACACTGAAAGTAGGTTAAAACTAGGAATATCTAACAATCTTTACTTAGCGGGTATGCTGTTATACACCTGAGCCAGCTTTGAATTAAAACCTCACCGCTCAGGGAAAAATTTCAATTAATGGGCATGAATAGAACCGAACAATGTGAGGGAAGGGCAAATACCCAGTCTAGCTTCCTGCAAGGTTAGAATTATTCTCTCTGCTCATTTCATAAAATGTGTGAGATCTGATTTTGTATATTTCATGTATCCTAAACTCTACCCTTTTTCATATGAGGTTGTGCAGGCAAGTTTCAGTTAGTACAGGTAATATCTAGATTAGCCACTCAGCACAAATGTGATTCTAATCTTCACTACTCTTTCTTCCTGCTTTTTCTATTATCTTAAGATGTATTTTTTTGTTTCGATTCACTTTCCTCCTAAACCCTTGTAGGATTATTTGACACCATAATTTAGGATCTCATTTTGGCACCATTCCTGATGCTGCTTTAGTATTGTGAAGAAGGTCAAATTTACCAGTAGGCATTAACAACTTTTGCTGACATGCTTTCTCTCTCATGATATGAAATAGTGATCCATAATACAAATCACTGTGACATTTCAGAAACTTCTAGTCAATACACTGGCATTTATTATTAACTCAATTTACAGTCATTCACTTTGCATGCGTGCATTGGTAACCAAATCACTTCAAGAATAGTTTGTAAGGAAGATTTTGTGAGAATATAAAATGCTAACAAAACTTTAGATAACATTGGGAGTATTCTTCTTGCCTCCAAGTTTTAAAAGCTGAGCAGCAATAAGTCAACAGTGAAGTACTGACTTCTCACAGTGTTATTGTGGTAATAGTCTAATATCAAATTGCACATAGATGTCACCAAGGTGCACAGATGTTAATATCATACAGATAGACATTTTAAAGTACCTTTACAAATATTGATCTCACCTTTTTCTATGATCTGAAACTCATTTCACTTAATGGGAGTCTTGTTCATTTGAATTCTGTTCTGGACACAGTGTCAATAATTGAAGATAACCAAAATACGTGGTAAATTACAGATTTTTGATTTTTTTGTTTCACAGCTAGTTAAATTACAAGCAAGAATCTCCAGTTAGATACTCATGTATTTGCATTTCCCATAATGCTTCATTCTCATTTGCTTAGATTACAAACAAAATATTATTTCTTACAAAAAAAAAAAAAAGAACATACAAACCCACCCCCACCCCCCACAAAGAAATCCCCAAACAACCCCCCCAAACAAACACAAAACCCTAACAACAACACCCTTTCTCCCACCCCCCTTTCTATAGCTAGGACAGAAAGGCAAAAAGGTAAGAGTGGAGATGGGGGGTAAAAAGAGATAAGTATATGAGTCTGTAACAAGGAATTTTTTTCCTTTAGTATTTCAGATTCTATTTGTGCCAGGTGTAAATCATGAATTTAAATAGCCTAGAAAGAAATATATTCCAGATGTCTAGACTTTGATTTTTTTTCCTGCTTTCAGTGTTGCTACACTTCATGATGGGTAACCTGAATCCCACTGAAGAGTTTCATGTCAAAATGAAAAGGGGAGGGAAGGATATTTTTTTTTTTTTAAATAGTTCAGAGTAGTATGGCCTTTGTTATATGATTGAACTTAAATGAAAAAGAATGATGTCTTTGATTCCACTGGCAAGAATTTGAAATATCACAGCATTTTATGCAAATTATTTGCTTTGCTATGTATTTCAATAAAAGGTTTTCTGTATATGAAGTTACATTTTTAATTATAGGGAACAATACATTAGTATTTATGAAACAGAAATTAGATAAGACTACACAAGATCAAGGAAATCAATGCAGTAGTTGTATGTATACGTTTCAACTTTTTGTAACACTAATATACCCGTATGCTGTTTGCTAGTGCTGGTTATGGCACTTGGATTAGCGAGATGGTTTTCTGAGACTACTAATTCCATATCTACTTCATTCCAATACCTGTACGTGACCAAATGTATAACCTTTTCTTACGGAAAACCACCAGTAGAAACCTGCTTTGTTTGCTATTTGTACATACTGTTAAAAATCATGTTGCTGGGCTTTAACAACAGACTTTGCAATCACATGTCTGGTCATAACTGTATTATAAATGTTGATTTTCTATTGAAAAGAGGCAGTTATTTTATAACAAGAACTAAAAAAAGTATCTTTGCTTTCAGGTTTTAGTATCTCCGCAATACAAACAAACAAAAGTTTGTATGAAAAGTTTTATATCTGGATTTGTAACATCAACAAGAAATAACAGGGTCTTAAAACTGTCTTTAGTTGACTATCTCCTCTTTGCTCCGAATACTGTTTATGAGTCATTCCTCAGGCCAGACTTTTTTTGCTCTAAGTCTAATATAGCAGATGACAAGCTAAGTAATTTCACCATGGCGGAATATGTATACAACTTAGTATAATGATCATGTTCATTCTTTTACCCTATCAACATCCATGCAAGAACAAATTTCAGAAAGGTAATGTGTCAGGTAAATGTTAAAATGGGAAAGAGCTAGGAAATTCAAATTTTAAAATTCAAAGGTGAAGAAGAAAATTGATGATGAGTCCTTAAATGGCTGGTTCATATTACAGCAGTATTGATTTAAAGCATATATTTTGTTTTGTCAGGGCTTTAGTTGCAGATTGTCACTTTAGTCTGAACTATTTCCATTCACATTATAGTCTTATGTGTAATATTCTCATAAAAAATTGTTACAATTGAAAAAACTGGTTTGGAAGACACTTCAGGGTACAGTACTGAAAAAACAATAATTCTACTTATACCCAGAATTTGCTATAATAGATCATAAACCATGTTTCTCTCTTCTACTACCCATAGCTGTGAATCTATTCAGAATTTTATGAAGTAGAAAAGAATAATTTTTGCAAAGAATTTTAAAGAAGAAATATATCAAGTTATGGTTTCATTTCTGTAGTGCTTTTAAAAGAAATCATGAGCTCCTGAACTTGAACTATAATAGTCAATTCGTAAGGGAGAAATGAAAGTTGACCAGAAACCACACTATTACATATACACATTTTGTGATAAAAATTACATTTACTTCATATTTAAACTTCATTGATATAGGAAAAAACACTGACTTTTCTGTGTTTTTTTATTTCTTGCAAGTTCAAAAGTTCCGTACAATATTCAATGACTATTGTCTAAGCAAACTGGTTCATGCCAATATGTGTATATGTGCATTTTCAGCTCCAGGACATTTGGAAAGCATTTCATTAGTCAGACAGGAAGGATTAGTTAATATTAAACAATGTTTTTCCATCAAATGTAATGTGAAAAAAAAGTTACACTGCTCTTCACCAAAAACAGGAAGCAGATTTCAGTCTTCCTAAAAGTAAGCTCGGGATGCTTCCATACCAGAAGGTACCATAAAGATGGTATGGAACAAACACAGCAGACATTAGTTCTTGTTACACCCCCTCATCCAGGAAGCCCACACACCCTGCTTAACGCTTTGGAAAAGTTAAGGGTAAGTGTTCAAGGCAGTTGTGCTAAATTGATTGAGATTAAAGGTGTCTGGGTTTGGCCTGAATTAAATGTAGTTCCCCTTAATTCTCTGGTCTGTTTCTTCTAGTATGTGTTAATAACTTAATTGCTACATTTTAAACTCTGTATTATAAGATCTGTCTTAGATTTCTTGCTGACCACCACCCAAACCCACACCATTCAGCACAGCCTTAAATCCCAAGCACATGATGAAATCTGAATTTGTTTTTTTCTGGTTACTTGAACAGAGATATGTGTATTTTTAATAGGAGTGTGAGAATTTTTATAATTAGTCTACTTACAGAATTGTTGAATTACATGTTGGACTTTTTGAGGCAGGATTTGTATATGAACTATTGATCTAATATTTTCATGCACTGCTTAGGAAAAATGTCAGGTCTGGGTGTCCAGACTAAGAGTAGCTACTCTTACTACAACACAAATGCCTTTTTTGTTCTAGTCCATGAAGATCTACGTATTTAATATCTTTTGTTACTGACTTCTACAATAAACTATAACCCCGATAGAATATGTTATTCCAGATTTAAGTATTGCACTTATGGTCCATTAATCTGATTTTAAGTCAATCTTTTTTATTAACAAACATGCTGAAAGGAATACTCTAGTATACCCTCTCTCTCTTTCTCTCTCTCTCAGAGGTCTGGAACACCAGTCTGCAACCTTAATATTGCATGATAGCAGAGATCAAAGTGTGTCTCCTTGTAAAGACAAACCTGTTGACAAAGTTTCATAATGTCGCTGCAAGTGTTTGTTTAATTGCATTTGGTGAGAAAATTGTCATTGTTAATGTGCTGCAACATTCAGTAACACTTCTGTGTATTATAAAGGCAGAACGAACCTTCATTTAGAGGTGGAAACTGACTTGGACCTCTTCCTTTTGTGCTCATTGCATCTCTCTAACTTTTTCTGTATTATTGGAAGTTTTTATTAAATGTAATTTTCTACCTTCACATTCCTTTTTGAAAACTTGACAGAATCAATCAACAAGGATAAACAGGGGGGAAAACCCCACCCCAACAGCCTACATGTTTGATTAAACTGACCATTATGGTGACAATAAGGAAAAAGTGATACAATTTGCAAAGGCAACATAATTCTTTTTTTTGCTTGGGTAGGGAAGACCAGAGAAATAAAGATGACGAAACCAAAGTTCTGGCACTGTAGGAGGGGAAACCAGCTGCAATTGTCATGCTGAGCTAAAAATAAAAGAAACTTGGACTTCTTTGTAGCATAAGTGGCAGAAACAAAGCAACCCTGCAGGAATTTTAAACTGCTGGATTCCTCTTAAAAATACGCACTCTCCAAAGACTGAAAGAAAATATTTATGCATCCTCTAACCAGTGAAGGTGTGAACTTGATGAAATTTTGAAAGATTATTATATTAGCCATTATTTTCAAATATTGAAAAAGAACTTGGCAACCAAATCCTTTCTTTCCCATTGTATCCACCCATCCAGCTCTTCATTCATAAACTATGAGGGAGCTGACATTCTGCTCATCTACCTGAGGGCAAAAAATGTTGACATAATTAAGAATGTGCCCACAAACAATTGGCTCTGCCCCAAACTTGTGTCAAGCAGTTGGCATGGCTTCTGATTAGTAATTAATTAAATCTATGCCAGCAGACACTAATGGTATCTTCCCACAGAATGGCATGCCAGATCCATTAAGAATAAACTACTTGATACCGATTCCTGTCTTTTACTTTGTCAGTTCAGCTGGATATCTAGTCAGTGCCAGTAAATACACTGTGTGAAAGATTCATTTAGAAAAAAAACCATCTGAAATACAACAAAATTAAGCACAGAGCATATTCTTTGCTAAGCTGTAGTACTTCTTGCTCACTGTATAGGGCAGCTGCAAGCCTTCTGTAGGATCCGAAAACCAAACCATAAAATCCCCAAACCACACTTCTTCCCCACCTCCCATCCCATGTGTAGCTTATTTAATAAAAATAAGATTTCAGTTTTGATTCAGCAAGATATAATATTGCTGGAGATTTAAGCTGTGTTTCTGGTTGCAAGTATATTTGAGTACAAACAATGATTTAGAAATTAGATGGTAAAGTGCCTCACGGACTTTAATTCCATTTCAAAGACTTTTTCTATTTAATACCTTTTGCCCTGCAGGCAGCATCAACCCCTGACAGCTGACGGACACCTGCTACTCCTACTCATTTCCATGGAAGGCAGTTTCAGGATTTTTCATGTTTATTGACCATTTTATTTCAAAAGGTCTGATTTAAAGCTCTCTCAGTGAAATAAATAACTAGAGGCCACAACTCTCCCCCAGTCATAGTTATGTAAACCAAAATTCACTGGTTCAGAAGTTTAGAAGCTGAACACTCAAGGGGGGTGGGGAAGCCATCTTCAAAAGTATAGCATTAGTATATTAAGTGCTGCTGAACACTGTCTATCCAAAGTTAACAGTAGCTATGCAGGAATGGCAAGAGTTGCCTGACTGTGTCATTTTTGTGCTCAGTTCTAATGGCTCATTTCAGGACAGTGAAGTGGAAAGTCTGAAAAAATTTGTATTCTGTGTGTATATTTATACAGGCCAAAAAGTTGCCACCCTGATTGCGTTGAGGCTTTGGAACATTACGCAGCTAACATGTTTGTTTGTTTGTTTGTTTGTTTGATTGATTGATTTAAAGTAGCATGCGAAGGATTTTACTGAACATTTTCTGAATATGGTATAATTTCAACAGCTATGAAGACCAAACCAATGCTGTCCACTGGGCAGGTGGGATAATCTTTCACTTTGGTTTATTTATCTAGAACATGGGAGCTATTAACTTATGTTACGTAAGGCAACACAGCACAGTCTGCGCTGCCCTGCCTTAAGTCACCTAATTGTGACTCTTCTGCACGGGATTCCTCTTCAGGTATTTTTAAGTACAGGTCAGAAAGCCTGCCTTGCTTTCCCTGGACTGAGCTCACTGCTGTGCGCGTAAAATATACCCACTGCCCTACCAAAAAAATTATGCAGGGTTGTCACCATAGGAAGTTTTTGCACGTGGTCATATCTGTAGTCTGTGCCTGCCTGCTTCTGCACAAGGACAAGCGTGAAAACAGATGTGTAACGAGGACAGTCAAACAGCATTCATGCTCTGTGGAGGCTGGAGCTTTCAACCTGAGAATAGGTCTGGGATCAGCTGCATTGGCTGCAATAATTAATGAGTTTAGGGACGGTTTCCTGCATATGCATCCTGCATAGTTGTGTCTGAGAAACAGCCTTTCTGAAGCAACCCCAGAAGAAACCCAGCCTTAAGGTCCAAGAACTGAACTGCTGGAAACCAAGATGAGCTGTGTTTTGAAAAGTGGTTATTTTATCAAGGAACGTTTTTTGTTGCTTGGTATAAATAAGCTGCCTGAACACCAGGAAGCCATAGGTGTTTATCTGGAGGTCAAACTGAAAGGACAGGGTGTTGATGTGGTTGAGGTTGAGGGTTCTGTAAGCTGCTAGTACAGGGACAAAGTTAACTAAAATCTTAGGACGCTAAAGTCCATGTGGTTATTGTTAACACTAAAGTGCAAGCACATCTACCCTCAGTCTGCATGTCATTTCCTGACCTGGACCTGATTTCAGACAACTTTAATACAAATTTTTACTTGCTTTTGGAAGATAAAATATATGCATTACTACATACTATGAAGGAGTTTCTCCCCTCTACTTCCCTTTTTGGGTGCTGATGACCACCTTTGGCACTAGGTCTGCCCTGTAATCTGTCTCCAAGGAGGAAAGTAACACTTGCCAGGTGTAGAAGAATGTAGCTGGGTTAATTAGCATTGATAATATGCAACTGTGGGCTGGCTTCAGGGGGAGTGGGTTGGTCAGTGTAGATAAGTGCAGGTTAAGTGAAGGGGTTGAGAGCCAGTGAAGAGAGAGAGGAAGAAGCAAGAGGAGAGAGCATGCCCTGAGTGAGGAGGAGAGATGAGGAGAAGGTAACAAGGGACTGGGGTGGAGAGTGTGCCAGTATGAGGTGGTAAAAGACCTTGTTGTAGCTTAATAGTTTGGAGAGTGCTGTGACAGCCATGTATGTTTTAAATGAGTCCACACATCTCTAGGAGTTCTAGGCTTTGAAATAAATACAGGGACATCTGGCTCCATGGTGGCATTTTGGAGGGCCAAGCATCAGCCCATACTGGTGTAGCTGACCACTGTAGACCAGGATTGGAGGTAGCTAGCCCAGACATCAAACCTCTTTCTCACACTTCTTCACCATTGTTTGCCCCTCATAAGGAAGTTGCTGTAAGAGGGAATGCCTTCTGCATAGCTCTGGCAGAACAGCAAGTACTAGGCAAGTTATGGTGGGAGTACTACAAGTTCCTGTGGAATAAAAAAATTGAATGATGTCTTGTCTATTGTGAAATGCAGATGCAGCAAGTCTTTGGTGGTGTGGAAGGATAGGCAAGTATTTTCAGCCTCTACTTGGGTTACTATGGGCTTTACCTCCCAAGTGAGTGCCAGATCTGTTATGTTCTTCACCTTGGAAGAACCAAGCTGGCCAGACAAATGCACAAAGTTTGCCAGCTTCCACAGACATGGCATATGTACACATACTGATACATGGATGAGACACCCGTGATCTAATCTGTAAAATTCAAAGATAGTTTATAAAGACCCATGTTATTCTAAGCATGCAGTTCTGAGAAGCATGGTTTTTACTTAGAGGTGAAAGATGAACTCATCACAGCTATGCTTTCATACCTTTTGTTAGAAATAAAATGGGATTTTAAAATACTAGCTTTTAGAAGTAAATAACTTCATATTAAATACAAAGTTATTATTGCAATACTTTAAAGGGCTATAGGCTGACTATTACTAGGAGTAATTATGGATTTATTGAACTTCTGTGGCTATTTAAGTTTTAGAATTTTGCTTGAAGGTTTTTTTTTCCTCCCAACTCTTATCCAGTAGTTCTGAAAATAAAATTAGTCTGGTTAGTGTTAAAGGTTATACTTGGATAATACTTCTTAAAATGTCTTCCTGATTATTTATTCCAGCAGCACTGCCCTATTGAAAAGTACTCTAAATCCTTAGGGATAAAAGGTGACAGATGCTATATGAATGCAGTGTTATTTTGGCAGATCTAGGTCAAAATCTTAGTTGTGGCAGTAAAATTCACCTTTGCTCAACATGTGATTGTTGCGAAGGGCAGTTTGAAGTCTTCCTTGATTGTTTTCAGCGGCCATCAGTCTATTAACTGAGTGCCATGTTGATGGGAGCATCATGCTGCTGCTTGATACCATTCCTTTGGAAATATTTTGGTTATGTAGTCTGGGAAACACTTGCTTCTACATAGATGTGGCTATAGATACCTATTCTTTACAAATGGCATGGTGGTATGTAAAGGTGATAAGGAAAGAGAAGGATTGTTGATTAAATCTTATATGACTGTTAAAGATCTAGGATTAGACATCAATTTTGTGATTTTGGCATCCCTGTATGAGTAAAAGAGTATATTTGCAATGGAACTAAAATCTAAGCAAGGCCAGCTTCAACCTTCTGATAAACCTGCCAAAAAAGATTGTGTGTGATTTGAATAGAGTTGAGCTGAACCGTAATTCTGGCTATGTTCTTTCTTTTTTATGAAATCATGATAGAATCAAAATTATGTAATGCACTGAGGGTTAGTTTATTTTTTGAGGCTTTGCACTTATAAAATGTATACTAATTAGTATGGATACAAGTGTTGTAAACTGATAAGCTTGCAGTTCTTAACTGGTCTGTTTTATGACAATATTCAGAAAAAACTTATTTTTTAGCATTATTTTAAAAATGAATGTATTATCTTCTCAAATGGCACAGGTGCTCAAAAAAGCAAAATGAAAAAACCCCCCTTACCTATGATTACATTCTAAAATCGTTTTTGGTTTTTTTTTTTTGTAAATTTAATAATAAGGAAAAATAAGTGAAGCAATCTGTTTTAGTCTTACCTGAGCAAATTCAGCTACATATCAAAATATTTGTCACTATTATGCAGCACTTTTTGACTTTTTGCTGGCTTTACTTTCTCAAATGATTATATCAATCTTCTGTTTGAAATAGTGTTACGGTTTTCAAAGAAATACATAAATTTTAATAGAATTTCTGTATATATAATTTTTCTAAATGTAGAAATAAAATGAAATTTTGTTCTGAATGTACATAGCTTGACATTTTTTAATTAAAAAAATTGCATTTCTATTGATATTTACACTTTTTTTTAATTATGTTGCCATTTTTTAATTAGTATTACACTTTGCAACAGAAACAAAATTCAGTAAATGACTTTTTATGAAGAAAATTATCATTACTTTCTCTACAGCCTTAAAATACAACATATTTAACTTGGGGGCTTTGGGCTTTTTGGTTGTTTGTCAGTGTATAATATAAGTAACAGTGCCTTTCACTTGCAAGCAGAACCTATTTCATGACTTGATTGTGAACAGATGCTGGTTGAATTTCATGAGAGAAATGGTCTGTGTTTTCCAAAAGCTCTTTGATCATGACGGGGAAATCCGAGCAAAAATCACAAGAAAAACCCTCTCCTGAAAATGTTTTGTTAACTTTCTTGGCTTGTTGCATTGTTATACAAAGGCCCAGATGAACAATTACTTTTCTTAGTGGAAATCAGTGGTATCTTTATTTACAATTAAGTTCTAATTTGGTGAAAAGAGAGCTCCATATGTAATAGATGCCATCACATTTTGTCTGATTTTCTTCTGACTGCACTGCTGTCATGTCACGTATAAGCATAGTCAAAGAAGTGACAACTCTAAGCTTGTAAACTTGGATGCAAACATCAGTGCAGACTGGTCATCTAAGTTATTCAAGTGCCTGGGGAGTTCTCTGAGCTCCAGGAGTACTGTGCTAATGGAATCCAAATTCTTTTCAAACTAGCATAAGTACCTTTGCAAGAGCTTGCAGTTATACCTCTCTCATTTCATTGAGATGTAATAGGGCAGATGTGCGTAGTTTTTGAAAACAGCTATTGTTGTGACTCCATGTTGTGACTGCTAGAAACACCTCTAATCAGCCAGCCACTACAGGTGGTTAAAGATTTCTGTGTATTTGCAGTTCCTGAATACTTGTTATTTCATGGGAACCTTTGTACATGACATAGCATTTGTTACTGCTTGAATCTAAATGATCATAGGTATCTGATCACGCTTTGCACCGAAACTTTATAAACTTTGTTTATAAACTTACAAACTTTGTTCTTTCCCTGTTCAGTTGCAGCTGTAATGCCTACTTCTCTGCAGACTTTTCTTCATCAGTCTGTTGGTCTCTTTCATGTATCTCCTCTTTCCATCAGTCTTTACTTGAAAATGTTTGAATGTATTTCTTTTAATTTGCCATGCTTTGCATCTCCTAACCAAAATTCATTGAGCCACTTCTCAAGACTTCTTTTACTTCCAAGTAATCAGTAGAATTTAAGTACTGATGGTGGGTTCACAGTGGTTTTAAGGTTGTGAAAACATGTTCAGCTGAACATGAATATTAGGTTTGGAACTTATTTCATCTTGTAAAGATCACTGTGTGCTGGATTTCCGTAACAACAGTTCAGCAGTGGCTCAAAGAGATACACTTCCCAATTCAAACATAGCAAACACTGGTCAGACTTTCCATCATTTCATTTACCTTGAACTGATGACAGTATTACTGTATTTTATTTCCATGTCATAACACCTCATAAATATACACCTTTTGGAGTGAAAGTACTCGGAATCATGCTGTATTAAAGCTCTGTTATGAATGAAACCTGGAAATCTGGGTGTGCCAGAAAAGCAGATCAGAGAATATTTAAAACAAACAACCCTTTCTCCCATAACGCAGGAACAAAAATTCCCACCCAAAAACATCCACATGTGCCCTCCACCCCACAAAAGAGTTAATGTTAAGCCAACGTACTCTGTTTGGCTGCAAAATTTACCTACTAGGATCTTCTCTGTGTCTACTAAAAGGGCTAAAATTTGTTGCACATTCCTTCTGTACCCACAACTGGCAACAATAATGCACAATTTATGTACCTCCTAAAATTACCCTAGAAAATTGATTTGCTCTGGGTGGCAGAAATGCTAATAAAACAGTGATCTGTGCTGTCTTAGAAACATATTCTTTTTTGCCTTTCAGCTTTCTTGTGGCTAATCATTCTATGTCAAATTGCAACAAAAGTACATCAGTAAACTCTATGACATACTGTTTGAAATAAAGAACTAATTGAAGGACAGAAGCAAACCTATATATTTTATATATAGGTTGTCTTGAAGCCTAACTGTAAGCCAGTGTAGGACAAAAACTTTGGTAATTCTTCATCACCAAAATGTTATGTATACCAATTTTACTAAGAACATTGGGAGAAGTGTTTTTCAGATTGTATAGTATAATCTGTTTAGGGACGTAATAATTCTCTTCCAAGATGACAGAAAAATAAGTGTAAAATAAAATTTACCTCTTGTCGTGAAAAGGGCAAACATGGACTTTTATACTTTCATCTTGGTGGAGAAGTGCCCTTTCCTGAGTGAGGCAAGTAAAAATGGAAAAAAGAAAATTACAAGCACTGAGTTTATACAAATGTGTGTCTTATTATTAGTATGATAAACCATAAAATAGAAGGTAAAATTAATATTTAGATTGTGGCAGTGACAGAGAACACTAAACCCCATCAGACCATTTGTTATGTAAAAGGTAATATCTGAAGTGTTTATAAGTAATAAGGGCGTACAATTAACATCTGAGAACTATTTAAAGTTTACCTGACTTAAAATAGTTTCCTCTGATTTTGTGTACGTTGTGAAACATGATACTAAATGTTATTACAGTCATCTAGGGTATTTTTAACAAAAACTAATTATATCAACGTAGAATTTGATATGCATTCGTGGGGCATCAGTTCTACTGTATTATCATTTGTTAAATTATACACTTGATGCTCCTGTTCTTTTGAGGCCTTCACCGCAATTGCTAGGTTTCTGTCTATTAATGTTCTCTCATAATAACAACGAAAGAATTGTTCCCAGGCAAATAATTGTTGTACAAAATCAAAGAAAACAATTACTGATATGTTTTCCTTTTCTTGGTTTTGAACAGGCTTACACCATATGGTTTTAACATTTTTATGCATCGTGGCCAGTCAAATATGTAATAATTATTATAGATTTTTTAAATATTATAATCATATTTTTATATGTAGTAGTCTAGATAAAATTGTTCTTTTGAGCAATGTCTCACATCTGAGTAGGCAGCTGATTTGAATTAAAGCCTACTTGTAGTTGTATTAGTATTTGCTTAAACGGATAGTTTTTTTCAAAACCATGTTTTTTCTTCGCTGTATTAATTTTGAAAATAGGAGTTTAACAAAACCAGCATGTACCAGATGTAATGAAGGAAAAAAAAAAACCAAACATCCAAAACTGAGCATAGTTTATTGCATGGACATCTACAATTAAGCTGAGAGATATATAGAAACAACTAAAGGTAGACCTGTAATTATAATAGTATTTTCTGGTATGATTTACTTGCTGGAACTGATGCAGAGGCTAAACTTCCTACGGTGGTTTTTGCAGCCTACCAAGTGAGCAAAGGGCAGATTCCTCCTTTGGGCCAAAGGAACCTGTTCTGAATAACCCTTTAGAGAAGCTTTTTCTTCATTGTTCATGGAGGAGCACTGTCAGCTTAAACCCCTGATAGGAATGTTAGTCTCTGAGATTATCACCTAGTCATATGGCTTTACACTGTATGCTTACTACAAGGTTAAAAATAATATTTGCTGAAGACCAGACATTTTCTCCCCGTTGGCTTCAAGTGGGTTTTAAATCAGCCCCTATTTTGTCTTTATAACTGAAAAGAAAAATTGATGTATAGCTGAAGTAATTTTTTTTTAAAACTAGCTCTTAAAATATATGTATTTTCATAATACAGAAAATGTAGGAATAAGTCATTAAAATTTATGCCACCATGAGGTCTGCTTTCACTAGTTTAGTAAAATATCTGGCTTTCGAGTGATCATTCAAAGAAAACATAAATTGACTATTGACTTAATTATAAATATAGTCTATTGACTTAATTATAAAATGACTATTGACTTAAAATCACTTTCCAACCGCAATAAAAAGTGGAGAACCCATGACATAGATCACAGAATTGATAACAATATGGCCTAGGAATTCAAGTACTTGACTGATGCCTTTAGTTTATCATTTACTGGGATTTGTTTTATATTATTCAAAACAGTAAAAAATCCACACAACCTTCTCAAAGTAAAAAAAAAAAAAATAAAAAAAAATCCTACATGTCCACAGTATGTATATCTCTATAGTGAACCATGCAAAACCATGAACAAATTGATTTATGTCCTTCTTTCTTCCATCTGGTTCTTTAGCATATTTATAATTTTTAGAATAAATCTTCATATCTAGTTGCCTAATTAAAACTCTCATATGCCATGTTACCCATCAGTGAAGCAGAAGCAGCAGCCTGAAGTTTTTATGCGCATTTGCTTTCTACTTACTGTATTCTCTGACTAAATGGTGCCTTGACCTTTTCTAAAAAAATAAGTTGATAACTGAAAGCTGAGTTGTCTAACTTTTTACTGCAGTCACCATTGTAATAACAGTAAATACTTCAGCAAAATATTTTCCTTGCCTACTGAATTTCCTCCATTGGGGGGAAGCAAATTAATATGGAAAAAGTACAGGAATTTAAAGAGTCAATATGTGTGCACGTTTTTAAAGGACACCCTAAAGAGTTAACTAGAAATTTTATATATTTCAATTCAAAGACTGACCTAATTCCAGAATGGCAGTACAAAACATTTTGAAAACAAGGTCATAGAAAGACAGGGCCAAGTGGTGTCTCAAGTTCTTTTGGAAAATATCAGTTGTTATGACCAACTTACAAATACTTTGAGACTTCTCTGAGAGAAAATATTGTACTTTATGGAAAACAGCAAGACATCAGTTGTAACTGGAATTTTGAGAGGACCAAAGGTGTATGCTTTCTTCTCAATGAAAATTTTTGTTGAGATGTTCTTCTCCGTGTATCTCCCAGCTCTACTTACCATTCTCTTTCTGCTTTTCAAGTATAAAAACTTCTTAATCACCTTTTTAGAGTAGTGAAAACAATTAACAATATGAAACAGAAAAGGTGTATTGATCAAAAGTTTAATATCTATGGAATTACTAGTAATAAAGATATAATTTAGATAATTCTATTTCCATTTAATCTAGAATATCAGGTAGTTTCAAAGGAAAATCATAATTTGCACATCCTCTTATAAAAATGACGTAGTTTAAAATCTCTTTAAAAATGGGTTGTAAATGACCTATTTAATACTTAATATAGTTTGAAAATAAAATACTAAATATCAGCAAATAGAAGAATTTTGATTTAAATACCTGTAGCTAGAGGTTTATAAGGCAGTGTGCTTATTATAAAAGGGTACAACTACTTCTGTCAAAATGAGTGCATTTTTTAATTTAAGCTACAGAAATTGCTGAGAAACCTCTTGAACTACTTATGTTTTGTGTGAATAAAAAATTGAAATATTTGACAATAATACAGTAATTCCATTCAATGAATATAAAACTAACTTCAAGAATCCTAGACATACCTTACAGATGAGATATAGTCACAAAAACCAATTTTACCTGGTTTTTGGATGACACTTTGAGAAATGTAAAAAAAAAAATAATAAAAAAATAAAAATCCCTTGCTTACACACCATGAAGGCAATTGTTTTGTTCCCTGAGATCTAACATTTATTAATTGCTTCTCTGATTGCTTTATGGGGATTTCTTGGCTGATATTGTTATCTTACATTATTTGGAAGATCTGACAGTCACTAAATATTCTAACAGAATAATTTAGCAAAGTGAATGCTGTTCAAATAGTGGTGCAAGTGGTGAATGTGATTAATTGCTTTTAAATAACTCCTATCTAGTCTTACACTATGACAAAAACATACAGTGGAGATGTAATGGAATTAATATTAAAAAATAACTCAGATGGTTGTGGATATGAACCATAACATGCTAGATTTTTCCTTTGCCTGTGGTCTAATTTTACATCCTTTGAAGTCAGTGATTAATGGTTTAGGGATTCCTTTTAGATTTGAGCTTGAACTTTCTGATGGATGTAAGGTCATAATTTTCCCACTTTGAGACATCAAAATCTTCTCCTTTCTAAGGAAACCTTAGGGACATAAAGGGGAGAATTTTGGAAGATTCGGGTTTTAGGGTGTAAAATAATTTTGGATCAGAGATACTTGATTTGGCCAGACAAGTTTTGCTGTGGTGCTTGATCTATTTGAGGCTGAAAACAATATAGCAGTGTGACTCTGGCATTCTGCTGAGAAATCTGTATTGTTTCCAGACGCAAGCTAGCATCTGTGTATATGCCATACAATGCTGGAATATGTGTCAGTTTATATCTTCAGTCACTTGGGGATTATCTATTTCACTGTTATGTTGGACTCTTAAGTGTTGATAAATGATGAAGCAAAGTAGGTAATTTAATTTCTAGCTGTATGGCTATATTCTGCGTGGCCTCAAGAGCTCAAGATAAGTTTGCTTTTGGTGCTGAGGGCTGGCTGGGAGTTCAGCTCCTCTGTTCTCAGTACAGTATGAAAAATGCAGGAATAGTCATCACACCAAATGTACTGGTATGAGAGAAAAGTTTTTGTCATAATGCCATTTCTGTTTAGTAGTTTGTACTAAATGTTTCATTTAGTAGTTTGGTAATATACTGCATGTTTGAGCTCCTCTTTTCTGAGGAGCCAAATCCTCAGAAATCCCAGTGTCCAAATGGTAAACATATAGCCATTTGATTTAAGCAGAAGCAAAGGGGGAGGTTTTTTCAATCCTTTCTATTTTTTTAAGTGGTTTTATTCTTGAACGACTTAATTTTAAATGTTTGAGATATTTCACACCAGATAAAGCACCCACCTGAATTCCAGTTGTTTGAAGTAGTAGTTTATATATTCAGTACTAAGCTGCTGTTGGGTAGGCTACAGAATCTGGAGTGGGAAGCATGAGCTTTCTAGGAGCTATCTTTGCACGGGTCAGCGCCTTTGGAACGTGCCTTTTTATGCAGATGGTTGTTGTTTACTCATGTCTTTCTTTAGACAGCTATGATATAGACCACTCATCTAATATGAATTTCGATTTTGAATGAATCTCTGAACTCAGAGAGCAAGCTTATTCATGTGGCCAATTTTTATTTTATATTTCTCAGCTTTGGGGTAAAGACACTAAGTTCTAGATGGCTTCAACTAGGAGATGTGTGTTGGTCAATATAAACTAAGTTCAGTCTGTTGTACTTTCAGTATTGCTTAAACTCTAAGTTTCAGAAGTGCAGTGAAATCTCATTTTTTAAACTTTTGGATTAAAAAAAATATTTTATCCTAATTTCCTTTGTATACTGCTTTCTCTCTAGGAAGTCTATTCATTAAGAAAAATTGCTTGGTTCCTCTGTCTAGTTGGAGCTATAAAAGGCAACCACATTTGTTTGTCTCCATTTCCTGTGTTTGTTGTTCTGACAGCTGTGCAGTTACATTTTGCCCATCTACCAGCACAGCATATGCTCCTGAATTGAAGTGTGCACTAAGGTCACGGATTTAGTATTTTCTTAGGGCTGGTAATGATGCAACGCTAAACTGTAATCCCAGAGAAATTGGTCTGTACCGGTAATTTAAATTTTTCAAGGACACGCACAGGAATACATTTATTCTGTCCTAAGTTTTCCTGATTTAATTAATTTTTCTATCTAGTTAAGCATGTTTATTTGCACTGCTGAGCTGTACTGACCAAAGCTGGACTTTTGGCCCCTGTGTAAAATTCTTCAAAATAGTCCATTCTGAAAGATACCTCCTGTTGCAGCACTCTCCAAATTACCAGCTGCAACAAGGTCTTTTACCACCGCACATCAACATACTCTTCACACCAGTCCCTCTGCTGCCTTCTCCTAGTCTCCCCTCATCCAGGACACGCGTGCACACTCTCACTCTCACCCCTCTCTCACTCTCACCTCTCTCTCTCTCAAAATATTTATTCTTTTCTACTTCTTTTTAAATAATGTCTATGGAAACACTGACCAAAGGTGGATCTCAAGGATTTACTCTATCTGGTAATTTTTTTAGCCATTGTTTGATAAAATTTTTACTTGTAAATGAAGTGTGGAGTCTATCTGACACATACTAGTTGCAACAGTAGTCACAGAAAGGAACACTGAAGAGGCAATATAAAGAGGTATGCTTCTGAGAACAGCTTGCTCCTACCATTTCAGTATAGCTTTAGTAAACTAACAGCAAAATTCTGTCAAGCATGTCTATTTTTATTAAATATCTAATCTTAGCTGAATGATGTGGTCTTACAGCTCAACATCTGCTGTTATTTACTCAATGACTGTGAAGGTCTGGATGATGATCTTGGGAAATACATCAGCACTAAGCAGAACCCCCACTCACTTTAAAATAGATGATTAATCATTGCTTTCTGAATAACCAGTGAGTGCTATGCTTGTCTTCTAACTTTCAATAGCACCTCAGTTTCTTTGCATCTGTTGTGGTTTTTCTGTTTTCTTCCCGCTGAGTATTTTTGGATTCTTGGGGAAATGGGAGATTTTGGTCAGTTTCTTTCCTTTCCTAAACTTTAACCCTGTGAATTCAGAGCTCTGTGTGGTATATGGATTTGGGGATAGGTACATAAAAGGACTTAAGTATAAAAGTATTGACGTATCACCGTGCTGAACACTGTAATGCCTAATTTTCAGATACCTGCTGATAACAAGAATTCACAGCTCTGAAATAGGTACATAAGCTTTAATGCCCAGGAAGAATTTTATAATAGTTATATGGTGTAGCAAATCTAGTATATGTAGGAGGATAATCACTGTTTATATCACAGAAAGAGGCAGAAGGACAGTGGTGATAGTAACTAAAATACTCGAGTATTTCCTGCACCTAAGTACCAGGGACCTCATTTTAACAAATCCTGTCTCAGTAAAAAAGACACTCTGACATTCTGTAAATGGCCGTTCCAATCTTCACTGATGGAAGAGGGACTGAATTCTACATCTCTTACACAACATTAAGCTCCTGGTTAAAATTAAAATACTAATCTACCTCCTTTAACAAATGGTTTAAGGCGTTCTTTGAGTATAGCTGCTCATATCCTTTCTGTAACATTTTGTGTGAAACCTTACAATCCAGAGGTGTGACAAGCTCCAGAAGTACTCAGGGGTTGAAAAAAGCTTTAGCCTTGAAAACCAAGTGCCTCCAGAATTAGCAGATAAATTAGAATTTCTGGTAATCTATACTTTAGTCTTGGGTATGTAAGGCACAATATGGTCCAGACTCTCCCTCAAAGGAAAGTCTGGTGGAAGACGGACAACCTCTCACCAGAGAAAGTGGAGTCAGCTTCTCAGCTGGTATAAACGAGTATGGCTCTGACTTAATTCAGAGCAGCTGGTATAGCAACCGAGGGGCAGAAAATGTGTTAGGTAGTGGTTTAGCTGCAGCTGTACCAGGACAATTATGGTCTAGGACAAGGATTCCCTCCCCTGTTGTATTTTATAGCAACTTTCACTCATTTTTGTAAATGCTGTATTGTAACTTAAAATCAGTTCTGAAGAAGAGAATCTTCTGACTGAGACCTTATTTCAACTGCTGGATAGGGACACTTTTTCCACCTTCAGATAGAAAAATGTGTGAGCCATCCAACAGCACTGTGAAAACACTGTAAAGACAAGTCACCAGTTTTGCCAAGAGGTAAACATGTAGAGTTTGTCCTTATTCATTCTCTCAGGATGCAATAACACTAAACCAAAACAGTCTCAAATATCAAATTTTCAACACTACAAACTGGTTTTGTAAGAGACTTGGATGAATAAGGAAAATACTATTGAATGCTTTCGGAAAATCTTTACTGTCAGTTCCACAAAATAGCAAAATTCATTTAAAAATATAATTATTTTATAATTGTGGCATTATTAGGTGTGATTTTCAAAACTGCATCAGTCATAGAATGTATGTAGTGCAGTGAAAAATAGTTCTGCTGTGTAATGGAATTTATAGCCTGAGCTATGTTTTCAGTTTAACTAACTGATTTCCATTACTCCAATATCAAGAACATTCCCCAACGACTTCTATTCCATTTTCTGTTATGGCTCAGTGACCTAGCTTGAAAGATTTAATCTGATGTTTTTGAATTCCATTAGGTATTTTGAAGGAAATTTTCCACACTTCCTATTAACAGTTGCAACTAATGTGACTGATGCTGCAGTAACTAGTGAGAGTCTCTATACCAGATGCTAATCAATGTAATTTTTAGGGCAATATCTGTTAGAGAGAGAATTCACTTGTCTAGGTGAATGCTGCTTTCTGTCTGAACAACTCAGTCATATTTACTATTGTGCTATAGGAGGCAAATCCTATGCAACTCCTACATTAAGTAGACTGGAGGAAACACAAGTCTGTCCAGCTTATACTACCTATTGCTATTCAATATAAAAAGACGGATTTTATGGAAAAGGCTCATGACCTTAAAAATACTTGCAGGGCTTATTTTGCATATAAGTAGGCTGCATTTATGCAAAGGTTAAACAACTTTTTCTTAGAATAGTTTTCCTTAAACTTTTAAACTATATTGATTCTTCTACCTTTACCATTAGGTTGATCAAGTTTGCTACTGAAAAAATAACACCTGCAAAATCCAACAATTTACTGCAGAAGAAATGTTAGTGTAGTAGTTCTATTGATTTTTCTTTTTTCCTCCCCTTCCTGTGTCCAATTTCCTATTTTATGTCATCTTGTCTGAACTTACGGATTTATAAACCAGCTCCTTGAACAGTAAAACCATTTGCCATTTGGTGGAATTGGCTGACATTTCATTTTTGCTGTGCAGATTGCGGATAATGTTGACATTATTTTGCTGAGCTCTGTACTACACCACTAACATATCGCTCATGACTGAATCTGAAATGCTTTCACTCTTGTAGTATAATAACCTGCATTTTCTCTGTTAAATAAATTATGTAGATTTTGCTGAGAGAAAATAGAAATTATGTTGCAGCATGGTAAAATAGAAATTGCATTGAAGTAGCAAAGTACAACACTAAAGTCTATGCATGAAGGAAGAAAATCCCATAGATAAGGAGTTTAGTCTTGATATCTATAAATCTTGCACAGATATGAGCAACATTCATGAAATAGGCTTAAACCCAGACTATATCAGCATTGTAGTAATGCAAGATTTTTCATTTAGAGGCATATAACTTTCTGCTTGCATCACATGAAAATGAAAATTCATTTCAAGTTCTAGGCATAATTCCATACTTGCCCATATGTGATTATTTTTGCTGGAAAAGAAACCAGCTAGCAGGATCGCAAAGTAGCTTTGAGTGACCAGGAGCACAGAAATCCTAGGCAGATTTTTATTAACTTGGCAGGCAATTATCAGTGAGTTTGTTTTTATAAGGTTTTAAAATCTACATCTATAGATTTATTTGTAAATCAAACATTTACTTTGAAAGTTTTACTTTACCTCCTGCTGAAAGAGAGAGAGAGGTGGAACTAGGGAACTGATTTTAAATTGTCTGTGGTCCTGATACAATCTGTCCAGAATTCATCATTATCATACCAATGATCTCAAACAAGTCCCTTATTCTTACGCATTTATCATTGCCTTCTTCACTATTCTTCGTACCTTTGATTAGATATGCTTTGCCAGACAGTGGGTTTTTTGTTTCTGTAACACATTATGGATCATATGCTGCCATCCTTCTCCATGCTAAATTGTAACTTCTGCTGTGTTGGAACTAATTGTCGACAGTTAAGATTACAATTAACAATTAAGACGTTACTTACTGTGATTAAAGGTGACTGTATGTCATCTTCATTGATGGCTTTTCAATCACATGTTCCACAATCCACATTCTTCCAATGACCAAACAGGTGTGCAGTTTAAAATAAAAGATGCAAACAACCCTGTGCATTTGAAATTCTTTCCAAGATAGACTAATTATTCAGTTTCTTGTAGTCAAATAGACAAATTTCACTTTATATTTATAAATACGGAAGGCAGATTTTTCATCAAAACCAAATCTTTCTTCTGTTTCCAACCCAAATCTGAGAAAAATCAGTGGAAAGAACTTAAACTCTTTCCATTGGGGGATGGGGAATGGGGGTTGTGACCACAGCAGTTTCTCTTTGCTTGCTCCTTCCTCCTCACACTTTTCCCTTGCTCCAGTGTGGGTCCCTCCCATGGGATACAGTCCTTCAGAAATTGCTCTGGTGTGGGTCTGTCACAGGTCACAGTTATTTCAGGGAATATACACCTGCTCTAGCATGTGGTCATCCCTGGGCTGCCGTGTGGATATCTGCCTCGCCATGGTACTCCGTGGGCTGCAGGTCGATCTCGGCTCTGGCACCAGAGCACCTGCTCACCTCCTTCTGCTCTCACCTTGGTGTTACAGGGCTGTTTCAGTTTGCTGTTCTTCCCCCCTACCCCTCCTCACAGAGGCCACCCCTGCTGCCAGCACTTAGGCACAGATGCTCAATGCAACTGTAGTGTAAATATATTGATAAAATATTGATTTCTTTATCACCATTTCATGTAGAGTAACATTTTCACACATTTCAATGACTTCATCAGCATTTACTTATTTTGTACTGTATATGTAGACGAATTACTTGTTGCTAGGGAGACAAAAGGGTTTTTCACTGTTTGTACAGTTTATGCTGTACAGAATAAGAAACAAACATTACCTTGGCTGGCGTGTTTTGCCAGTAAGAACTAGTGGTAGCTAAGACAGCACTAAAATGTAAAATATGAAGTAATTACACTTTAATTTTTAATAAAACAGTACTTTTTCCATGGGGTTTGGTATTTCTGTTGTTCATCAATAGAACAACTGAAAAAAGAGATAGAGAAGTATTTGAATGATCTTTCCCTTCTCCCCATCAGGGTAGTTTCTCAATTTTGAAAATACCTTAGCATTTTTTTAATATTAATTTTGTACAATTAAAACTATTGATGGGTATGAACTAAAGCATTATATCTCAGCTGCCTGAATTTCTTTTAGCCTTCTAGCTAAGAAATAACAGTTTTCCCTAATTGTTTTCTGGTTTCTGTTTTTAAGAACCTTCAGCATCTGTAAAACATAATGGCATGTCTATGTTGATTTAATCTCTTTTGGAATTTACAAGTTGGGGGCGTGCTACTACATTTGACACCTGCAGGTGCATAACTAAAAGATTGATTGACCTTTTCTTAATCAATACATCTTCCACAGTCTTTAAAGTGACTTACTTCACTGGCAGACTTGCATTTTGGGGCTGCTGCAGGCAAACACAAAGACACATTTTCAGGAAAAATAGCTTAGAGTTGGCCAGACTAGTAGCAGAGATTTACAGGAGTCCCATCAGAAACATAACGTTCTTGTACTGCCTTGAAACCTCCTATTTTCACAGATGATCAAGCAAACGAAAATTATGTGACTACTTAATCAGCTGTGAGAAACTGGCTTTATGACAAGTGCGCTCCAAGGCGCTGCCTGCAGAGGCTGTGGCATGCTGTTCGGTCTCCTTGCTGCTTCATCACAGCACTGCACTGACGGAAGCACGGGGGCAGTGACTAATGGCAGCGCTTTCCCAGTCCAGTTTTCCACTTTGCTGTAGATTTTCTGTGTGATCCTGAACATGAATTGGTTTAAGTTAGTAAGTTAACCAGGGAGCTGAAATAGGTTCCTGCTGCTTTGGACTGCAAAATCTAATAGCACCTAGTTTACATGCTTAAATCATGCTTAAATAAGATGAATTTGAGTTTGTCTTTTGACTATGTTTTCTGCATAGTCAGCTTGTCATTTTGTGCGTTTAGCTCTTGCCTGAATTTTATTTCCAGCTAAGGCACCAAACATATGTAGATGGTTAAGCCTAGGGTTTTCCATATGTACAGATTATAACAACCAGTCATTATTATACATTTTTATCTCTGAGTTTTCATACTTGTTTTTTTTTTTTTAAAAAAAAAAGTATTTTTCCTTCCTACCTTTACTAAATTGAAAACAACTTCTAATGTTTTGTCTTTGGAGTAAAGGATGGCTAGATTCAGCTTCAGTAAAATTCTGTTCCATACAATACTTCGACCTGGAGTTTGAGGGGGTGGAGAGAATTCTGTTACAACCAAGCTGACTTAGACTCGGTACTGCAGTATCAATCACCTTGTTGTGTGGGAAGGTTGTAAGAGAAAACACACAGACTCACAGCACTTCTGAATTCTAATTTACTTAACTCATTCTGTAGTATGTGTCTGAGACTCCAATCACCCTGGGGTACAAGGTAAATTAAAAAGTAGCACTTTACCAAATTCACCTACTCTCTGGGTACTCAGCCCCCTGAGCTGGAAGATAGGGATGAGGAGGAGCAGAATGAAGTTCCTACAGGGAGGAAACAGTGACCTGCTACACCACTCAGACACACATGTGCCTATGGGTCCGGGTGGGATCCACCCGAGGGTGCTGAGGGAGCTGGTGGAGGAGCTCACCGAGCCCCTTCCCATCATTTATCAGCAGTGCTGGCTAACCAGGGAGGTCCCAGGCGACTGGAAGTTAGCAAATGTGACACCTGTCTACAAGAAGGTCCAGAAGGAAGATTTGAGGAGCTACAGGGCTGTCAGCCTGACCTCAGTGCCAGGGAAGGTTACAGAGCAGGTCATGCTCAGTGCCATCATGTGGCAAGTACAGGACAACTGGGGGATCAGGCCCAGCCAGCATGGGTTTATGAAAGGCAGGTTCTGCTCAACTAATCTGATCTCCTTCTAGAACAAGGTGACAAGCCAAGTGGAAAGGCTGTGGATGTTGCCTACCTGGACCTTAGTATAGCCTTTGAATTAATTTCCTACAGCCTTCTCTGTAGGAAGGCTTCTTCTGAGGTAACCGGCTGCTTATGGTTTGGATGGTTTTACTGTTCATTGAGTAAAGAACTGGCTGGCCGAGCCCAAAGAGTGGTAGTAAATGGAGTTACATCCAGCTGGTGACCGGTCACAAGTGGTGTTCTCCAGAGTTCAGTACTGGGGCCAGTTCTGTTTAATATCTTTATCGATGATCTGGATGAGGGGATTGAGTGCACCCTTAGCATGTTTGTGGATGACACAAAGTTGGGGGGAGTGCTGATCTGCTGGAGGGCAGGAGGCTCTGCAGGAGGGTCTGGGCAGGCTGGACCGATGGGCCAAGGCCAACTGTATGAGGTGCAACCAGGCTCAGTGCCGGGTCCTGCACTTGTGTCACAACAACCCCAGGCAGCGCTGCAGGCTGGGGGAAGGGTGGCTGTGAAGCTGCCTGGGGAAAGGACCTGGGGGTGCTGGTTGACACCCAGCTGCACATGATCCAGCAGTG
>JAVJGJ010000059.1:69884881-69925765 GCA_035590215.1 Microhierax caerulescens | reverse complement strand
TTTAGTCTGGAGAGGAGGAGACTTGGAGGGGATGTTATTGCTTTCTACAACTACCCGAAAGGAGGTTGTAGCAAGGTGGGGGTAGGTCTGTTCTCCCAAGTAACAAGCGATAGGACAAGAGAAAATGTCCTGAAGTTGTACCAGGGGAAGTTTAGATTGGATGTTAGGAAAAATTTCTTCCCTGAAAGGGCGGTCAAGCATTGGAACAGGCTGCCCGGGGAGGTGGTGGAATCACCATCCCTGGAAGTGTTCAAAAAACTTATAGATATGGTGCTTAGGGAGATGGTTTAGTGATGGACTTGGCAGTCCTTGGTTAACAGTTGGACTTAATGATCTTAAAGGTCTTTTCCAACATAAATGATTCTATTCTATGTTAAGCAACAACCATGAAAAAACTCTGAAAATCAGCTTTTGCAGAGGTGTTTTTTGAACTTGGCCTCCTCTAACAGATGGGCTTGTGGAGCTTATATCAGATCAAATTCAACAGTCTGAAACTCTTCTAAGTTTCAGTACAAAACCATTCCTTTAGAAAGTGAGGCAAGTTAGCATGAGCTCTTCTGTGAACAGGGACCAGCAGTCAGATTCTCTTTGTAATACTTAGCTGAATGAGTTAATGAATAGGTTAAGAAATCTGTGCTTTCTCCTACTCCTCTTTGGTCATGTTTGTTCCATTCTCCTGTAGACACTGTGTCACAGAGAGGAGGAAGAGGAGGAGGAGGATATGGCTCGTGCATATTCCTAGCCTAGAGCATCTCTCAGGATATAGTGTTCTCATGCAAGACAAGAAATATGGACCTCAGCCCTCTTACACAAAAGAGGACTTGGAACCTGTATCCTAGGCAATTTGGTCTGCAGTAGTCAGACCAAACAAACCTCAACCATTTATTTTCATAGAAAATGGCTGTTTTGTAGTACTGATGGTAATTTTAACTGTCTACTAGATAAAGATCTAGCATTACTCCACTTTGACAGAGGTCTAGTCAAATTCTTGCTGACAGTGACAATTCAAGTTATGTTTTGAAGGAGAATTTAAACAAATAAGAAAATGTATTAAGAATTATAATGTTGGTATCATGCCTAAATCTAGATAGAGGCACATCTTACTGGTCTTTCTGTGTGCTGGTTGGAGCTGTTATCCATTTACATAAGCAATGCCATTTCTGGAATGGCTGGGTTTTCCTCTGTCTCATGTAAAACACTTTCTCTTCTCTGGGCAAAAAAAAGAAATAGTATTGAACTCTTCACACAGATCACTGTGAGCCAGCTATTAAAGTCTGCAAAGCAACTCATGAATTTGTAATAAAGACTTCAGTCATTTTATGCAGAAAAACCTAGACATGAAAAGTACTTGAGCAATAAAATGAAATTTAAGGGACAATTAACTGCTCTTGACTATATGTAACCTTTGGGATAATTATAATTTCACTGGGTTTTTTCATCTGTATAAATAAATAATAATAGACTATTTCCTAAAGTTTAAATCTACATTCAATAACTGTAGTTTAAATGCTAATAGGTATATGTAATTTCTGCTACTCAGTACATGGATCTTGATATTATTACAAGAACTTAAATGTTTGAAGATAGTCTATGGGTTAGAAAAAAACTATAGACAATATTCTGTTTTTTCAGAATTTTTTTATTTGTCTATGGCTGACAGATTTTTTTTTTTTTTAATTCAAATGCTTCAGGCTGCAGAAGAAATATGATTCATTTAAGTTCATTGAGTGACTTCCTGGGTAGTGTAGGCCTTGTGTATTCAACATGCACTGCACTGTATCTTTAAAGCTGGAACTCCATTTTTGTTCTTACATTAATGACATACAAAATGAAAACGACCTTCTGGTAGGTAAGCTATCTGTTAGATGATGTTTGTGTTTAATTATGCATTTCTTTAATAATTCTACTGTTAGTAGATTCTGAACAAGTAAATCCATAATATCCTGGGCTAAAATTTAAGGGATGGCAACATTTAAGGAGTTCTATAGAGGCTTTTCAAGATATGCCTAAGAACTAGTGTTAGTGATTCAGCAAAACACTTAACTGCCTGCTTAATTCTAAGCATGTGAGTAATTTTGGGGTAAATATTATATATATATATTTATAATATATATATAAATACTATATATAGTATTACAGTATCAGTACTATATCAGTATGATTTCAAAATATGATTCAATTATTCTAGTAATGTTTTGCTGCATTTGGAACAAATTATTTGGATGTTAGCAGTAAGAATAAGATTTATTTTTAAACTTAATGTAAAACTTGTTTGACACAATGCTATACCAATGCTACAACACCATGTACAGAGAGATGCCTTTAGTCCTGCATGTATAGAATACTGTGCTTTCTGTGTTTTGTATATTGAAATGTCTTTTATGTGTATTTTTTTCTTATCTTTAATGTTCTCTTAGGAATGGAATATCTTACTTCTGTATGATACTGGTTTTGTTATAAAGAATATGCTTGCAACAATGCAAAATGAAAGATGGTGGTTGCCAGCTGTATCTCTCACAGATGTTCTTGTTAATTTTAAGCCATATCCAACCATCTACTGCTTCCCTTCATGCAGATGTCCACCCTCTCCTACCCAAAGGTCAATGAAACAGATTTATAGCTGACATTGTGGTTCTGTCTCAATGCATACTGAGGAGATGGTATACTGTTTTAGGCTGTTTAAGGGCTATGATCCTCTGAAAGAGGAGGAGGAAAAAGCACAAGTAGATTTCCCTCCTATCATCCTGAACGGTGGGTAGAATGCAAATATAATTAAAAATAAAGCTTTTTTCTAGCAATTAATTTTGTGAATTTTATTCAGTGCTGTATTGTTTACTAGCAGTTAAACAGTGCTTAATTTACACTACGTATCAGGGCTGCAAAAAGCCAAGACTGCTTCTAAAAATGCAGACCAAGTGCCTGAAAGTCAGTCTTTAACTCTAACATAAAGAATAAGGCTACAAGTCTTACAATTTAATGTCTGTCTTTCTCAATACACACTACTGAGTCTGAGGCCACTGGATAAATTGCATGGGAAAATGACCTATATAAATACTTCCAGATCAATAAAAAGCAAGCCTACATGCATGGCTAACATAGCAAGAGGATTGTTTCTGAAGTGGTTTTTATAGACAGCAATTTCTTTTTTTGAACCATGCTTTCTGCTTGGGTGTATAAACACTCCCTAGGTGACAGGCAAATACGATAAAAGCTTTTCAAAAGTGCAGTGATGGGGATTATAAAAGGAATTCAGACAGAGAAAAATAATAAAGATGGAAATGTTTCATTAGTAACAAAACAGTACACTATTGTTGATGATCACAACCGCACAAAGGTCCAGTGAGACGCTTTGTAACAATTATTTTCCTCTTCTCCTTTGAAAGAGGAATCTGTAGGTTGTCAGGGATAAAATGGGTTTGTCTTATTCCTGGAAATGGAATAATCTGCTGTCACTAGTTAAAAAAAAGAAAAAAGTTGGTAATTGTCCTGACTGCTAGTCCCAACTCCTATTAACTAGTGGATCATCATGGAGTGCAGGCTCTAAAACTATACAGCCATGTAGTTGGTGTCTGTGGCATCTGGGATTCTCTGACCTGAAAGTGGGAAGTAACTGGTGATCAATCATCTTAGCAATGTGGTTCTTCTTCAGTACACAGATATGTGGATTTTTTATGTATTATGTACAGCTAATAAATATTCTGTTATTGTTGATAACAGCTATTAGTAAATTTTTCAGTACTTGTTTTCTTAGAACATATTATGAAGGTCTTGAAGCCAGATAAGACCTTTTGATATGGTGAGACGGGTAGGTATTGGCATGGTGGGTTTAGCAGCAGTGGCAGAAAAATATTTCTATTCATTACAGGAGAAATGAAAAGGTGTAAGGGGTTAAAAAGGCAAGAGCATTGATGGTACTGTACATGTACCTTTAAGGTGGTGTTTGGAACATGTACGGATGAGGTAAGAGAGACATCACTCCACGGGTATCTCTGTGTTTATCTTTATGCCTTTGTACAAGTCTAATAGGTGACCCTATTTTTTTGTTGTTGCATGCTTTTCTCAAAAAGAGTGTTTGAACTGTCTTTACAGTTCTGTAGTTAAAAGATACAACTGTGATATTTTTAATACTTAGTTGAAGTATATTACTTTTGAAAAGCTTCAGAAGAGAATGATCAAAGACACTCAATGGCTTCCACGTAAGAAATAATTCAGTAGGACACTTCTCTTAACCCACAAAAAAAGAGACAACTGAATGGGCTTACAACAGAGGACTGTAAAATAATGAGTAGCAGGGAGAAGGTGAATGTAAAGGTGAATATAGAATGACTGTTCATCCTTTCTTCCAATACAAGAACCATGAGACATCAAATGACTCTGACAGGCAGCAGGTTCAGTGGAAATTCCTGCCACACAACGTTGTAGGTACTAGAAGTTCATGTATATTCAGACAGTGACTGCATCTAATGGGTCTTTATTCCGTGGATTTGCACGATGAAACCTCTGGATCATGTGAAGGACTTACTAAACCCTGTAAGAATGATACAATTATCCCTATATGCATCCCCTTGCATACTTTCTTCCTGGATGATTGTGACTGGCCATTTGTGGGTATGGTGTATTGGGCTAGACAGACCTTTTATCTGACACAGGATAGCTTTTTATTTGATTATCTGATCCCCTAGCTGAGTGATGTTTTTGTCACTGTTGTCTGTCAGATTACATACTTTAGCAGTTAAAAAGGTTTGTAGGAAGTTACAGTGGTCTCAGAGATACGTTTTTTTTCCTTCTTTCCTAGAACCTGTAACACCCAACTGAATGACACTGATCCTTTGTATTTTAGGATCATCCCAGCTGTAACAAAAGTGTTATTGGAGAGACTTGCTATACTATTATTTTGCTTACAGAATGGTGAGCCTGTCTTTAACAATTAAAATATTGTTTGATTGCATTGTTCATTTAAAATTAGGAGCCAGGTAACAAACACTCATGTTTCTCTGGAATTTATAAGAAGTGTTTTGAGTCAGGAACACCTTTTAACTTTCCAGAAATACGGCCTACAGGAGGCCAGTCCGGTGATGTTCTGTCCCACACGTGGAGACGGAAGGCACCAGGAGGCCGCAGCCTCACAAGTACTTACAGCCCTCTGGGGGAGGACAGTGCTTGGCAAGTATAACACACTAAAAAGGAAAATAATCTGAAAGCTGGGAGGTCATGACAGCTGTGGATCTTGGTAGAAAATCTCTTCTGATGTAGGAGCTCCTGTCCACCACTGCACAGGGCCCAAACAAGACTAAGCTGAAAGGCACTGTGTACAGACCAGACTTACGCATTACACTGATGGGTACTTTCCCCATGGAAGATTTGTCATTTAGCTGAGAGAAAATAGCACCCTTAGGAAGCTGTTTGATAGCACTGATCAGAAAGGTTAATGACCGTGTAGACTTCAACAAAAAAATTTCCTGTCCAGGCAGAGATTCCCTGCTCAAGATCATAATTTATGTCTGGATTGAGCTGACTCAGTAGCACTCCAGTTTTTCCAAGTGTGTAGAAAGAGAAAAACATAAAATAAAAACCACATATAAAGTAATTATTTCTCAGGCTCTAACAATGACAATATGTGTATGGCAATGTGTTTACATCTAGCTTCTAACTACTGCAGCTGAAACTTCCTCAGGGTGGTGAAACACTGGATGTCTCATCGTTGGGAAAATTCATGGTTGGATGGGGCTCTGACCAGCCTGATCTAGTTGAAAATCTTGAAAATGTCCCTGCTCGTTGCAGGGGGGTAGTTGGATTAGACGACCTTTTAGTCTAGAATGTCAAATTGCTGTTATAATGAGGAATTAAATAATGTTATACACTAGTTATGATATATTCAGAGAAATATGCTTACCATTTATTAAAAAGCCTCATCAGACACCTGCCTTAGGATTTTTTACACCTGTTAGTAACAGTGATATATTAAAAACAATAAACAATAAGGATCCTGCTAAAGACGCATCATTAATAAAGTGGCAATGGGCCAAATCAGTAAGACATCATCACAATCATACATAAACAGCTTGCTTTGTACTGTAAATTTTCCTTTACCAAACCATATTCTCATTCCTAGATGCTTTCTAAGTGAATGTAAAAAAAAATGTTAACAATATCCATTGTGTAAAATATGTCCAGAAGATAAAGGAAGTAATGAACTGTTGAGGGAATCTCTTGTTGGGTTATGAAACTGGAATACACTTTTTAATGGCATACAGCAGTTGTTTGCAAAGGCATTAACCAATTTATCTTACTAAAGAAGGAAGATATGCTTTACTTTGTGATGAACTGATAGTGTTATGAAGAAATTAATTTTTTTTTTCTCTTGGTAAATTTTCCCTCAATTCAAATAAGATTCATAAAACAAATATTGTAATATCTGTATATAAAAGAAATACTTTGGCACTTCACTGGAACTTAATATCTGCTTGAACATTCATCTCTTATGGATACTGAAAATAAATCTAGACTAAAGCATAATAAGAATAACATTAGAATAGTTGAGCAAGCTGGAAAGATGTCGAATATGCAAGCTATTTATCCATTTAATTTGTTGAAATAGAAGTGAGGAAAATACAACCTTAATATATTATATTTATTATATATATAATATATATAATTATATTAATATAATCTTAATTGCTTGTTTAACAACTAGAGGACTAAATGTCAGTCATTCCTTACACAATAAAAGTCTTAAAAAAATTCATAATGTGCCCTCTACTATAATCTCTTTTAGCATTTACCTACTCTCTAGTCTGGTAACATATCATTGAAGCTACTTTTATCACAGTAATTTCTAGACCTGCTGTCTTCGTAAAGAGCCAATATCAGTGCTACCTGTTATTTATTTTTATAATCAAAGCAAACCCAGCTAGTCAGGTTATTTTATTTCTTCACTTTGGGACACGAAACCTGGGTTTGGGCTTAAATCTGGTTTGGGGCTTGAAAATTTGATAAAGGGAGCATTCACAGATGGCAGTTTTCCTACCTTTTATCACTTCTGTGCTAATTTCTTGACAGCCTCCTTTCAGCTCAAACATTGATTGGAAGGTATTTTGTGAGCCTAGTTACAGAACCACAGGTCCTCATTTATAAAAACATCTGGGTTGTGTAAGAAAATTTCTGTACCTTTCAATGTAGGTGAGATTTTACAGGGGCTAAACTAGGACAAGTACAGAGGGAAAGTGAGTAATCATAGATTATCATTGTAAATAAATTCAAGGCAACCATAGAATGAAATAACAAAATTGATTTCTAACTGCTTTTTAAGACAGTAGCATGCCAGGATTTGTTAATTTCTTCTTTTTTTCTAATTAAAAGTTTCTAGCCCAAGTCAATAAAGAATAACACTGGGATTTTTCTTTTAAGAGATAATAAATTATGAATCTGATTGTTAAGAAAACAAGCAAAAAACTTGAAAACCTCCAAGATAATGAATTTTCTACCACACAAGAGAAAGTTAGTGCGAGCAGGAGATGCTACTCCTCTGTAAATGTGAGAGCTGAACTTGTAGCATTTCTAAAAGCTAGTTTACTATTATCAAAAACAAATATTTATCTCCTTTTCTGGAAAATAAGTGAATCTGGGGAAAGGAGGTAAAACTTTGCTTTTTGGACTGTAGGCTGCTGTCACAGCATGTATCTTACTCTTCCCAGTAGCAACTGATTCTTCAGTGCTTGATGCATGTTTTAGGAACTTGAGTAAAGAAGTAAATATATGAAAGAGGTTTCACAGAAAGTCACTGGGCTTTCCAGGGTGTATCTATACTTGTGTAGATGTTACCGACTCAGGCTGTCCTGATGAGTAAGAGTTTAAAGATGTCTGCTCTTCTGAATTGCCTGTTTCAGTTTTTCTCCCTTCATCTAATTAGTAACTCTGTCTTTACCTGGGTTGAGCTCCTAAAGGCTGAGAAACCTTGTTTGCCAACTTGATATTAGTTTTCGTTTCTGCTTGTGGTGAATTACTCCTGAGTGACGTGAAGTTGTGAATGGTATTGCTGAACAGCCTGCATGTCATACGAGCTATAGATGGTCTTGCTGTACTGTTCTTACCTTGTCACGAGAGACGCAGGTTGTCAAACACATGCATGACCTCAGCTGGAGGTGTTGGTTATTACCAGCCATTCTCCGATGTGGATCGGCTCCGCAGCTGCAGGACAGCTTGCAACTATCACCTTTGGCTGTAGAAAATGCATTGCTGGATTCTGTAAGTGCAGAATAGAGGGCAAGAAAGCTTGAGGTGGGGATGAAAGGGAGCAGATGTTTTGAGGTGGGGGTTTTGAGTTTGGGAGTTTTGAGGGGCAGGGATTTCATGTGGTGAGGGAGTTAAGCAGGCACCAACAGGGGCAAGCAGCTAGCAGATTCATTTGGCAAGTATTAACTGTCCTTTAGAGGTAAGCATTCAGATAGGTTTAGTAAAAGGCTGCAAGAATCTTAATTTCGTTAACACGAGCTATAGAGGGCTATAATTTGGAAGTGCAACAGCTGAATGAGCCATAAAGGAATTAAGTTATATGTTTATGTGTGAAGGAAATCCCTTCTGTTTCTGAGTCTGAGCTCAGGTATTTGGACTTTCTATGCCATTTTATTGGTTGTTATGAGAGAGGTTTATTAAACAAACAAACTGAAACAGTAGTTTCCTCATCTGTAGCTGAGAGGCAAATCCCATGGACTTCAGTGAAAAGATTGTGCTCTCAGAGTTTTTGAAAATAACACACTACATTCCCAGAATCATGAATTTTGCAGATCTTGACTTTCCTAGCTCTTTGCTATTATGATGCTCTTCACCAAGGCTTTCTGGGCTGAATTTTCTCCTCCCTATAGTCTGCTCTCCTCTTAAGCATTTAGTTTTGCACAATGCTTCAGGTAGATTCTTTTTACAGCCATAACCCCTGTGGTCTTTAATGTGATGCTTCAAATCCAACATATTGCGTTGCAGATTGGTGAAACATCACACCTAGCATTTAGCATAATTTTTTTTGTTGTTCTTTTAACGATTTAAATGAAGTATCTTTGATTATAATGCTTTGCCTTACTTTCACTCCAGCTGACACACACTTTTTTGTTTAATGGAATCTGTTTTGTTAATTGCATGTTATTCCTACTTTCAGTAGTAGTTGCAGAACCTTCCAGTTCAGGTGCTGTGTTAATGTAATTAATGTGCTCTTACCCTCACTCTCAAGTAATTAATAGAGTTGAACCTACCAGTGATCCTCAGGACAGGTATTACGCTTGCCTTTTACTGCCCTTTGTTAATGGCCCTTCTGCTGGCAAGAGGGTTCATGTCCCAGACAAACAATTAATTTTCAAATGTGTACTTGTGAAATGCTTTGTTAAATGCACATTTTTAGTAGTACACACATGGTGGCCATTAATTCATTCTGCTCTATGCTTGTGCCTGGAACAACTGCTAACAAGCTGTATCTATAGCTTGATGCTGTGAGCAAATAACTTTTCTGGAATGGAATACAGTGTTCCTATAGTGTCAGGGGATCTGACTGCAGAGGGCAAGGAAGGAATTGCAGGAGAAGGGTTGAGGCAACTGTGATGTGTATCAGATACCGAATGAAGGTAAAATGAATGCTGAGATATATTGTCACAACAATGGTTTCCAGAAAGTCTCGTTTTCACACCTTATCTTTCTTTTGATTAAAATTGTAGGTCTGGCTGAACAGAACTTGATTTGGCCTGTGACTATGCAGGCTTTTATACTCTCCTTCAAACACAATTATAGTAGTGAAGTAAGAAAAATTGATATGAATTTTGAATGGTTCTGGGTCTGTCGTCTTTTCCTTCTAAAATTTCTAAAATTTTCTGTTATTTGGGGTTTCAGAACTGTAAAATAGTCAGCGCTATCCAAGGAAATTGTTCCTTCCAAAAAGATTGAGCAAATATCTTCCAGGCTTTAGGACCAAATGGACGTTCTTAAAACAATTTTTCAGATACACTGATAAGGTTATTGATGAATATTAGAAATGTTCTGAAGCAAGGAATGTCAAGGTATGGGGAACAAAGAAGTTAATAAGCTACTAAAAGAAAGCAAATGGAATGCCATAGAACAACTAAGCTGGAAATGAGGGAGAAAAGATCATCACTAATGATACTTAGATATACTTTTTGCTAGGTAAATCTAACCTTCGATTTATTTGTTTTATCATATTCAGAGTATCAGACATTTCAGTTTTTCAATTCACCGTGTTTACTAGGACAATGTATTTCTCAATAACAATAATAACAATAATAATGTAAAATACAATAGTTTAAGTAGCAGAGATTATTTAATAACACAAAGCTAAGGAAATTTACTGCTTATTCTCATCTGTGAATCAATTGAATATAGCAGTTCTAGATGCTATACACTTGTAACTAAGAGAAGGATTTGTAATGTGATAAAAGGAAGACTAGGGAAAACATGGGCCCTCTCCAGAAGGAAACAGGAGACCTGATTACCTGGGACATGGAGAAGGCTGAGGTACCCAGTGACTTTTTCAGCTTGTTCTTAAGCAACAAGTACTCCAGCCACACCACCCAAGTTGCAGAAGCCAAAGGCAGGGACTGGGAGAATGAAGAAACACCCATTATAGGAGAAGATCAGCTTTGAGACCATTTTAGAAAATTGAAGGTGCACAAGTCCATGGGAAGTGGTGAGATGCACCCATGGGTCCTCGGGGAACTGGCAGATGAAGTGGCTAACCATGATATTTGAGAAGTCATGGCAGCCTTGTGAAGTTCCCACAGACTGGAAAAGGGGAAATGTAACCGCCATTTTTACAAAGGAATACCCAGGAAACTGCAAGGCAGTCAGTCTCGCCTCGGTGCCCAGCAAGATCATGGAGCAGATTGTCCTGGAAACTGTGCTAAGGCACATGGAAAATAAGGAGGTGATTGGTGACAGCCAACATGGCTTCACTAAGGGCAGGTCATGCCTAACAAATTTGATGCCACCTACAATGGGGTTACAGCATTAACAGTCAGGGAAGAGCAACTGCCATAGTCCACCTGGACTTGGGTGAAGCATCTGACATTGTCCCATACAATATCCTTGTCTCTAAACTGGAAAGACATGGATTTAATGGGTGGACCTCTCAGCGAATAAGGAACTGGCTTTATGGTCGCACTCAAAGAATTGCAGTGAATGTCCAAGTGGAGACCACTGACAAGTGGTGTTCCTCAGTGGTCCATACTGGGACTGGTGCTGTTCAACATCTTTGTCAGCAAAATGGACAGAGGGATTGAGTGCACCCTCAGAAAGTTTGCTAACAAGACCAAGCTGTGCAGTGCAGTCAACATGCTGGAGGGAAGGGATGCCATCCAGAGGGTGCTGGAGATGCTTGAGAGCTGGACCTGTGCAAACCTCATGAAGTTCAACAAGGCCAAGTGCAAGGTCCTGCTCCTGATTTGGGCCAACCCCAGTATCAATGTAGGCTGAACAGAGAATGGATTGAGGGCAGCCCTGAGGAGAAGGACTTCAGGGTGCTGATGGACAAAAAGCTCAACATGGCTCAGCAGCATGTGCTTGAAGCCCAGAAAGCCCACCAAATCCTGGGCTGCATTAAAAGAAGTGCAGCCAGCAGGCTGAGGGAAGTGATTCTGCCCCTCTGTTCCGCTCTTGTGAGATCCCACCTGGTGTACTGCCTTCAGCTCTGGGACCCCCAACATAAGAAAGATGTGGACCTGTTGGAGTGACTGCAGAGGAGGGTCATGAAGATGATCAGAGGGTGGGAGCACCTGTCCTATGAAGACAGACTGCCAACATACCAAATTTAAGAAGATGTGAAAACATAATATTCTGAAATTTCATTATGGAAATTTTATTCTTTGCTTTTTTGTTAAAGGGTAATTTAAAATAACTAAAACATAAGTATAAAAGAACTTGAGTAAAAATGGAAATGTAAAAGTCTGAAATGTAATTAAAACCCCCAAACAAACCAACATTTTTCAAAATAAAAAATTACCGTAATTTGCTTAATTAGCAAATCTTACTGATGTCAAATATGTATTTTGTAAAAATAAAATAAGTACACGATAAAACATCACCTGAAGTCTAAATCACTCCTTGTATTTTTTCTATATGTAATCAAATAACTGAATGAGACTGCAAGTTATTTTATCTGAAGGATTCTCTAATTCCGGCAGCGGTGATTACCTACAATAGCATGCATAAGAGAGAGCCCATGTGAAACTCTCCTGCTGATTGGAGTCCTTTCTGGTCACAGTTGCCTGTCATTTGTTAAAGCCATACAAGGCACAATCAACAAGCAATTTCTAGCCCAGAGCATAAAATCTTGGAGCTGAACCATTTAGAATAGAGAACTGAGTTCAAATATATTTAGAATGCATTTATTTAAATCTTTTGTTGTCTCTGAATATACAAAAATTGAAAAATATCCAGTTATGTTCTTTCTGAAGGATCCGGAACCATGTTACAGAAATGCGGATTGGAGCAGGGGGTCTTATTTTAGGCTTGGGTGACCAGCTGATACCTCCATATTCCTTGCTTGTTTTGGATCAGTGGTTTTGTTATATGTTTCTGCATTATTTTTGCAAGACACTGCCTCCATATCTGCTCTCTAGCATAAGCAATATTGCATTCCACATGTAGTCTTAAATTATTGCTTCATTAGCAAATGATTAGTTAACTTCATTAGTGTGCTGGTTTGAAAGAACAAACCTGCAGGCAGACCTGAGTAGAGCAGAGACGTACATATATTGCCCCACGTCTAATGAAATACTATGCGGAGCTGAGGGAAGACAGAATATGACTTTAAGCCCCTGCAAGTTTTGAAAATAACCTTTTAATCAGAGGTGTAAAAAATCAGAACGAAAGATTACGGCTAATCCTTAAGATTGCCCCTTATTAACATGAAATCTAAACTTTCATAGCTTTACATCATGTTGTATTAAATAGCATCAAGTTAAAAAACTTTAATAGGGCTTGGGAAAACCTGAATCAGAAATTAACATCTTACTGGAAAGAGAATGAACATTTTTTTTTGTCTAAGGATATTATTTTATTAACAAACTCGCATGGGCAAAAGGTATATCTAATTTCAAGTTAGTATTAATCCACATTTAACTTTTTTTTTTATTTTACTAATTCACAATTATTTACCTAGGTTAATTTATATGACAGGAAAATCTGAAGTCACTGAAGATTTTGAAACAGTTGCCTTGTTTTCAGACATGCTTCTGTTTTTTTTTATTTGTGAGGAAATACCTCAACACAGGCAATATGAAAGATGCATTTTGGAGATTTGGCTTCAACTGAAGGAAAAATGTTTTTGAAGAAGTATCTTAAACATCACAGAAGCTTTTCAGAGGGGGTTATGTGTAGACTTCGATGCAGGAAAAGCTGTAAATAAATGAATATTCAAGGTACCAAATACATTTAGAAAACTGCTTAATAGACCTGTGAAAAAGGCAAAGAGAGTTTGCACCCCCTTTTTTATTAGAATTAAATGTTTAATTCTCCTATCTGTATTGCCACCTCTCTGAAAAACAGAATAAATGACTTTTACTTTCTTTCCCAGTAAACCTGTTGCCAGATGTAAAAGACAAAATGTCACACTTCATTGTTTCCATGGCATGAGCAGCATTTCAACTAAGTTGTCACTGTTCATTCCCAACAGCCCTTTCCACAGATCTGACTCATTACAGATTTGAATTTAATTATAAAGACACTGACTTTAGTGGTTTACATAAATCAATATGAAAGGCTAGAAAACCTGTTTTTCTCAAAAGTGGTCACTAACAATGATAGGCTAATAATTTAAGACAATGTTATTTAAATGTAATTTACATGATATCTTTATACAGATGACAACTTAATCATGCTCTTTTTTTGCCGTAGAGTGATATGCTTCTACCTGCGCCAGTTCTAAAAAAATCCCTGCTACTTACTGGGTATGGAAAGCTATGATTTGTCAGCACGTTTTACAACATAGTATTCAAGGGACGCGCGCTGCATGGAATCTTTCATTTTGGTTTATTGGGGGAAAACAGCTATAAGGAAGGGCCCTCATAAAAGACAAAATAAGTTTTATGACAGCTGTCTGTTTCAAAATGCAGTTAACAGTAAGTAATTAAACCACAATAACAACTAAAATAGTATTCTGTAATATCAGAATAAATATTTATACCTGTGTTAAATAGCAATGAGGTAACGAAGGGCCACTGGTAAAGAATAAGTAATAAACACACTGCAGTATAAATATTAAATTAATTATCAGCATACAAGTGTACTGTGTCAGAAAGCTCCTGCTTTATAAAGACCTTGATATTATTACCAGCTCATGTGCATGTGTCTCCTGTACTCACACGCAGATACATACACACAGAGGAGAACCAGCAGGAAAGAGGCTCAAAGGGCGAGCTTTAATTCATCTCATCTAAACTCTATAATGAGCAAGAAGATAAAGGACACATGTCAAAAGCCTTTCATTCTACCTGTTTTGAACCAGTCTTTGCAAGCGCCTTTCTTTTTTACTATAGTGGGAACTACCACGCTAACTTCAACAGTCTTCTAGTAGGATGCATTTTGTACATGTTGGTGTGTTCTGTGCCACCTGTATAATTTTTAGTGGGCAAAGTCTATGGATCTTTTCAACATACCTCCATAAGACCAGATAATATTTTTTTTAATATAAATAACTCAAATTTTATTTTTATCAACGGGTATACACTGGCTTAAGAAAAATGAATTTCTACTCCAGGGAGTAAATTTTGTTTAACTGGATCACAAGGTGGCCACTTCTATGTAACTCAGTTTTTGTTAGTTTTTTGAGCAGCCATTGTCAAGTATCAACGTCTTAGTTGTCTGAAATGTGTGAAAGGTAGCAGACCCAGGCAAAATTTACTTTTTTTGAAGTGGATGCAGGTCAGCATGCCTGAAACTGGCTAATACACTTTGTATGCATCTCTTTTGTGTATCACCGTCAGAAAGGCTGCTGAAATAAGGTTTTGATTTTTCTCTAGTGAAGAACATGAGGTTCATCTGCAGGAAATCATTGAGGATTATGCGAGAGTATTTAAGAATGCTTGATTTGTGTGTTCAACAACAAACTGTGGAGAAATATGGCCATTTTTAAATACAGTACTTTCAGGATACAATTAATCTCATCTTAAGGAATGCTATAAAGGCTCTTTTACAATAACCAACTCAGAAGGGACATCCACCTTATAGAAAACTCAGAGTAGGTGAAATTGAGTTCACCCCAGTGAATGGGATTCAGCTGCCACAATGGATGTGCTATGAGACATATTGCCCCCCGCCACAGTTAGAAAAGTGCTTGCAACTACAATGAGCCCTTTGCCACATCTGCCAGCCTCTACAGGCTGCATCCTAAGAAAATCTCAGGCAGTCTAAAAAGGCAGCAGATGTCTGTTTTCAGGCAACTGAATTTTGCTTTTCGTCAATCCAACATTCCTCTTTACAACTCAGTGTTAAAGTATTAACTATGTATGACTGCAAATAACCTTAAATTTCTGGGCGGATGAGCCCAAGATACAAACAGACCAACCAAAAGCAACAACAAATCGTTGAAACCAGCATAACATAACTAATCCTTCAGCTCAGAACTGTCACTGAGGTTTTACTGCTGGAAGGTGTGACTCTTCAAAGACTACAAAAGGTAAATGAACATTTGAAAATATAAAAATGGTCATATTCAGCATCTGCACTAAAAAGCCACCCCTTGCCACACAGAAGTGTGAAGGTACTAAAGCCTTGTTTTCTGAGATGTGTAATTTTTGAATGACAGTCAGATGACCAACTGTTACATGAGACAAATACTGAAAAAGCTGGTAGGTTTTGGTCTTAAATACTACCCAAAACGTGCACCGTAAAATTGGTTTAATAATGAGGTTTTGATCACTTCTGTTCCTAAATTGAAATCTATTAGTATAACTTCAAATAAATTGTTGCTTTGTTCAGTTATAAAAATTATTTCATTTTTTCCCGTATTTTGAAGAGTGCTTCAACACAGAAATACATTAATATAAAGGTCTAAATAAAAAAATAATGAAGGTCAATCGCGTTTCTCTTTGGTGTAGAAGAAATGTGTTAGGGGTCTAGAAACTGGTAAAAATGCAGCTATGTTTTGATACCACCAAATATTAAATATAATTAATTGTCTGAACTTTCTGCTTGATAAATTTTAATAATGTATTTCAATCTATTGTGTATCACTAAAGGCAAATTTATCTGTCGGCTGTGCTTGAGAAATATTAAATTTTTTAGATAAACTCCTGCTTCTTGTGAACAAATGTATCTCTCCACAATAAATGTGAAATGGAGAGAATTCAGATAACAGTTTCAAAGATGTTCTCAGCATAAAAAACCACCATTAGATAAACCTGTATTACATAACATTGTTTACTGCAAATATCACCACATCATCAGAAAGAAGCAAAATTCCCCAGCTCCAGAAAGATCTATTTTGTCTTGTAATGTCACTGGATTTCAAGCCACTTTAGAAAATTGTAACCTATATCCACTGTCTGCTACAATGAAATCTTCCTCTTGTTTGGTTTCCCTAAGTCATTCATATCTCTGCAAAAAGTGAAAACTAGCTCTGAATATAATTAGCATCAAGTAAGGCCCTCTAGTTCTTGTATGTGAAGAAAGAGTGAATAAGAAAATGGTACCCACCATTTGCATGACACACATGATTATGCAGAACTCTATCTTACTCCAAGCTGTCTCTTTTCCAGGCTGAATTATCCTTTCTCATTCACTCCTTATGTGAAATTAATTAAATATTTTGTTGCCTTTCTCTTTACCTTTTCCAGATCTATTATGTCATTTTTGAAATGAGTCGGATTTGGTTCAAGGTTCAGATATGTGTGTGTGCCAAGTACTTAGACTCCCCTTTTAGTTAATGGAAGTTAGCAGATGAAGTGGGCAAGCTGTACTGATAAGCTGCAAAAGGACTGATAAAATTTGAGATCTATTTGTGTTATAGAACAACCTGTGCAGGTAAGACACGAGATGTGGGAAGGACACGATCCTTTTCTGTACCAGAGGCCAGGAGGTGTGGCTTCAGCATTGTCAGGTAGCCCATGTGTGGACATATGCATTGAGTCGTAGATGATTGGGCTCAGGTAAACTGAACTGTTCTCAAGATGGGAACCTGCATTTCTAGCACACCTATTGGCCTTTAAGCATAGATGTCATAATCTCCAACTTCAGTTAATCCCTCCATGTCCCCCCTCCCCACACCCTGGAGGGGATTAACCCTATGGGCAAAGTGCAAATTATCGTCGGGAAAGTAGAACTTCCACATTATACACTATGTAGAATTTATCTTCCAGATTGCTGTTTCAAACCCTCCCTCCCCCTGATTTGTTGCTGATTTTTAGATTGTTTTCTTAATGGAATAGTTGGAACGAGACCAACAATATCCTGCCTCTGTGTTAAGTATGCTTCCTTGCTTGAATACCTGAAAACAGAGGTTGCAGAGGCAAGTTTTGTGAATGAGGTGGCCTGTTCATATGCCTAAACCAGAGTGGTCTTCAGTGAAGACACTATTTTTGCTAGACGCTGACAGATTCAGTTGCAAGATACATTCCTTGAGAAAACGTTTTATATGAGACCTGTGATTCATGGAACATTTTTTTCCTTCTGGAAAAAATAGTCTCCTCTGTGGAGGTGTTTAAAGAAAAAAAATAGGCCTGGATGAGAAAAATAATTTCTTATTAAACCATATAAATTAGTAGAAAAACATGGGAGTATTTTTGTCTAGTCTGTTGTAACAAATACAAGTCTTTACTGGGGAGAAAGCAGTTTAAAGTATTTTAGAATCTTTTAGAAGTATGTCCTTGTGAATAAAAAAGTAAATTAATACTGTCATCACACTGGATGAGACAGTTTTCTGGTTAAAGATGTATCTGCCTGGAAGTCTTGCCATGTACTTGAAAAATATATAGAAGAGATAATAAAAACAAAGAGTTACTTTATCTCAGATAAGGGTTAATATTTAATCCATATATTGGGTTCAGATAAGGTGAGATGCATAACTCCTGCTTTCCTGCCAAAACAACTTTTCTATTTTTCCCAAAAGGCTTCTAATTCAGTAATTAAAATTTAATTATCAAATTAGTGAACAACTTCTTAGAGCATAATTATCATATTACCTAATAGCTTCTTAGCATTTAGACACTTAATAAAACAAGATATTTTAATATAATTGATGATTAATCTAAACCCAAACTCTAGATAGTAGTGCTGAATTCTGGAATATAGATGGAAACAGAGCGAAAGGATATACTGTGGGAGCTTCATTTGCACATCTAGATCACATCTCAGTCATTAGGAATATAAACTTCCCTGTCATGGAAAAGATTAATTGGGTAATTATTAAGAAAAACAAATGACAGCCAAATGTACTGCAAATGAGAGAGGAGTGTACTCAGTATCTCTGTGCTTCAGATGAAATGATTTTACCTTCTGCTTCTGTACGACACTTTTCCCCAGCCCCTCCAATAATATTTCTGAGGCTGTGAATTAAACACCACTGGTTTATCACTTGAGAAGTGAATCAGTATCTCTGAAATGTGTCATACTGAAAGAGACCCTCTTGTGCCTCATTAAGCATTTTTGCTTGTTTACTTTAAGATCCCACTAGAACCTGTTTTCTGCGTGAATCTGCCACAAATTATCAGTTTCTGAAGCACTCAACTTTCATATGCATTAACATGCTTGTTATTGATATTTATATTAATTGAATGACTTTAAGAACATGAATCTGTGACAAAATTTGTGGATCTTTTGTGTAATATTTAGAAGATAAATAGCATGCAAAAGCTTTCAAGAAGGTTTACATTTATAATTCCATTTCTTTTTATTTATGGAGTTGTAGTACAGTTTATTCATTTCTTTGGAAAGCAATGTCTTAATTTCTTCTGCTAATGTCTTGTTGTATGAGGCATACCTAGATGCTAATTTATCTTAGGTCACTTTATAAGATGTAGTATGTTTCACTGTTGGTGTAACATGAAATAGCTGAGCTGAAGGAATCTGAAGCAATGTATTTTTAACACTTTCAAAATAAATTTGTACAGTCTAGCAGCAGATACACCTAGTATCTCCGCTTTCAAAGATAAGAAGCTTTTTTGTTTTGTTTAGCTTGCTCTTAGCCGCATTAGCATTTAACAATCTCAATACACATCTCTCTTTCTTGCTCCTTGGAACTTTTATTGTCAGCACCTAATACTTGTTTGCTCACGCTATTTGCTTGTTTCTGTACTCATGGTACAGCACTTTTTTATTTTTTTCTCTCCCATGGCTGAAGACTCAAAAAGGGAATAATTGAGAGAATACAGAGACCATTTCTATGCAATTCAAGGAACTGTTATGTTAGGGATAGGAGCAGTGACTTTTTCAAATAATATTGAATAATCCATTTTAGTCTTCTGAAAATTACTTTGGAGTATTTAAACCATAATCCTGTAGCAGCATATACCATATTTTAACCAGAGTAGCAATACTTTTGGCAAAAGATGAAAAGATAATAACTTAATTTCTAAGCAACTAGTTCAAACGTTTCTGGAAACCGAATATTTGAATACTGAAGTAAAACATCATTAAATGTAACAACAAAAAGTATTTGTCACATTTAAAACTTTTCCATCTGTCTGATTTCAAAGATTGTTTTTTAATTCTTTGATGACTATTGTAAATTTCCCAGTTATTTCACAGCATTTCTGTAGCAATGATTTCAAACTGTTTAATTGTAATACCATCAGAAAACTTTGAAAAGATGATTAAATGCTCCAAGCAGTACTGAAGACAATAGATTTAAGGAAGAAATGGAAACAATAAACTGTTCTAGTTAATGTACTGTAACATGGCAGTGTTAGAAGTAGTAATGCATTACTATGAAATAACGTAGAATATGATGTAGCAAACTGAAATCAAAATATTTTTCTGAAATATAAAAATAACTGAAAAACTTCATTTTTGTCACTTCACAGTGCCACATGCAGGACAAGAAAACTTTATTTTGTATTTCATGCGTAAAGTCCTTAGAAAACAAAACCACGCTGCCTCTAGTCCCTGCTAAGCAAGTGGATTCACCATTTCTCGCCTCTGCTTATTTAGGGATCATATAGGAACACTTAGAGAGTTCTACTTTTTTCCATTAAGAAACAAATTTTCATTGATTCTGTAGAAGTTACTTTGCCTATGCATAGCAAAAATACCACAATCTTCCTTTTTGTCTGAAATGTCTGTGGAAAGAAAAATTATTTCACTAAATAATAACAATATGGGCCCTTTTAAATAAGCAGTTGTAGCACCATTCTCCACAATGGAATTTTAAGCATTATCTCATTAGCAAAATAATGACTATTAAGAACTATTACAAAATGAAAACCATTTATGAAAGGGATTATTCTGTGGACAGGGAAAAGTACATACAGTTCATACTATTAATGGAATGATACTTGGTACTTTGCAGCTCTTCTGTTACATATGTGCATGTGCATACATATATTTAAGCCTAGTTATATCCTTTTTCTTTTCCTCTCTCTTAACTTAGATAATACATTTTGTAAGAATTGTTTCAGGTTTCTAAGGATTGCATCTGTGAAAATCTTGAGATAAGGAATAAAAATGTGAAAATGCGGTTTTTGAACCTGCTCAAATCACTTAAATATCCACAAGCTGCTGAATATTTAAATATTCACCATTAAAAATAAAAAATCATTCTGGAGCTGGTGATAATATTTCTTACATTTTACTTTTGGAAAAGATTCTGCTCAGGGATCCAGATGCTCAGATTTCAACTACGTTAACAGAGGTCATGACATTCAGCAGAACTCAGGTCAGGCATTTTGTTGCATACTCATGTGCAGGATCCAAGTTCTAGTCTTCTGTGATTGCAAATAAACTTTTATTGACCTTTTTTTTTTAATGTCCAGGCCACGAGGATGGGTACTCTACTGTTTATTTGAAGAGAAAAGTTGATCTATGACATGTTGTAATTTAAGCTCTTGTGGGTATTTGCAATAACATTTTTGTTTGTTGATATTTTTGGAAAGAAGAAATGAAAGCTAGTTATTTTGAAGATTTATATGGGCCTTAAATGTGAGAATCTGGGTTTCTTTCTTAAAAAAAAATAATATAATGCATATGTAATTCTCATTTGCTAGATCCTGCAGTGCTTACTTTGCTGCTTTTAAATTAGCTGCTGTGTTGGGTCATAGCAGGGTGAGTTGGATTATCTGGGTAACTGGGAGTTCACTCTGAGGGTACTTCTGGCTAGCACGTGCTGATATTTGATACTGAAGATGCATTAAGAATTACTTGAGCAAAAAGAGCAAGCAGAAAGTGACCTTAACCACATAACACCAGTCCAGTAGGGTGAACTAGTATTGTGGGAGGAGGTGTAGGATCAAATAAGAAGGCAAGTCAGACGCTACAGGCTGCACCTGTAGGTTACTCAGGAAGAAAGCCTGAGTCCTACCCCTGACTTTCTCATCTATTTAAGCATTTTCTACAAGAAATTGATTGGATAACAAGCATGGGCTGCTCCAATTTCATACCCAGCAGAGATGTATTGGAAGTATATGGTAACTCCAGGCTTGCCCTTGTTTTCTGACTCTTGTTGAGTGAAAATTCCTGTCTATGTGGTAGCCTATCTTTTAATCTAAGTTGAAAATCATATGTCGGTATATTGCCTTCTGGTTAGGGCATTGTTCTGAAGAGTGAAGGACGTGGGTTTAGAGTTTGGAATATAATGGAATCTGTTTTCTGCTTTATAGGCAAGCTCTTAAACATGTTGTTTGTTCAAAAATATTTAATAACCATAAAATCACAAGCAGTATATTTCTTTGAAGGTGTTTTTCCACATAAACTGTGCTTTGAGCTTCTACTAATTGAGAGCCAACTGATTTCTTTGAAGCTTAGGAACTTTTCTGTTTCATCTTTCTGTGTTGAGGGACACTAGTACAAGCTTCTTATATCGCGGTATTTCTCTACATGTTTGGATGTCTACAGTTCCTGGGAAACTTTTCAGCTTTCCACGGAATTGTTAAGTGATTCCTGGTAACTGCTGAACCACAGGCTCTGTGAATGTCTATAAAGAAATTAGGTGTGCAACTTTTCTAAGCTCTGCTTGAAAAACTACAATGATAAGATCTGACTCTGAGTCCTACGTTGTTTTCTGACTCTTGGTTTACCTTATTAAAAAAAAAAATTGAACCAAAAAAAAAAAGAAAAAAATTCCTTTTCTCCAGCTTTTGCATGTGGACATACTAGTATTAAATTACACAATATTGTAGGAGTTGGGTTCAAAACAGATTTAGTTTTTTAATGTCTACTTATTTCTTACAAGTAAGGCACTTCTTTTATTTTAAAAGCAACTGAAAACCTGGATAAATTTTCCTTCATCGTCTGGGTACAGTTTGGTTTCTCAAATGCGTCCAGACATAAACCAGTGTTTGAGAAGATGGATGAATAACATTCAGTGTGATGGAAAGAAAAAATTCTGACCTAGTGCAATACTGTTAGCATTTATCTACGGTCTGTATGAGAAGGTTAAGGAACTGTTTTTGTCAGTGTTATAATATATTTTATGACTTTTTCTAAAATAAAATTAAATGGGTTAAGATGTGTATATCTTCAAACCTATAGGCAGGAATGTGTCTTCAAACCTATAAGCAGGAAAGTTTGAAGATTTTAGCTGCCCAGTAAGTAGCCTATAAACAGATGTTACACTTCTGTGCTGATCCTTGTATAAGTATTTATGTAAAATTTAAGCATTTAAGTTTGCATACTATCTTCCTTCAACAAGTTTTGGAGAAAAATGTTTTTTTCATGGAGACTGAAAAGCTTTTTATCTGGGTGTTGGCTGCCTCTAGAAAAAAAAAAAAAAAAGGAAACAAAGGTGTGTTAAAACAGTTTAAAACATTTTGTTAGCTAAAGTAATGAGAAGCACATTTTAGCAAAATCTCGAGGCCATTCTTATAGTCACATTTCATTTTGTGTTTTGTTTCCTTTCATTACTGCTAATCATGAGAGACTAAATGTTACATGAATGTGATAATTGCATTGAAATTATCAAGTGTATTCTGTAATAATTTGCTTAGCATGTCAGAGGAAGCTAGTGTATATCCTTAAAGTGGGAAGTACGTTCTAACACTGCAGATGAATGTATTTAGGTGTTCTTATTTTGCTATTTTGGCTGTCATCTTTAATCATATTCTGACTGAAAGGAGTAACATAGAGATGTTATCAGAATCAGTGTTTTATAAGTAAGATGCACATTCTAGTCTAGTGATAATTTTTTAGTAGTATTTGATTTATAACTTTTCAAAGCATCTTTGGAACTGTGCTGATGAAAGGCAAGGTTCTTAAATGTGGCATTTTTCACATCTGGCTTAAAGATGTTAGAATGCATCAAATTATATTTAAAACAGTTGTAAAGATACTTATCAACTGTATGTACTCACCTTTAAACATCTTTTTCACCAGTTTTGTAAGATAAAGAAGCTTTTGTTCAAATCGGATCCACACTTATTTCCTCATATTATCCCCTATTATTTCCTCATATTTAAGAAAAACAAAACAAACTCTTTCTGTTTTGATACATAATGTAACATTAAATTACCAGGATAAACCTAACATTAATTAGATATTTAGCCTCTTATGTATTGCAGTCACAAAACATGTAATTTTGTCTTAAATCTGGATAATTCAAATCCTTTTGGGAGAAGCATGTCTTAAAGTTGCCAGTTTCACGCAACTGCACTAAACCGTCAATCAACAGATAACTTAGATGCTGAAGGTAATATTTCTATGCATTTTATAGTGCAAGATTTGCAGGATTCTTTGACCATGCCTTTGTAAAATGATTCCACAGCTGCTTTTAACATAAATCATGCCTCATTTCAAAACATGTCACTGATTTTCCAATAATTGTGGGGAAATTTTCTTAAATCTTGTCCCAGACGGAAGTGGCTAAGATGTGATTTTGTTCTGTACTTACAGGAAGCACACTTCTAAGCTGGCAACCTTTATCGTGGTCTGTGAACCACCTCTGTAGCTTTCCAACCCATAACAGGATCTGAAACAGGATTATCAGCACAGCTCATAGCATGCTTGGTTAGGGCTAAAAAGCCTTCAGCCACCAATCCTGATCAGTCACTGGGGCACAGCACCTCCCATGCCTCCTGCTCCCAGTATCATCCATGCCACATCAGTGATACTGTTTTTTTGGATAAGCCTCTACACCGCCTTCAGGCTATGCCTGTATTTAGAGAACTGTAGTCCCTTCACACTTCCAAAAAGCCATCGCTTTCATCTCTAGTAATGTTGACAGTGTGTTAGGATCCACTGAACTCTCAATAATACATTTTTGACTTTTTATTGCTCCACATGTAGTGCCATCTTACATAATCATTGGCTCCAGTTACCAAATGGTCAATTTCAAAATTAGAAGACAGCAGATATATGCTTATATTTTAATGGTATAATACCTGATAGACTTGCTTGATTCCCTCTTGAAAAGCTTTTTAGAAAAGTTCTTTATCACAGATACTTTGTTCACAAATAGCCATTACTCTTTCTCCTGTATTTCCAGGTTAATTAAAGATGTCTGAGAGTTCATGTTTTCTGAATGGGAAATAATCAGAATAAGAGATTTCTATTCGTCACATCAGGATTAGATCTGTGCACCACAGTTATAGTCAAAATTAATAATCTGAGGAGGAAGAAATGATTTCAGATTTACATAACTTCATGTGAATTTATTAGTATAATTTAAACATATCTGTCTGTTTTTAAAGTAAACTGATTAGAAGAAATGTTACTGGGTAAGAAATTTTTTATAAAAGCAAATTTTTAACAGGCTTACGGTCACCTTTTTAATGTTGCTGAAGACAGAGGTTTACAGTATCATGATTTTAAAGTTACAGAACCATTAAAAAAATGGTGCTCATGCCACAATGTCACTGATTTTACATTTTATAATGTATTAATAAAGACCTTCTTCTTCACAGCAGATTGGTGTATGATACAATAACATGGCTATAATGTTAACAACTTATAGTTATTAATAACTAGTGTGTGTATGTGCAAGATCTTACTGTTGTTTCGATATTAGAAAAAAGGGAACTTTATCTTATATCTTCATATAAGGAAATCACAGTTAAAGTTTAAATTATGATTATTTTTTCTGTTTCCAAAACTATTAATGTTGATGATACTAGATTAGAATGTTTGTGTTTAAATTTTTATCTTGTGTTTTTACATTTGAAAACCATGTAAGCCTTCATTTTGTGTATATAGGTGATATACTTGCAATGATATTGAAAAAGAATTATTTCAGGTTCAGTATTTTAAAGCAGTCTGTAATCTTCATTTCAACTGATTTGTCAGATTATGATCTGAGGTAATGCGGCCTTCTGTTATATATTTAAAGGTTTAATTTTTCAGAAGGCACAGATTGCAAAATTGCCTGTAGCTACTGTAATTAAATAGCATATATTTTTACTGAAAGAAACTTGGGACTGTACTAGAAACAAAGGAGAAATCCTTTGCTGTAGTATCAACCAGGTTTGCTGTTTTGCTTGTTTGTGGTTCTACTTGGACACTTGAAGTTTGCTTGAACGTGGATTATTTCAAGTAGGTAACAGTAGCACAGGCGGGCATACATCTGCTTCAGAAGTTTTCATATGGAAGAGGAGGAAAGCTTTACAAATACCTTGGTTCTGGTACTTGTATTCATCAGTGATTTTGTGTAGTTAAGCAAGTTTTCTACTTTCTGCTGGGTTTTATCAGGCGTTACGTGGAGATGATAATGCAAAAAAAGATATTTATTCCCAAAGTGGAAGAGTTATGGGGAGAAAAATATCTATGACCCTTTTGTGGAACAGAAATGGAAAGCTGAGTCATCCGAATGGCTATCCTATCATTTGTGAAATTAGGTAGTTCATAGCAGAACCAACATTTTTTTGGTAATTTTTGCCAAGATGTGTAGCAAACTGATTTATTTTTTTCCTCTGGATTTTCTGTTTGACAAAATAATCTGAAAACTGGAGAAAGCCAAGATGGCTTGTGAACTAAAAATAGTAATTCTTCAAAGTTTTTTGGTGGAAAATGCAGACTTTTTCATTTGAACAATTTCACAACAAATTTTTTTGGACTTGTATAATTTTTTAAAAAAACTAGCAGATTTTCCCTGCAAAACAACATCTACATTACTCATACTATTTTAGGCACTACATATTGTCCTTTTTGATAAAATATTATTATAATTTTTTCCCAATGGTTTCTGTTTCTGAAGAAACTGTTACTTCATCAGTTTTATACTGATTTTCTATTGGTTATGCTAAAATAACATAGTCATATAAATGTGTTTTTAATAGTGACGACCATGATGAAAAATCCTAGTGAATTTCAGGTTCAGTCAAAGCAGTTCTAGTATATCGAGATTAATGGGAGATCATGGATACCACTCCAAAAGATACAGTATTTAAAGATTGTTTTACAATTGGTCTTGCATATCTGGCTTGGACTGGCCTGTCTTAAACATTCCTCATTATTGTGATTTTTCAGGTGTTGATCACTACTAAAATCTAGTCAGCTTTTGCTAAGTGGTTATCGTGATAGTAAAACTTGAAGAAGTGTTCAGCTATACAGCTGCCACCTACTGTACACAGTCAATAAAACTTCACGAGCTACAGATTGAGCTGTAGCTACGTGATGCCGTATTCCCTAGTGTTTCTGTTATAGGGCAGAGATGAAGTGCCAGATCATTCACACTGTAAATGAAGAAGTCGTATATGAGACCATTAAAGCAAGCTAAGCATTAAATACACACTTTGCTACTCTTTTTAAGTTTTCTGTCTCGGTTTTGAGGTAGCGGTGAAAATTCAGCCTTTTCCTCTAGGATGTGCTGCTGGTTGCGTATGAGAACTGATGTTTGTGCCTATTACGGGTCTATCAGCTGTGTTGAAAATAAGACAAACCCCAACACCTGCATTTTTCAAGCTGTTAGACAGAGATAGGCATTGCCTTGGCTGCTTGTCCACATATCAATGGCAAGATTTATGACTCTTCTGTCTGCTTATCTGAGAGCATGCAGTGCATTCCTCAATTTGATTATTAATAAGGCTATCCTGAATAGAAGGTACAACAGCAGTAAAGAACAGCCTGCTTAGGAGGGAACAACGTGACTCAGTATGCTATAACAGCTTCTGGAAACCACTGTACCTTTATAATTGAGTATACCTGAAATGGAAGGCCAAACCTTTTCATTAATTTCCTTTCCAGTGGATTTACACATTTGCTTTAAAAACGCTTGAAGTATTTTTTTGCTATTATTTACATATTCAGTAGCTAACACAGGAACATGATGGTAAGGCAAAGGCAGTTTAAAGTTACTAAATAAATTTCTACTTGCATCTTAAACAGCAATGGAGGAAGCACCCTTTAAAACTTCCCATTCCTGTCAATGTCTGCACTCATGTACCTTTGCCGAGCATCCTGAGGTGTATCTGAAACACAGACTTCCACAAGCATTTAAAAGGGCTTTCATCTGGAGAACGCAGAGCTGTTTTGTGACTATATTCTGATATTCAGAATGCAGGCATGTATCTGCCTAAGCTCCTGCTCTGCTTAGTGTGGGATTTCATGCTAAACTGCTCAGATGTTCAGTTAAAAAATGGTGGTGCCCTGTGTGCAGGATTGGGTTGGCTAAAGCGAGCAGCTGTTGCTCACTGCGGAGAAGCCCAGCATTGTCAGCCATTGTGCGTATTAGTAGAACATGGTGCATTTTGAGAACCTGTTGATTTGAATCTCTTCTTACTGTGAAGTTTAAGATGAACCTACACCTGCCAACATCCAAAATACTTAATTATGGGATGTTCCTCCCCTGCTACTTGAGCAGACAGATACAGAGGTAGCATAAAACTGAAATGAAAGGAGCCTAGTGGAAGCTGACATCCTACAGGACAGAAAACAACTAGGAAACTGCAAATACATGGTCTAATCTATATTCCTCTAGGGTTCTTCTTTTTAATTCAGTGTCTCCCTAGTAAAATGTGAAAATCTTCAAGAGCAGGTATCAGAAGATCTGTTTTCCTTCCTCCTAGCAAAATATCCTAATCACAGGACAACAGAAACAGGTTATTTTACCTCTGTTTTCCTTAAGAATGGAAATTAACCCTGAGATAGACAGGCCGTATGCTGCCAGCTTTGCAGGGGATGCATTTATCTCGGGAACAGAGACTGTGTGAGTGAGGAGGAAATACGGAATGGCGCATGTGGGAAATTACATGTTGTTGCCACTCACAGGAGATAGATACTTTGTCATCTTCATAAAATTGTCTTATTCTGTGATAAACTGTTGCTACCATAAGGAATTACCCAGATATGAGAGGTCAAAATCAATTTTTATTATTATTTTATCTTATGCTGAGAGTAGGGGCTGTATTTTTGCAAGGAATTCTTGATCTCAAAAATTTAGAAATGAGCAGAATGAAAAATACAGGAATAAAGAATGAAGATTGTACTGAGCTTCAGATACACTGAAATTAAAGAAGTCTTGCAGCGTAAAAACTTCAAGGAGAAGAAAGAGACATTGTAATGCTATTTCTCTATGAATCCATTGTTACTTAGGATATAATTATTTTTTTTTTCTTAATAACTGTTTGTGTGATACTGGTTTATTCAAATACATTTGAATAACTGCTTTCCAGATGCCTCAGGAAAACCTATAAAATCTATTTTAATTTTCATAATGTGTATGAAAACTTTCTATTTTCCTTGTCTCTCAGTATCTATATCTTGCCATTTATTCACTAATTTTTAGCTTTCTGCAGCAACTTTTTAATATTTTTCCCAAATCAAAATACGATCCTCCTATATGTCACAGCTTGATTTATAATGGTTAGATGCTGTAAGCCTTAAGCAGCACAAAATCTTATCTGTCAGACTGTGTTTTCCCAAACGAAGCACTTCACTCATTTCAAAAGCAGTAGGTTGCCTTTCATGTTACTATTGCGTTATTGTGCAAATAAATGTGGTCATTTTTTTTCAGTTTTAAAGTGTACTGGCCTTATATTTACCTAAATCTTATCCTACCTTTTTTGCTTTAGCTTCTGAACTATTTTTAATATTGATTACTGATTATATACACATTCAATGCCTAATCAATTTGGATAATTTCCCTAGATATCTACATTTTTCATAAGCATCTGCCTCTCCCATCGGTGCCTTGTTCTCATTTTTAAGTGACTAACGTCACATCACATCTCAGTTAGTGCCTGTGCTTTTAAATTAAAATTATTTGAGCATCTGCCCTTAGGGTTCTCACCAGGAATTTAGGGGCTCATCTGCAGGAAAAAAGTTACCAACTCCATGCTGTAGTGAGGAACAGGTTGGAAGAGGCAGGAGGTTTGCAAAACTGAAAAGCTTTCTCATATTTAATAGTAACAGAAAGTGAGAGTTGATAACTAAATACACATTCTTTTTGCTTTAGAAACAGTTTATCTACTTGACTGCTCAGCAAAACTGTTTACAGACTGTAGTTTGTGAAGTTCAGTCTGACTCCGCTCCAGCACATTCAGATTCAGAGAGCTTCTTGCTGAGAAGTAGCAGAGTGCTGAGTAAATTTCTTTAGACAATACAAACCCAGGTAGAAATGTTACTTTGGAAATGAATAAGCACAAGCTAGAAGAAAGCAAATGAAACCCATTGCTCTCGCAGATATGATATCTGGCTTGTAATTAGCGATCCTCAGATGATGGCCATTGGCTGCCCAGTAGTATTGGCAGATGCTGTTAGCGTGAGGACCAAGAGACCAACCATATGGATGCTGACTTTTTTCTGATGCACTCCATGTCACCATAGTAAGGACATATCTTCAAATTATTTTTATTGAGACTTAATCTTTGGCCTTTCCAGTCCCAAGAATAAATGATGTTACTCCAGAGTATATATAAATTTACATTTCATGGGTAAAGATTTCTCATTAATGACAAAAGAACAGCTGAAAAACAGCATTGTTTCAGAAATATATTTATTTGAGACTGAGGCTGGCTCAGAAGTGTTCTAGAAATTGCCTACCATTTGAGGCATGTCCTGCTCTGGCAGTATGTTTTGTTTGGGGATGCTTTTGTTGTATGATAGAGCTTATGCAGAGTGTAGTTGCTTAGATTCCTGTATTTGTTGAGGTTGAGGTTAGCATGTACCTGTGGCTCAGTGCAAAAGAGCAAAATTTGAATCATTTGGTCAATGTATTTACCAGTTCAGGCACACAGTCGTGCTAGAATATCTATACATGTTCATTTTTGGAGGCAGTTTGGCACATCTCAGCTTCTTTATATGTTGCATTTCCAGTGAGCTCTCCAGCTGATTATAGCTTTATCACAAATCTAGAACTGTAGAAAACAAGAATCCAGAAATCTCCCTCCCCTCTGCCACACACACGTAGGCGATGGTTGATCTTAAAGGGGTAAATGTAATCATTTTACGTTTAACTATGTAAAAAAATAATTACATATTCTTCATCCCTCTCCTATTTTGCTTTTAAATAACGTGGTTAGTTTATAATGCCACACTCTTTTTATTCACAATAGTAAAATGAATGTTGTATTGAAAAAAAGCAAATAGTTTTTCTTTAAGGTAAGTTTGATGAGGTAATTTAATGAGTTGCACTGTATCAGGTTTATTAAGTTAAAAATTTTAGGCTGATGAATCTTTTCCCAAACTGTTAAACACGTTCTTATATGCCAATTTGGCTTACTAGTGGGTTTTTTTTTTCTTCTTTCTCTCACTACCAGGAGGCATTTTTGAGTGTGTGGAATCTGGTCCAATGGGAGCAGAAGAGCTAGCCTTCAGATTTGCTGTGAACACAATCAACAGAAACAGAACTCTTCTGCCAAACACCACATTAACTTATGACACCCAAAAGATAAATCTCTATGACAGTTTTGAGGCATCGAAAAAAGGTAACCTTTTGCATATTTAATTTTTTTAATGAGCAACTAAGAGTCACTTGGTTTACCTACCTGAAAAAAATGTCTGTCCAATAAAGCCTTATGCAGTGAGATGGTACAAGTTTGTGGTGGATATGAAAGAACTGCTTTAAAGACTACCCCTTGAAGGCTGTATTATTTTGTCACCTTTTTTGAAATATTTACATTGTCAATGTGTTTTTATATTTAGTAATTATAATATTATAATTATAATATAATTACAATAAATATAATTATATTGTTCCCACAGCCCCTTTCTAAAAGCTATTTATTTAAATATTTTAAATCTGAAATAAATTTTTCTGAGCTTTGTGACTACAGCGTTTTTGAGACCAGCCCCTTTCGAGTAAGGAAACACAATCTCCAGACCTTGTTTTGGAAAACATCAAGTGCCCCCAAATTCTAGTAACCCTGGAAGAAGGCTCCAATTCACTTTTAAGCATTTAGTCCCTTTAAGTACTTTTCCACAAATGCCTGTAGCATATAAATGGCTCATATGTGTGAGGTGTGGCTTCAAAGGGGAACAAGTAGTTGTAATTTTGATCATTTTATGTCAACACAGATTAAAAATAAGCCTAAATATTAAGTCTGTGCTTAAGAATATTGTGATCAGCTGAATGCCTAGGCCTGAGTTCAGCAGTTTTCCCCTTACTGTAAATGATTTATTTAAAGAAAAAATACAAGCTAAAGATAATTATGAACATTTTTTCCTAAATCTTCAAATTGTTGATTCTCACAAAAATTGAAGTTTTCAGATTGCTTTACATTCAAGTCAATGACAATAGATGCAAGTTGTACTGCATCACTGCCATATCCTAGAAAGTACAAACCCCAACAAGTTCAATATGTATTTATAGGAGAAAATACAAAGCCAGGTGTCAGAACTCAGTAGAACTGAATTTTGCACTGTTACATGTTTTTAAAAACATTTTTTATAAACTGAAGAGCCAATTTCATATGAATGTTAGCCTTAACAAGAAATAAGAAGGGTGAAAGAATCCAAGATCAACCTACATTTCTTATGACAGGTTTCTAGCCTAAATTCACAAAGTGATCTGGTCCCAACATGCCACTCCCAAATGTTGAACACTGAAAACTTTATACAATAAGGGATTTTTGGTGTTATGGTGGGCTAAGTTGAATTAAAACATTTGATGCCACATTAGAAATGCTACACATGGAAAAGTTGCTGTGTCAGGATGAATGTACATAAAGAATATCTTAAAAGTGGGATATAATACTGATTTTAAAAGTCAGTTTAGAAATTACGAGAATTTTTTCTCTTTTGCTGTAACATTAAGAGTTAATCTTGCTAAAATGTTTTACCTGTTTATTTGCTAAATAAACAAATAAAATATCAACTGTTGTTATTAGATATGAAAATAGATGGTGTCCATATTTGTACAGAAACACACACAGTTTGGTTATTGTAAGATGCTTTGATTTATGAAGAATATTGTGGCCTAAATATTTATGCCTAACTACATGGTTTCTTTGCAGAGGAGAGTGTGTGGAAGTAGAAAGATGCAAACAACACTTTTAACAAAGTATTTTTGAATTGTTATTCAGATGTTTCGGATGATGGATTAACGCAGGTTCAGAGAGAAACTACTTTTCCCTTTCCATCTCTGCCAACAGGGTATAAATGGGCTGATCCTTAATTCTGGCCCCTTCTTCCTATTGTCTTCCTCATCTTCCAAATTCAACTGTTTCCTGACTCCAGCACACATTGTCCTGTGAAATTTAATGAGACAGTTTCTTTCCATTCCCAAGGGTGGATGTAGAGAACAGAGAAATTTGTTCCACAGTCTTTAATTCTTTAAGACTTTCATGAGACAATACAACTACTTTTAGTCCTTACTTGGGGTTTGCTTGAAGGTGCAGGCTAGCCCTAATATTATGTTGTTAATTCTAGATGGACTGTAATAGCTGAAGTTAGGATGGCAACATGCCATTGACTGGATATATTGAATAGATTGTATATATTCATTGTTCCTAGTTGCATCTTGGATGAGAATGCAACTCTTTATTTGTAGCTGGTCAGGCTGTATCAAAATCTGTGTAATCTTCCAGTGCTAATAGCTTTTTGCTTCATCAGTTCACAATACAGCCAACTACATTTGTGCTGACAGGTGCTTTAGTTCAGAATCAAAGGCTAAAGGTTAACACAAAATGGTTCATTTTATTATGATGGCTCCATAGCAGAGTTTTAACAATGAGGTTTAAGCATTTGACTCATTTTGTGGTTCATGATTATGTCCATTAGTGAGCAGGCAGGCACTGCATCAAAAATAGCCTGTTTAGACCTCTCGTTAACACATACTTTTGAAGTTGAATATAGATGAAATATTAATGGGTTTTTAAAGGTACTATATGAAAGAGCAACCTGAAGGCAAGATGATATTTCCAAGATACTGTTTCAGTGAAGAATAATGTAAATGCAAACAAAATATTCCTCAATACACTAGAAAAATTGGTATGCATCCGATAGATCCACTGCCATATTAAATCATGTGTGAAAGCATTGCATTATTCAAATCTCAGAAACAGGGAAAAAAAAGCCCATTGAAAAGCCATCTGGTAGCTATTGCTGTTGTTAGTGATCCCATTTACTGACATTTGCATAAAGCTTGTTGATTACTCTTAGGAAGGGCAATATTAGCATAAATGTTTTTTTATCAAGCTAGTCATTTAGGCCCTGATCCGATGCTCAGAAATGCAATGGAGATCCTGCATGTATATGAGAAGTTCATTTAAACCACCGGTGTTCTGCAGTAATAAAAAGGTGTGCCAGCACAGTTTCTGGAATGCACTTGAAAGAGAGCAATATTTTCATCATGTTGAAAAGGATGTGCACAATAAATAAATTAATTTTGACTTGCTGAGAAAAGTGATGTAACAAGATGTGTTTCTAGTGCTTGTTTCCTCAGCTGTCAGGAACATTGATGGTGGAGTAAAAATATTAATTAATCAAACCTCATACAAATACATCTAGATTGGATTAGGGAGATACTTTTCATAACTTCTCTTTACCAGACAGGGTGTGTTCTTAGAAGACAGAATCTCTTGCTTTTCAGAACAGCATACTCACAAAGGTTATGTCTATGGTAGTGATCTAAACAGGAGCAGGGCATGGGCTGAAACACCAGTCTGCAGCATTGAGTAATTTTCCTGCCTTCTTTTTGGCATGTCCCAGCTAATATCCTACAAGACAATACTGGAGCATACTGTGGGAGACTAGCAAGAGATTGCTAATACACAGTATAGGTAGGGGCACTCTGTATTGGAAAGAGGAGACCTAAGCTGCTTGAATACAGCAGTATCAAGTCAGTGACTCCCAGGGTGAATTTTATCTACTAATACAGGTGTAGCAAAACTATTTCCAGTGTTTAAAAAGGAACACAGATTTTTATTTTTATTTTATTTTTGTTAGCAGAGAGCAATTTAAATTTATTTTAAGGAAAATTTTGACCTTTAAAATTTTCTAGTCAACATGCCTACTTTTCAGATACAGAAATTCAATTGTCCATTTCAATGGAATTAATCATTTGCCTGCTACTTAACTAGAATGTACTTAACACATAAAAATTCTGAGTAATTAAGATCTCAGTAGAGATAATGTTGATTGATTAAGGAAGAAATTAACACTTAAACAGCCTAGGTTAGGATACTGTCCCTTATGGCCCTTTTCCAAATGTAAGATGCAGCTGAGCATAAATCTCTTCTCTTGTTACTGCTTTTTAAAAAATACACAATTGCTGGCCTTTGTCACTTCCACTGACATAGAAGTGTTTATTAAACATAGCTGAGCTCTGTTTTGATGTTAAGTGTTGCTATTAATCAGCTCATAGTGAAAGCTTAGAAATGTATTCTGAAGTTGAAATCTGTGTGTTACACAAGAAGAGAGCTCTGTCAGCAATACAGTTCTATTTCGTGGAGTGCCTTTTGTTTAATGTGAATTGTGCAATACCTTCTGGCACACTGCCTTCTTTCCTCTCATCATTGACAGACTTCTATCTCCTCTTCAGCCTGCGATCAGCTGTCCCTTGGGGTGGCTGCCATCTTCGGACCATCCCATAGCTCTTCAGCTAATGCTGTGCAATCCATCTGCAACGCTCTGGGTGTTCCACATATCCAGACCCGCTGGAAACATCAGGTGTCAGACAACAAGGACTCCTTCTATGTCAGCCTCTATCCAGATTTCTCCTCACTCAGCCGTGCCATCCTTGACCTTGTGCAGTTCTTCAAGTGGAAAACAGTTACTGTTGTTTATGATGACAGCACTGGTAAGGCTAAATCATCAGATTATGTACAGATATATTCACACGTACAAAGCGAGGGAGGAGGGGTGTCACCAAACATATTTCTTAATTTAAGAAATCTTAACTAAATTACAATAATTTCTATTAGCAAGGTAGCATATAACATATACTATGGATTTATTAGCTAAGTATTCTCGTAAGTATGCTTCAGTTGCTGAATTTTGTGTTTGAGCTCACAGCTGTCAATAAATCAGTCATGCTTACCCACATTTTATGTAGTGTCCTAACAGTTGCTAACAGCATTGTCTTTTGCTTTCACTTAAAACTTAAGTTTTGAAGAAAAATATGGTAACTTGAAAGGTGTACTAGTGTGCCTGGTGAAACAGAAGACCTAAATTCTAGTGCTGTTTCTGGCATTAATTAAGTTAGAAAACAGATGCCATATTATTTGGAATTTCAGTATCTACTTTTTCAGAGAATTGCAGAAGGAGCCCTGGTTTTAGTTGCTAGGAACTGAACCCAAAGGAAGTTTGGAGGCTTGTTTTGCAGATGGTTTACGATTTAAAAATGAACTCCTGACTTTCCAGCAGTAATATACCAGTTTGCTACCTTTATCTCACCCTAAAATTTGTTTTGCCCTTCTGTTTTGCCTTGACAGTAACATCTTTGAAAAATGCTTTAAAAACTTAAGTTTGATTTGAGGTCTATCTAGTGGCAGTCAGAAATACGACCTTGGTAAGAAGAAAATCTGACTGTAATGGAATATACAAGGAAGGTACTTAGCCAAATGAGCTATATTTTATCTTCTTGGAAATGTTGCTAACTTATTCCATGCTGGTTGAACTGTCATTGGCAAGAAAAGAGCATGGTGAGCCTCAAACCCTTCTCATGGTTCAGTGAACTGGAAGACAGTTGATATCCTTGTTACATAATGCTACTATCCTCCTAAATCTGAAATAAAAAAATAAGATCAAGAAACAATATGTTATGTGTGAGGCTACCTGCAGTGAAAACTCACTCTGCTAGATAAACAGCAGTTACAGCAGAACAGAATGCCTGCTTACTATTTAAGTTCAAATAAGATGTGTGTATAGCTATCAAAAGGTTAGAAGGGAACAGACATGGCAGTGCATAAAGTTATAACTGATTTGTTTCATGCTTTTTAAAAAATAACCAAGGCAGTGAAGTTTAGAGGCTGCCTCCCGAAAAGTTTGTTGGCTGATGTCTCCAAAAGCCTCAGGTAATTAAAATTCCGATTTCAAGTCTAGCCTTACAGGCATAAGGCAAGAAATAGGTAGCTTGTTTATTAATGTGTTTTGATATTTTTTACTTATTATTGTTCTCAAATAGGACAGGAGGTAAAAAAAGCCTCACAGTTAAACTAAATGATGATTGAAAAAGTAATCTGTGGTTCAGTGAAACACTTAAAGACTTAGGCTTACTTAAACTGGAAATATTTTACTTTGACTTAAATTGCTTGGAGACTATTTTTACAGTAAACGAGTTACCTTTTAAAACAGGCCTTTTAGTTAGAAGAGTCATATGTTTAACATTTTTAAACTGTTTTGCTCAATATTTGCAAGTAATTTTCTCTCCTCCTACAATAAACCAACCCCAAAATAAACATTTAATGTTTAATGAGCTCTCTAAACTCAATGTTTTCTAAAATATATATATTGTTAACAGTTATACTAGCCCTGATTTCATAAAGTATGTTTTGAAGTCAGGATGTAAGTAGAAAGAGGAATGAAGATGAAAAAGAAGTTTTTATTATGTTTGTTGTGATTTAAAAGAAAAAAAGAACCTAATGGAAAAAAGAAAATTTTATTTAAAAAGCATAAAGAATCATTTCAGGAAATGTTCCCTTTATGTTTCTTTCTGGAGTGGCTCGACCCTTCACATTATGTTACTGGTTGTTCCTGCTCCTAAACAGTCATCCCAGCTACAGCATCTTTTTTTTTTTTTTTTTTCTTGAAATCTGTTGCTGTCTGAAAATACAGAAAAAAGAATCAGTTTTAAAAAGGTAATCCTCTCTCTTTTGTGGCCTTTGCTGTAAGAAAATTTAAATTCTACTTTTTTTTAAGACTGTCAGTTCTCTTTATTAGTAGCATCTCCTATGGGCATTTCAAAGACTTCAAAAGCAGGACACTGCTGGGAAGTCCACAGCATTGCTTGCCTTTGAAATACATATAGGAACAACTCTTAGCTATGAGAAACTAAATCTTAAAGAAGTAGAGTTTAAATCTTGTTAGAGCTTAACTGCAAACTGGTGTTTTTTGAGTCAAGGGGCAGGCAAAAATGAACCTTTTGGAAGGAAGTAGTTACTTCAGTTGAGGAAGCAATTATATCCTGCCATAAAATAACTACTCAATTGTGAATGTAAGGCTGAAGTTGAATATGATAGTTTCAGGTAATATTTGGAAAATGTGTTGTAAGACTCCTTGTGCCATTTAAGACTTAATTTCAAATCCATTAAAATGAAGGCAACAAAGACAAACCATTTATATCTGTTTCTTCTATTTGGCCAGTGATTCCTTAATGTAAGTTGGGTATCATGCATATTTCCTCCTTCTTCGTTTCTTCTTTAATTACCCAAGTTTTATTTTCCTTTATTGAAAAGTTGTTTAGGATGGTAATGCGTACCTTATTTTATGATAATTTTAGTGTTGTGAATTCCCTTTATCTGAATGGACAATTCCCAAAATTACACCCTGGTCAAGACAATCATATGGTGGTACAGCAGTTACAGTGATTTTTTTTAAAAATTGCCAAAGTTAATACTTTTGGGGGGACAAATTTACTTTATGTATTTCTGTTGTTACTTTATAAGCATGCATATAAAGGGAGATGTACTTTTATTATAGACAGGAGGAAATGGTAGAAAACATGCATAAAGTATGTATGGATTCTTCTCAAGATAAATTATAGGGGTTGCTCACATGCCAAAATCCTGGAATACTGTAGGTCCACTCTGAGGGAAAATATTTATTTTTTTTAAAAAAAAATAAATTTAAAATGTCTTTATATCTTAATTTTTAAGGCCAAGTTTTATGAAGTCTCCAAGGAATTCTTAAAGCTTTACTTCTCTAACAAAAGAAAGATACCTCACCTGCTTCAAAGCATTCTCATAACAGCTGTGTCCATGTTCCTCATTCCTTCAGTACAGGATATGTCTTCTTGAGTAAACACAAATGGGAAAAGCTCTGTGGTTATCTGACACACTCCAGTCAGTAAAAGCCCATGTTAACTCTAGCATCATTCCCAGGAATGCACTGGAGACTGATACTTCAAGTGTACACTTCAGCTGCCTCTTGACAGCACCGTGTCCAATTGTGTTCAATCCCCCAGTTACGTGACCCTGATAGCAGAGCATTTTCCTGATACTATACAAGGCACTCAACAGAAGTATAGGTGCAGCCTTCCATAGTGATTTTGTGTGCATTTCAATCCTTAGTGTGTAGCTTCCTTCAAAACACCCATATGATGAGATGTGCAAAATAGACTGCCACCAGCTGTATTTGATCTGGATCCAATTTGATCTGAGATTGTGTGGTATGAAGGTGATACGGAGGAAGTCAGTCCACGTTTGCAGCTCAGTTTGAAATAAGAAAGAATTCTGGAATCCCAGGCTCCCTTTCCAATAATGAACATCTGCACGTCTGGAAGATTACCACAAAGAACAGCCATTACTGGGTTGCATCCCTCAATGGCGTATTCTCCCTGTATTGTATGGGAAGGAATAGCTGTACATCTTGCTACTGATTTGAGAGAAGACATAAAGAAATTGCTTTTCATGCACTATGGGTAGCAACTAGACCACATTCCCAACTTTCCCCAGCTTTATGATATTGAAATGGCTAAATCAGAGAAGATTAACCTATGGAGTCTGGCTATGGCTCCTCACCTTAAGTCTGGACCTCAAAATACTGGGTTGTTCTGTGCTAATCAGATCTGCCTCATGTTCAGGAGCCTGTAATGAGGAAAGCAAGATAACTTGGCACAGGAGAAAATGAAAATTATGTCATGTGGAAACAGGGACAGAGATGCTTCTAAATGGATATGATCAATAACACGGGAGAGAGCAAAGATTGGGTTGAATACAGAATAAGAAACAGTAAAGACTCTACAAAAAGGATGAAAGAGATGAATAAACTAGAAAGGTTAATTCTATCTTGTCTTGGTAAGAAGAGGTGCAGTTTGTTACAGTGGGGATAAGGTAATAGAAAAGTAATAGAAATAAAATGAATATAATAGAAAGAAAAATGAACGTAGAATGGGCAAAGGTTTTAATATTATAATAAAGCCTTTTGCCCTGGTAGTATTTTATGGAGTAGGCATATGTGACAGTAGGTAGATAAGTCTGTTCTTTCAGGGAAGAAAAAAATGTGTAAGTCCTTCTGTGAATCTGTGTTTGAATACTCCTGCACCTGACTTTTTTTGCATTAAATTATAGCTATATTCCACTTCCTTCTATGATTTTCCCTTTATTTTAGCTTTTTTTTCTTAATGTCGTCCATCTGCTGTATAGACAAAAAAACTGGAATGAGGCTCTAGAACACTTTTCTTGCTAGTCTGAATATAAGTATCGCTTCCTGTGATCATTCTAAATGGCAAAGTATACTACTTTTAACTAGAATTTCCCATTAAAAAAAAAAAAAAACTAGCAGGATGTAATAAGACGTTGGTTAGCTTTGTTTTTTTCTTTAAAGTAATTTATGGTCTTTTTGTTAATTAAATACCACTAAACTCTCCCTGGATACTAATTAAGTCTTTTCAGATTTACAGATTTGCTACAGTCGATTGTCTTTAAGAAAGAAAAGAGAAAAAATGGCAGTATGTTCATCAGCTGCATGTCCTAATGGTTTTAATTGGTCTCAAAACAGTAACTTAAAGTACGTATTCTAATATCTGTGCTAAAGAAAACAGATTAGATAAATTCTAAATAAGTTTGTGAATCTCAGTCTCAGAGAATTTGAAAACAAAGAATACATGAACAGTTAGATGTCAGGGCCTTTAAATTATAGTGGCACTTGTATTGCCTTTATGCAGATCAAATTGATATAAACAGGGTTCTGAGTTTTTTTTCTTAATTAACATTTGTTTTGGTCTTGGGTGAATGAGTATAAACAACAAAAATCTGTTGCATCTATGAACAGAAGCCAAAGTAAAAGCTGGAAAAAAACAACTTCAGAAATAAAAATGTTTTGTGTTGGTCTTCAGTACTGAACCCTGTACTTTAATTTAAATGAAGGTAAAGATGCCATTTTTTGGTATTTTTACTGTACTATACAGGTAGCATTGATTTGTAAATAAAGCTACAATTTTTTTCTTGGGACCAGTGTTAAAATTCACATTATCTTATTCCCACTATATTTAAACATTGTTGTTAATACTCACTTTGAGTATTGTTTACAGTTATGGTCTTCATAATTTAAAAAGAATGTTAAGGTACTTGAATGTGTCTAGCGTAGAGCAACAAAGCTGGTGAAAAGGGATGAAGGCCTGATGCCTTATGAAGAGCAGCTGAAGACACTGAGTTTGTCTAGTTTGGAGAAAACGAGGCTGAAGAGTGACCTCAGTTCTCTCTACAGCTTCCTGAGGAG
>JAVJGJ010000059.1:69868941-69884800 GCA_035590215.1 Microhierax caerulescens | reverse complement strand
AGGACGTTCAGACTTGACATCAGGAAGAATTTCTTTACTGAGAGGGTGGTCAAATACTGGAACAGGCTTCCTAGAGAGGTGGTCAATGCCCCAAGCCTGTCAGTGTTTTTGAACAATGAAGAATTTGAACAATTTGAACAATGCCCTGAACATGCTTTAACTCTTGGTCAGCCTTGAAGGGGTAAGGCAGTTTGACTGGATGACTGTTATAGGTCCATTCCAACTGAACTATTCTATTTTATATTTCACGTATCTTATTTCCAGACATTTTATATCTTGTGGTTTATTGTGTGGGGTTTTGGTTTTTTTTTCTTCTCCTCCGACCCCCCCATAATACTAATTAAAAAAATATTCACCTTTGCAGTTAATATAAATTTACAGTAAGGGGAACTGGATATCTTGGTGGTGAAATAGGTGTGGTGTGATTGAAAGTGGGCAATATTACTAAAGGATTAAGGAAAAAAAAAAGCTTGTAAGTGATTCAAAGTAAATCAACTAGGGAGAAAATTTCCATTTAAGGAGAATATACATAGTGCACTTTAAAGATGAGAAAAGGTGTTTAAGAGACTTTAGAGAACAGGCAACTGAGAAGGAGAATATTAAATGAGATGGTCTGAAAAGGCCTGCTTGTCTGTTTCTTTATAAATTAATTAAGCAACATCTCAATTTATGTCGAAAGCTGTTCTTTCTAAATACATCTGTATAGCTAAGGTCTATTCTTAGAATGAGGAAGAAGGAATGAAATGAGTTGAGAATGTTGCATTTGAACATTTGACAGTTGATACAATAACAGCACATTTCACCTGAGTTTAGATGCCAAGACTTCAATCTTGGTTATCTGTAACAGAAACTTACAAACGGACATGGCTGGCATGCAATACAATATATTTCAGGCTTGAAATTTTGATATAGAAGGGTAAGGTTTGTTCAAGAATAGATGACAGGCAGAAGCAGGGAGATTTCTTAAAGATAATCTGTGTTGCTCAGTCCACAATACAGTAGGAGACATCTGCTGGGAACAACAGTGTAATTATTAAAAGAACGAAGGAATACTGTTATTGTGATTTGCATTGCTACGGATCAAGATCTGAAACAAACCACTAAAACATGAAAATTAAGTAGCAAGACTTTAGTATTGTTTTTAGAATCGTCTAACAAAACTAACCAAAGGAAAAGTTTTAATATCAACAAATATCTCAAATTAAATTTTTACTGGGAAAAGCAGTATAGGATGACACAGTTCTTACAATAATCTTAAAAAGATGTTATAATGTATATTGACTTTTTTAATACTGAAAATACTGAATAGCCGTGTATGAGTTGTTCTTTTGTTATTTTTGTTATTTCTGACTGAATCAATGCTTGGGAATGGAAAATAATAGTTTATGATTAGGGAAGTGTAAAATATACTGAATAGAATTCAAGAAAGTGTCATTAAAACTGGAATTTCTGCAAAAAGAACTGGAGTCTAAAAAAAGAAGATTCAGAACAGTTGATGTTTTCTTAGATAATACTGAAATGGACAAACCAAAATAACTATTGTCAAGGGACCTAAGTTTTCAAATCACTTCAGAGATTTTTTCAAAACTTTAAAATGAAGTATTCTTAAATCTGTTAATAATTACGTTTTGAGAACTCATGGTTGATAGGTGAAGTTCTAAAAGTCTATAACATCTTAGATATTTTTCCAAATTTTCAAGGTTTCTTAGGTTTACTCAATATCTAAATCATCCACCTATATCTAATAACTACTTTCCTAACTTGACACCTCCTTAAAATTGGGTAGAATGAAGTGAGGTTGTAGTATGAGATTTGTGGGGGTTTTTTTGGTTGGTTGGTTGGTTGTTTTGGTGGGTTTTTTTTGTTTGGTTGGTTTTATTAGACCAGTTAGCTGAATTTCTCTTTCTGGAAAAGTGCTGGAAAAATTTACTTGTAAACACTTAAAAGGTCTCAAAGTGATGAGTAACTGTCAAATTTGCTTTATCAAGAGCATACAATGTAAAGCTTCCTACTTTGACAGGCCAGTGTGCCTTGTGGGTAAGGAAAATGTGGTAGATGAGATAAATATTGAGTTAAGAAAGTCATACTGTTCAAGGTGACATTATTATATGCAAATTAGAGAAATAGGTTCCATATGCAATGGTTATCAAATGGATGCAAGAAAGAGCAATAAGGTGCAAATAGATTGGTTATTGCTTTCTGCAAAACTGAAAAGATATAAAGTTTGTTTTCTGGTATGAAGAGTATACAAATTTCATATGCAGGTGATAAACTCAGAACTTACAATACTCTAGAAAATACAATTTGTGTTAAAGTATTTGAGTAGTTGTCCATTGAACTTAAGACATGGTCACTGTGGGTAAGCCAACAATAGCATTACAAGAAAGAAAGCATAATGTTTTACTCAGATGTATGACCTGGAATTTCATGTGTAAGGACTTCCCAGGTAATTCCAATTTAATCTGCAAAAGAAAAGTGTCACACTATATTAGATTGCCTTTTGCAGCAGATCTGAAGAAAGATGATGGTTCTTCAGTCTGGAGGCTTGAGAGGACTAAGACCTGGCAGAGGAGACTAAGACAGTGTTGGTTTTCTCTAGGAAAAGTGGAAAAAAATGTTCCTGCAAAAAGAAACAAGTAGACAACTCTCTATGTTAAATGGCATAGTTGGAGACGTGTAAAATTGTAGCAGAAATGATTAAGCTGGGACTATTTAGGTTAGAAGAAAGTAACAGGTATCCTTGAAAGGTTGTGGAAATGCCATCTCATGATTGTGGGGTTGTTTTTGGTTTGTTTTTAATAGCAACATTTTCATACTTCTTTTCTTAGAGAGAACAGAAAAGACAGGTAATGGTGACCTTTTAAGGTCACTGTCAGGACTGTTCTCTACCACTGATGCTGACTAATGTCTCTATCGAATGTGCAGAAATACTAAACTACTATTTTGTTGCTCGACTGATAGCAATTCTTCAAATTGAATTTATATTAGATGTCAGTTAAATAAAAACTATACCTGCGTGTATTTTTGTATATTTATACTGTTTTGACTAGTGCAATTTCTAGTAGCGTTTATTCTGGTTTTATGAAGCAGACGTGGAATTCACAGTACTAGTTGTTCTTGAAGGGCTAGGTGGGTATCACCTATGCAAATATATGAACTTGTATATAAATCTTATCAAAGATACTAAGTGGGATGGGATAGCTTAGCACAGAATGTTAAATAAAAATATTTTTGTGCATTTCAAATGCCTGCATTATCAATTAATAATCAGTTATTCTGTGTTATTTAATGGAATGAATGGAATGAATACCTAAAGGAGAGCTGTATTTGCCAAGGGGAACAAAGCAGACTTGAGCCTTTCCATGCATATTAACTGGAATTGCGTGCAGTTCTGTTCCACATCTGTTCAGTCACTGAGTCAGAGGTTGCAGCATTTTTAAAAGCATGCACTTTTACCGAATCTTCTAATTAAAGACAATAGATTTTTAAGCCTTCCTTAATAAACTCAGATTTGCTAGAATCAAAATAATTAATTTCACTAATAATTTTGTTCTGGTTTTGGAGAATTAAAAAATATTTTCCAGATGGATTACATGTTGCATAACATATTTTAAGTACAAAGTGTTTCAAATGCTGTGCACAGTAATTTCAAGTGAAAACACAATTAGTAGTTATGTGCTAACCTAATTGTGGTATTTGATGTAGTTGGTTAGATAGTTTGGTGCATTTCTTTAAGAAAGTTATTGTACCTTTTGTTTAGTAAAGTTCAGAAATATTTTTCCAGTGCTATATGTAAATACCAGCTGTAAGCAGGATGTTGTGAAGTTAAAATTTCACTTTTAAACTTTTTCGATCTTTTTGCAGTTTGGGAGCTAAGAATTACTCTAGATAGCTATCTGAAGGGAGAGATATGAAATTCTGTTGTTTTTCTTGGTAAAAGGACTTCTAGCTTTTCTTAAGACTAATTCTACGGAGAATTATTATTTTTTTTTTTTAAGAAAAGTAAATGTCATCAAGGTAAAGAATGCATGAGTCTAGCCCACCTTTCAGGAAAATGTACCACAGGCCCCGCCCTGTTTTGGCCAAGAATTGAATTTCTATTTACTGCAGCAAGACACAGTATTTAACTATAGGTTTAAAAAATAAATAAAATAAATCTATAAGGTACTTTATAGTATTTTTCTGTGAGCCTAAGGAATGGAAGTACAAGTAATATTGCCAGAAATTACTGCATTAGCAATGAACATATTCCAAATGGTACTTTAAATTGTTTTGCTTTTGTGGGTTTGAATAATGTTAAGAATTTTAATTTTACAGAAAATTGGCTGGGGAACTTAGAACCAAAGTAATTATTTCTTTCATAAAGACTGAAAAAATTTATTCACTATTTTCAAATACAAAAAAATGTGACAGGAAAACTGTTTAACTGAAAAATAAAAACATGAAAATGGAGACATAATCAGTATCGCATCTTGCATGCGGCATAAATTTTAAACGAGATTCATCCAAACTTAAACTATGTTTTAACACCTACTTCAGTGTTACGTATTTTGTCCTCTGATTGGAGGAGCATTGCGAAATGCACTTGAAATAGCAACATCTTTGTGAATTGCTTTGCATTAGTCTCAGCTCAAATATTCCCATCTTAAACATTTTAGCCCCAATTCTAGAGTTTTTTTCTCTCTTGCACTCTTACCAAATTCTTTAGCAAAACTATACCTTTTTTTGTTGTGCTTACCTAGTGTAAATTCCAGTTTAGAATGTTCATTTATGTTTCTTTTCCAACCAAATCCATTTCCATTTATAGTAGATATTATTTTTTATTTAGTTTTGCATAGTTGGATATAGTAGTGATACTTCTATGGCATGTCTAGAAACTGCTAAACTTGTTCTACTGCTTCTCTTGTCATTGATTCTGACAGCTTTGACAAAAGCTGCTTTGTCCTTTGACTGTAGTAGATCTCACTTTTCCCGCTTCACCCTCATTAAACTGAACTGCTCATAGATGTCAGCTACTTGAGAGATGATACTTCATACTATTACAAGAATTCTGTTGAAATGCCCAGGACTGTTAATTGTCATTGCTGTCACCATCATCACACTGAATTAAAGATAAAACTTCCTGAAACTACTCAAAAAACATGTTCAGAAAAATGGATAATAAATGTATTTTAAATAAGGCATATCACAATAGAGTCACATATGTAAAGGAATGTCACATGTTGCTGAAGACTAGAAAAATATGGCAAACTAATAGAAAAGGCTTAATGTTTTCTTGATTTTCAACATTTCTTCAATTATATTGAATATTTTTTTTCTTACATTTTCACACACTATGTGCAGATGTAAGGGAAGAAATGGACAGTTCTATTTTTCTTATTTTCTAGCTGCTGTATGCAGCAGCTGCTAAGTACTCAGGTGGTATGAAAAAATGTTTCTTCATCTTATTATGGTGATCTTCAAGATCAAAACCTTTCCATGAACTGAAGGCCTTCTCTGAACTTTAACAGCACATTGATTCCCTCTTGTGGAACTGTGTACGATGGGGTAGAGGGCTTTTTTCACTGCGGTGATGAAAAACCATTATTAGAAAAGAATTGTTACTGGGAATAAGCTAAATTGGGTTTGGCTATTTGAAACTAAGTATAAAAGATGTTCACACCCGTGCTCTGATGTGCTCACTTAGCATATTTAAGGAAAACAATAAAGCTGATTATTGCTTTGCACTTCAATTACAGCTGGTTATGCTGAAACAGCAGTAAAATGGATTTAACATTCAGATGCTAAGACCCAAGACACAGAAAAATTAAGTGATATGTACAGTATCAGAATAGAAATCTGCCTGTCTGTGGGGTTAAGCCTGGATCCCTGGTTTTCTTGGTCAGTGATTTTTAACCCTAAGGCTAGTCTTTTCTATCCATGGCATTTTAGTAATCTCAACTTCAATATTAATTATGAATACAATTTTAAACACTCTGCTTTCCTGTACTAAGTAAATGTTTCAAAATAGATTTTATTTTAGTCTTTTTTTTTTTTCTGCCCTTAGTCTAAACACTTTTAGAGCTCTCATAATAACGAGGTTTGTATTTCAAATACACATACATAAATGCACATACATATCTAGTTAAAAATGTAGTTCTGCCTTTTTTTGTTTGTTTTAGAAATGAGGATTTTCCTCAGATATTAGTATTACTGTGCTTTAAGTTCTCCTGAAGTACACCATTGGTTACATTGGCATCATTTTGTGGAAGGGCTGTGCAAGGAGTGAAAGAAAAAGTCCCCTCAGTCTGGTGACACATACACATACCTTTTGTTGATCACTGTTGATCCTAGGTTCTCTAACAAAGTAGCCTGTCTGTTGAGCTGATGACCAAATTGACCAAAAATGGGTAAGACTGATGGAGATAAGGTTTGAAGGTCTTGAATCAGATCCATCCTTCCATATACAAAGTAAGGATCACTTGAAGTTTGGGGACTGGACTGTTTTCTCCTAATGTTCTCTCCAGAGGGCACCGGTTACTATACCTCAGAATGCAGTTGAATTCAAATGTGTGGCAGCTCTATAACGCTGAGTCTTTGAAGCTCAGGTCAAATTCTGGAACCAAAGACATTCAAATATGTCCCTCCTTCCCATCATACTTCATCTTTGAATTAGTTTATTTTTTATAAAGGAAACTGTAAAGCCTTTAAAATGAAAATAAACGTCTAAAATATTTCTGTTGTGTGCTTCTAAATATCGAGACTTGCAACTCATGCAAAACTGTTTGTCTTGACAAATGTTCAGCTGTGTATGACACAGAATAGCACACACCGTAGTATGTCAGCATGAGGGCAAGACAAATGTTGGGAGACTGCATCATAGCCACAATTATGGAGAGTTTTAGAGAGAGGCAGAGTTCTTAGCCCTAGAAATCTTGTTTCAGAAGACAGTTAAGACAGTAAATGGATTTCTGGCATAAGTAGCATTATTTTATGTTGAAATTTTGCATCTGGAGCAGATTTAGTTGCAGTCTAGTCCAGACCATAAGTGCTACAAGAACACGCTGATTTGGGAAAAGAAATTCCAAGAGAGAATGAGCTACCTAAACTGAAAAATTTTCTCTGATTACTGGCATGGCTACCATACAAGAGGTTGTTTTAGAAAAGTATTTTCAGTTGAAGCTAATGTAACTTTTATTTGCCTTCTCATACTCACGTGACCCAGAACTAGCATTTCAGTGTGTCTAAAACATTTTATTTGAGATATGCTGAAAACAAATGTATTTCCTCAAAACAATTCCCCTTCCCTCCAAAAAAACCCTGAACTTGGTGATCAACTGGTTTTGAAGCACTATACCTTCTTTAAGTTTGTATAGCTGAAAGGCTACATGTGGGGAAAGTGAAACTTGGAAAGAATTCATCAAGGTATGATAGAACACATCAACACAATCTAATGGAGTTCTGATTTGTAAACAGGAGTTCTTCTGTATCTCTGAAGAAGAGCTGGGGACAATAGGTCATTACTGTATGCTTTGATATAGAGATAAGTACATAGTTAAGGTAGCCTGACATTACAGAGCCTCTATTCATCTGCACTTTTTCCCCTGGAAGGAAATCTTGTCATCCAAATAGACCTCCAGAATTAGTTTGGCAAATACTATTATTTTTATAATGTGTAACTAGTGTATCTTGGCTTGCTCTGATGAATTTAATTTTTGAATTTTCAGGTGAAGTTATTCTAAACAGAGCAGCTATATTTCTTAACAATGTGCTTGTTAAACAGAATTTATTACTGAATGCAGTTATCAGATAGTTTTCCCTCTTTTTACTGATATGGTGCTATTATTTTCCTGGTGGGAATCAAGACTAGCAATAGAACAATAATTTAAGTCAACATAATATTAGATATCTTTTGACTTTTTGTCACTTCACCACCACTTTTAATTTTTAATTATTTATTTAATGAATTTTTAATATTGCGGATTGCAAATGGCATAAATCTCTAAAGCAGTAACATCTTTAATATATATATATATACACACATGCATACACACATAGTATTCTGATTACACTCCAATGCTTCAACCACAAGACTGAAAACTCCTGCTAAAATATTAGACTCTAAAGCTTTTGATAAGATGGTGTATTAATTATATTTACAGTAGGAAGATAATTTTTTTCTGGATTATGTACCTTAAAGCTCTTCCTCCATTAAAGACACTTCACACCATTGGTACTGTATTTAAATGGGCTTATATATAACTGGTGACAATTTTAAAGATGCTTTATGCTGCTGGAATTGGGTGAAATGATGTTAATGTAGTAAAAAAATCTAATTATGAATAAAAGAGAAAGGTCCATCAAGCTGTCTTTTCCCTTCATCTCTATTTTCTCTGTATTTTTCATAATGGTGTTTCTGTATTATGCTTTTATATCCAAACAACACAGAACAGTCCACTGTTTAAGCAGCCCTGCTAGGAAATGCATTTGGTTTGTTTATTTATATATTTATTTTTAATCCTTTCACTTCAGGTGTTTTTTAAGTAGACAACAAGGATGATAAAATTAGAGAGTTCACGGGTAACTGGATGGTCAATATCTGTGAATAATTTTATAGCAATGAACTGTTCCAGTTGATGTGAAGCATGCTATCAATGCTCAGTAAAATAGCATCCTCCTCCCTTCTACCCATACCCCTTTCAAAGCCCAATACATAATGATATTTTTCTGAGGCTTAACTAGAAAAACTGTGCAGGGGGCTGCCAGGGAAGGAGAAGACTACAGAGAGCTGTGAGAGGAAACAACTTGGTGAAAATAGAGAAACTATTCCGGTAGTTTTACAAAGCAATATATTATTATTTTTGAAGTTTTTTGAGATTCTGAAGATAGGAGTAGCATTTAAAAGAACATTAGTGTTCTTTTGTACAGAAAAAGGTTCATGTGTTCAGCCTATTGCAAAGTGCATTTGCTTGCATTCTTCCTGTGCCGCACAAAGGCAGCATTAATGGAAATGATAAATAGTTTGATGAGCAGGCCAGGTGGCATAGCAATGGCTTGCAAGACTGCTGAGCTGGAGACACAGGTTTTAAAACAAACTTGGGGCTCTTGCTTCCTGGACTGGGTGAAGTTGAACATGTCGAGGAGGTAATGTGATTGATCTCTTTGGAGGAAGATGCCAGCTGGAGTGCTCACAAACTGCTCCTTCAGGATTCTCCTTAAAGATGAATTGATGGCAGCTTCTGAAAAGAGTTACTCACACCGCATTCTTCCCAGCCATTCAGAGGTAAGACTCTATCACAGTGGCTGCTAAGAGAAGGAATTGAGAGTTTAAAGGGACAGGAAAAAGGTGTCCCTGGTGAAAGAAACCGCAGGAAGTACATTCCCAAAATGCAGCTATTATTTCTATACTGTTGCAAAATAGATAGTTTTTAGAAGCTTGTCCACATAAATGGTTGGGGATTTTATTTTTATTTTTATTTTTTCCTTACACTTGGATCCTGTAATGCTAATAAAATAAGAGGTCAGCATTTCATGAGGGCCGTACTTAATTTTATATTGCAAATCATGTTTTTTTAAAAATATTGTAGGCTGAAAGCTGTGCTTTTGTGTTGGCAAATCTCTCTTCAAGATCAAGATCTTGTTTCGTCCTTAGCTTCATTGTTCCTGTAGTTCTCATATTATGTTCCCCCCATTCGTTGGAGGCTCTGGTACCTCTTTTTCTGATTAGCTACACACGAACTACATACGTGCCTTTTTAAAACTGCCTTGCTGATCCAGAGACTGTTTCTCAGTGTGTGCCAGCTCTTTGATCCTGAAAAACTAGCTTGTCCATTTCCTTTAATATCAGACAACATCAACAAAAGTTGTTTTGGGATTAGCAGTAGCTCAGAAACTTAGTATTAACATATCCTATGCTTGTTTGATCAAAAACTACCTTGGCCCGTAGCCATTAGCCATCTGCACAGAGGGTAGAAATGGAGTCCCACAGGAAAACTGGACACAGTAGGAAGAAGTGGTCTTCCTTGAGTCTTGGGAATCTCACTCAACCAAATGGGCCATAACAGTGGAAGGAAAAAGTGGAAACTGACAGAACAAATTTTGCCAACATCTAAAAGTGAAAGCAAACAATGAACATGTCTGACTTTACCTGATGTAGTCAGGACTGTTTGTCAAAAATACTAACTAAAATAGAGCTCATCTTTTGTTACTGGAAGGCACTAGTTTCACTGTAAAAAGCCTTAAACATACGATGTCTTACAGCTGTGAAAACTTGAACTCCAACCACAGATTGTTGCTATAAGGATAGTGGCAGAATATATTCATGTCTGAGGTGAATTGCCTGGTTACTTCTCAACTGTGTGATGTTTTGATCACCTGGACCTTTTTGTGGTCATTGGACACCAGGACGTTAGGGCCTGGGGGGGGAGGGAACGTCGGTGACAGCCGGAGCTGAGGAGGGGTTACTGTCTGCAGCGGGACCCAGGAGCTGCAGTTTACAGACAGGAGCTTGTTCTTTGAGGTTATATTTTCTCAGTGCTTAATTTTTTCTTTGGTTATAAATAATGAGCCACTGTCCAATAACCTAGAAAAGGGAGGGGGTGGGTAAGGAGGAATCCAACTGCTCAAAATAGTTGGAAAACAGTGCAGGCAAAACCAGCCCAGAGTCAGGGCTTTTTTGTCTTAATTACCTTTAAACTCAAGCTTCCAATCGCTCATTTGGTTAGTGAGGAAAAGGACACAGTTACGTAACTACTTCTCTTTAGGATAAATAAACACACTGTATTTCGGCCGCAGGTTACACGCAGTTCGCCGACATTTGCCCTGGGAGGTGGCTGAGGCGCATCCGGCTCAGGCCGGTCTGTGCGACGGCCGCTGCCGCCGTCCTGGGGCCGGCCCCCCTCAGCCAGGCCGTGCCGTGACAAGGAGCTCTTCGCCTCCAAGAGGCTGTCTCCGGCCCTGAGTGGCGCCCAGCGGCTTTCTTCAAAGGGCTTGCCTCCCTTTGGCACCCTTCGGGGTTTCTTTCCACTGGTGATTAGGTTGGCTCAGCTCCGGCTGGAGCCGGCAGTGACCGGTGGTGGGAAGGTGGCGGTGACACACACCCTCGTACCCGGTGCCTCCCCCCGGCAGTAATCGCCAACGTGTTTCAACTCCAGTGGCTTCATCCAGGCATAACAGGAAAAAAAAAAGAAGGTACAGATTGCAGCTTTTTGGGTGTGGATTGTTGGGTTTTTTTCCCTCTGTACTTTTTTTTTGTTTGTTTGAGTGTTTGTTTTTGTTCTGTTGGTTTAGGTTTGGGGTTTTTTTTGTTGTTGTTGTTTTGTTTTGTTTTTCCCAGCTTAATTATGCCATTTTTTTCCTCAGGAAAGGAATTTCGTACTTTTTATTTTCTAGGAAAACTAGACTGCTTTTCAGACACTTTATATATAAACACAAATACTGCATCACAAATGCCAGCTACAGTGTGGAAGGATACTTTCAAGCTTTGATTTATATTTGAAAGAGCCTTTCTTTGGGCTTTTGAAGTGCGATCCCGGCCAGGAAAGCCTTTGCTCAGCCTCAGTTCCCGCTAATGCCTGAATGAGGAAACGCTGCTTCTCAGCGCTTTTACCTGCCAGTGCTATGACATAGAAATAGAGAGTACCAGAGAGGGGTATGCTCGGCACTATCTGATTTTTTTTGTTCTCCAAGGTGTTTCTCTGCAGTGAGGAGCTGTAGTGACTCTGGCAGTGGTACTTGCTGCCCGTGACACAGCTTCATGGTAGCTCCTCACACCAGGCGCTCTCTGCGCAGCAGCGTGTCCAGGGGCCTCTGCGCATGTGGCGGCAGCCCTTGAGAGTGAGGAGGTTTCGTTTTCCAATATCATTCCTGTGAGAGGCTAGCAAGCTGGAAACTGTTGAACTTGTGCCAGGGAGGTTTTATTTTTGAAGTGTGGATGAGGATGAACAAATATTCCTTGTAGTGGGCCTGGTGAACTATTGAGGTTTGTAATTTATTACACTGAAATATGTTTTGTGCCCTGCATAATTCATCATTTATAATAAATGATGGTAAAGTAAAGTACCCAAACTGTTGCATTGGTGCAAGAAATGGGGTAGATGAAGGGACTCATCACTTTGTCATGCCCAACGTTTGTTTACTAACACTTCGGAAGTTGCGGATTTGCTACAGAGAAAAGCAGCCTCCCTTTTTCCCTTCCTTCAATCCCAGTTAATTCCTGTGACCATCTTAACTGTCCATTCTAATGGTCTCCATAGGTCTAACAAGCTGATTATTGTACCACCTGACAGTGTGAGTAAAACATACAAATTAGGCAATTTGCCCTTCTAAGTAAACAATGCTTTGAAAAAACAGTTTGCAGTCAAGAAAGAACAATCAGATTTTCTTTTAACCCTTTATGTATTAAACATACTCGGTATGGTACTTTTACAGAGAACTTTAACTTTACGAATCACTTTAACATCTTATGCAATCAAATTAATTTCACAGTTGCTTCCCCAAACATAGTAAGTTTTGTTCTGGAGTGGTTCTGATTCCAAAACTTGCATAGTAGAATAAAGCTGCTTTTATCTCTTGATGTTCTTGAAAAGTGGTTCAGTATAGAAATATGAAAACAGGGACTAAAGCCCAGGTGTTTCCTCTCTCAGATGACTGTCATAACCATCATACTAACAAGTGTCTATTTGTTTCCTACTGAGCAACTCCAGCTGCAGATTTGGATAACAGGGCACTTACGAATAGTCAATAATAATACTTTATTCATTCCTCGCCTCCCATAAAATAAAATCTGATTCTGCTGGAAAAACAAAAAGGCTAAATATATTTGAGATTATAAAATCATGAGGGAAAAATCAGCTTGCTATTACCCAAAAACAACTGTGTGGGTGAGACACAGTTCTGATTTTCCTCATTTTGAGTAGATACATATTTTGTAATCATTGCCTCCATTTGAGAGTCAAACAGGAGTGCTGTTTTGAATCTCCTAATCTTCAATATCTTTTAGCATATTTTCACAGGTAATGTTTATTTTTTAAATAGCTTTCCATTTTTCTGTGCATCACATGGATATGATTTTTGAGCAAATTGTGTACTTCTCATCTTTGGCAGTTTACTTAATGCTTTCCCATTGGGAGATCAATACTTGTTTTGTGAAACTGAATAGAATCTCTTTCCTACCACATATCTGTGACATAGAACTGTGTTTAAGAGTTTTGTGTTGTCTTAATCTCCCATGCTTACAGTGGTTTCCAGTTGTGATGTTCTGCTGCAAGGAATGATTGAAGAAGGTTCATGGCAAATGTTCAGTGCGACATTGAACTTCTTTCACTAAATATAATTTGGAGGTTAAAATACAGCTTATCCCAGAAGTCCCCATAAATATCTGAATACTTCAAGGGTACAAGGTCCTGAAAATATCTGTATGTTCAAATTCTTGCCCCCTGCCCCAAATCTGCCTTTTTTCCCCATCTTGTTGCTCATAAGTGTGATGTAAGTACTTCAGATAGATGTGTGTCTGTAATTTGCATACTGACAACTCATAGATCAGCTTTGGATACTGTTTGTTGTCTGTTACATGGCAACACATTTTGCAGTACTATCATATTCAAACTGAGAAGTGGCTATTCAGAAAGACTCTTTATGTTTGTCTTCTCAGTCATATTTGACTAGCAGGCACCAAAAGCCAGGATTTCTTCTTCTGGCAGACTGTGTCATTACCTGTCCCGTATTGACATTCTTGTGATTTGTAGTTCTTGAGTGGAAATGCATGGATACCACATCAAGTGAGTGACTGGCAGGACTTTACTTTTGAAAAAGACTCTGCTTTGAAATGTGGCTCTTCCCTCAATCTGAAATCAATCACCCTCAATTTCTTCCCACAATATGAAATCATCAAATTTTTGGACCACAAGGACATACATTCTATTTGCTTTATTTTTCTTAGTGTTAAGGAAATAAGAAAGGCTTGGAGACAACCCTAAGTGTTTTTGATGATGTATTATTGTCAGTTATTTTTGATAAAGTGCGTAATGGCTATGGGGTATGTTATGTTGTTCATTCCAAAGCTTACTTGCATGTAATTGTCCCAGAACATCTGAAAATGGTACTAATATGCAGTAGATTTATAAGCTTTTAAGTTATGAAAGACCCCTCTTCTATATGGCTTATATTTATTCAAGATTATTTAGAAATAAAGTATTAAATCCATTTAAGCTTCTATTAAATACATTAATTCATGTTATATAAATATCATTATAGCATTTGAGGTAAATATGGCAATTTTTTTATTAGTTTCTAAAAGTACTATTTTCACAACCATTTACTCAAAAGTCATGTATATCTTACTTTGTCTTAGCAAGCAGGGACCAGGTCTAGTCCTGTGAAATTACTTCAGTTTCCATATCTGTCCTGTCCTTGACATCTCTACTACAAATTGCTAGTAAATTTAGTGATATTTCTGTGATTCTTTAATGGTGACTTTTATCTCCTTTTCAAAGCAGGACAAGCAAAACAAAATGAAGCAAAGAATGCAGGACACATCTAAAATTAGGCTTGCTAAATATAATGTAATAGGAGTCAAAATTATTTACAAGTTATTTGTGCTGGACAAAATTTTCCAATTGTCTTCTTTTAGCATACAATGACAAATACTCTGGAACTTCGGGAATTATTTTTTATCCCACATCGAGTTAAAACATTTTGTTCTGACCTTAAATTTTGGTATGTTGTTACATTATGTACAAAAGAGTGTTAACATTTTTCACATTATAATTCTGTAGGGAAAATGTCATCCCACATTGAAATACTGGATTTAGTTGTTCACAGTACTTTAGCTGTTAATGAAGAACCCACAGAAAGGTTTTTAGAAGATGTAAATTTGAGAGGTTATTTAGCTATAGGTAACTATTATGTTAGTTTGAGCAGTATACACATTGCTGAGGATGTTTGTATGTGATGGAGGTATTACCAAGAACTTGTGATGAAATATGAGATACAGTATCTGTAAACTTTTTAGTGAAGAAAAAATTCCTAAAGTGATAAATAGCAAGGTTTTCTTTCCTACACTTCTTTTGGGCCCAAGAGGTCTACTGGGATCCTCTTCCAGATCTCCACACCTGCAGTCTTAATTTAAGAAGGTCTTGTCTTATATAGTAAGATATAATTCCCGTTCCAGCTAATTTCAGCAGAAATAAACTGTTGAGAAAATAATGTGGATCCTTTGCAAGGTCAAAAAGGCCGAATGATGAAACAAAAGACTGATTTTATCTTTCAGTGATACTCTGTACTGTTCTGTACTGGTTCTGCTGGAAATGATTAGAGCTAAGTTTTTTACTATCTAAAAGCTTCATAGCAAAAAATCATAGCAAAAAATCATAGCAACGCTATGTTAGTAAAATCTCAGCATTATATTAGTAAAAGAATAATGGATATTAGAAAAAGGCTGTATTAAATCCTGTCAGAGGTTATCACAATTTAATGACGCTGCAGTGTGGTTCTATGTTACATTGCGACAACATTATTTTCTGAAATCAAGACAGCTTTGATATCCAGTTGTAGCCAGGAAGAGTATTTAGAGATAAAATGCCAGTGTTTTTTTAATAGTAGACAGTGCTGCCTCTCATGATAACTAAATAATAATTAGTCATCTCCATTAATATTTTTGGGGTAGTGAAGTGAGCTATTTAATATTTTAGAAGCACTTCATTTATGCCTGGATCCTACTGTAACTGAAATCTTAAGGAGAAAGCTTCCATTTTTTGATAGTTGGGTGTATTATATACGTGCGCTGCAAACATAGTAACAGTAACCCTTGTTACTGCCACTAAATAGAGCATGCTCCAGTGAAGGAAGGAAGTTAGCCCAGAAGATTCCCTTGGGGGGGGGG
>JAVJGJ010000059.1:69851822-69868931 GCA_035590215.1 Microhierax caerulescens | reverse complement strand
AGTATGTTAGCCAAGAACATTACATTCCCCCCCCCCCCAATAAACTACTGGTTTATAGGAAACCTGTTTTTACCTTGTCATTTTAATACAGTTAACCTAGTATTTAATATTGGTCACAGACCAATCAGTGATCTGTAAACCACACCACACACTGTTATGCTGCTGTGAACATAAGATTTTTGAAAAATGCTACTGCATCTGATTCCATAGTAAAAGTAAAGTAATTCAAAATGGAATTCTAGAGTATTGAAAATGAATGCAATGGCATGAGTCATTTATTCAGCCTCTTTGTTGCTGTATGTATGTTTTGTTACCTATATAATAAAGAAAAAAATGATACTCCTATGTGAATTATGTAAGAGTGTTTTACAATGCTGAAATGATTCACAACGTTGTATGTAAACTAGATAGATTAATTAGGAGACTGGCTAGTCTGATTACAAACTGTTAGTCTGGGATATTGCTTTAATTGAATTAGAATAATTATATATATTCTTTGAAGAGCAATGTCATAGTTGTATGATAGTGCTAAAGGAAGATTTGTCTGTCTTAAGGTAATCCTAACTGAGGCTGCTTACTGTCTGTTAATATTAAGGAAGAAGAAAGATGTTGTAAGAAAATATTGGGAGTGCAGATACTTTCTTTTTTTTTTTTTCTTTTTAATAACATTTTTGTGATTCATTTACAACACACCAAAAAGGTAGAAAAATTCAAGAAACTTTCAATGTTTATACTAAGTTGACCTGCTAGCAGTTCAGGTTTTTGTTTTGATAATTTTCTTTTCTTTTGACTCCTCTGTTTTCTTTAAGGCCTTATTCGATTACAAGAGCTCATCAAGGCTCCATCACGATACAACCTGAGACTAAAAATCCGTCAATTACCAGCTGACACGAAAGATGCAAAGCCCTTACTAAAGGAGATGAAAAGAGGCAAAGAATTCCATGTAATTTTTGACTGCAGCCATGAAATGGCAGCAGGCATCTTGAAACAGGTAATTCTCATTTTGCTTTAGATGACCTAATCTTTTTCATCCCTAATAAAGAAAAGTAATATCCGGCCTTAATGGCATTTAGCAAGCAGGGGAATTGTATGTCAGTTTTACTGAGGCCTAACTGAAAATCAGCCAAGGATTTCAGAGATAATTTCATTGGTGACTGATGATGGCTGCTTTCATTATATGTTTTTTTTTTAAGAAACATTATAATTGGTTCATGTACAGGGGTAAAGATACATGTGTCTTTCAACAATGAAGAATTGGTACTTTGGAGAATTGATGTTTTAACCAGGGTTTTAAATGCTTGCTTAGTGTTATTTTGTATAACAAAGTTTGTTTGGTTTTTGTTGTTATTTTTTTTTAATTGAAGCCTCTGAATTGTCTACTCTTTATAAGATAATGATATTTGAATAGTGTGTTACCAACAGACCACATGAATGTGTTCTACTGAGAGGACAGAACTAATAGATATCTTTTGGAGCCATATTCTCCTTACACTACTATAGGACTGCAAAACACCTGAATATGTGTGGGTAGATGCTTTGCTAGTGTTTGCGTTGTTGTGTACAAGTAAGACGAGTAGATGAGATACAGCAGAATCCCAAATACTTAATTGGCTTTGTATTGCAGAAGCAGATTCCAGGGATGTCTTCTAAGAGAAGGTGACAATATAGCAGTATACAAAGGATGTGGCTCATAAAAAAGCTTGCTGTAACCCTGAAGTATGCATAAAGACAAGCCTTTGTGTGTCTTTAGTTTAATAAGCTCCAAAGACTGGGAATTCTTTGTGCTCAGAGGTCATTTTCCCCATCGCTTTTCAATTGGACTATGACTTGCAGTAAGGAGGCTAGAAAGAATACCTAAACCAAAACAATGTGCTACATTTCTAATGCACAGTCTTTAGTGACTTTACTCATGTATACATTATGCTTGCTATCAGTATTTATGGTTTAAATTGAAAAGAAAATGGATTTAAGATTTGAAAATATGTCTCTTATTAAAGGTACTTAGGTGTGTTGTTGCGGGTACAATTAAAATTGCTACTAAACACACCTGTTTTTTATCATTACTTTGCTTTGTTGTTCGTGGATTAAAAGGCTTTTATTAATTTCCAGTAGTTGTAAACCTCTGCTGGTGGTTTTTGCTCTTAGCTAAGTGTAAGCTAGCCAGCCTAGTTAGTCTAATTGTTTAGCCCAAACCATTAAATGTGTGTTTAATTATTTTAACATCCTAAAAATGCAGCTCAAAAATGTTTTGATGGCAAAACAAAGCTGCAGTACTATGTCCATCAAGTTACATTATTTATACTGTACCTAGTAGCTTTTAGGTGAAAGGAAACTTTTCTTTCACAGTATTCAACTTAATGAAAAACACGACTAGAGGGAAATGGGAACAAAATTAAAAGCATTGTATCTTTAATCATGTCCAAGGACCCAAGAGTGAGTGTTCAACCTTTTTAAATCCAATTTTAAACTGTTTTACCAAACTACTATGCTTATGCTAAAGGTTACAGAAGGAAAATACAGAAACAATTCTTTCATGAGTGTTTAGATCTTTATACAGTTTCTGTAGAATTTTAGCTTTCCATTCAGTTCCAATATTGCAATGCTTTAAATATATCCACAATGTGTAGATCTGCAGCTGAATGTGAGCTCTTGCTGTCAGAATTGGCACAAAAGATGTTAAGGCTGTATTTATTATTCAATGATATTATGCCAGATACAGTGTTTACAAGTGTTTGCTGAAAAATAAAATAAAAAATCTTTATATATTTATTTGTGAACTATTAATTAACCTATTTTTGCTGGTAATGGAGGGATGAACTTGGGGAGACATGACAAGGGGTTTCTTCTTGGGTGGATGATTGGAAAGGTTAGCAGTGAAATTTGTGGAAGAGAAAACAAATTGGAAGTAAAGAAAACAAAGTACCTTGAGAGGCCAGTGAAATAGCAGAGTGGCCAATAGCAGAATTAGGAACATGTGTAGGACATTCTTGTGTGGAGATTCTGATCAGATTTCTGAATGAAAGACCTGATTATAAGCAGTTAAGATACAGATGACTGCAAATGTGTTAAGTACACAGAGGAAGGTACCTTGGCTTTTTTTAGAAACAGTAACACAAAAGGTTCTTGAAGAAGCTAACAGTGTTTATAGTTGTACAATTTCTAATGAAGTTTTAATATTTCTCATGAGGTAATGGTTTTCCTGTGTTTTAGAAAATGTAAATTGCTACAAGCGCACTATATTGCAGTTCTAAATATTATTGTGGAATTCTAAATACACAAGTACAGGTATCCTTTGGTACAGTGTTGTATTTTTTGTCACGTCTTCTCCAAAATACAAAATCTGATCTGCAGCTGATACTTGGAATTAATTTTAGCCTTTAACTTTTCTTTGGAAAAGAACATACAGACTAGGAATTTTATCAATTTTCAGGCAATGTCACAAGTGAAAATGCTTCCACAACCTTCAGAATGCTGATAAATCTTTTGTATACAAATTGTAGTATTGTGACAATTGTATAGTTGTTACCTTCAGTGTGTTTAAGGAGGTGTATCTGGTACTGCCTTGGCAAAAAGTTCCATTCATAATTCCTGGAATTATTGCTTAATAGTGTAGCTTTTTTTTAGTGCTAAAATTAGGTAAAACTCACTGTAGATACCAAAATTATTGAATAAATCATACTAGTCTAAGGATACTTTTGTGCAGAGCATGAAGATACATGCTTTTCAGGTGAAAATACCCTTAATGAATACAAGTGATGAGACATCCATAGTTTATTGCTTTAAAATTGTATCTCTAAGGATTTGTTCTTATGCTGTTAAAAGTATGAATATTTTAAAATGCACAGTTGATCAAAACCTATTTGGTATTACATACTTAGCAAGTCATATGAAGGTACTTGATAGATATCTGAGTTTATAGAGTAATACTGTGAACATTTATTTTTCATTTTTACTGAAGTAATATGTGTCTTGCTGTTCAAAACTTGACTCAAGTATTTTCTTCCATGGTTGAAAAAATATACACACATATTATATAAGCTTGGGCCCTTCTTTTAAATGTAATGTTCATCACAATAGAAAAATATTTCCTGTTAGGTTATTCTTATTAAGGGAAGAGTTCAATAATGAATGAAAATATTTTTGACTCAAATTTTGTGTGGCAACTTAATGCGTCCATTAGTATGTAAAACTATAAGCCTTTTTCACATTTACTGTACTAAACAGTTTAATAATATTCTTTCTATCAGAAGATCTGGTTCATAAATTCCTTTAATAGTCAGTAATCTGCTCTAACTGCTAGGAAATTACTTGCTTGACCTAATTTTAGTATAATTCCAACCCTATAGTCTGATCCCAGTAGTGGTTTTTTGCAGTTTTTCATTTGCCATGTAAGTGTGATAAAAATGTATTTTGTGACCTAAGAAAGATTAATCTTTTGTTTATTTTTTCAAGGCTTTAGCTATGGGAATGATGACAGAATACTATCACTATATCTTTACCACACTGGTAAGTGGCTTATAAAAATGTAGTGATGACATCTAACAAAGATGTTACTTTCCTTAATTATATTACTTGACAAAGTGAAAAAGTCTCTCTGGAATGGGGTGTGAGTACAAGATGTTTTCTCTGTTGAGTTTTCTTACTTTAAGTGAAAACTTGTCAGGATGGTTTAATTATTGTTGAACAGTATGCTGTTCATGTTGAACAGTATGTGGAAACTTGACACACCTGAAAATGCAACTGACTGTGTAGTATTGCAGTTTTTAATTTTCAAGCAGGGTTAAGGATACAACCCATAATTGATTATTTATATTGTTAATTTTGTCCTTTTTCTCCTTTCACTATTTCTATGTGAAGATTATGACATTTTTAAATTTAGTCATATATTCCATATTTTTAACCCAACATTTTCCAAGGTCGTATGATCAAGGTCAAATGAATGTCACTGTCATATGATTCCTGAATAATGTGGTGTGAATATTAGCAGTATTTTATTTAACAGTCCACATGAGCTTTTTAGGCATATGAATTATGCAATATTCTTTGATGTCCATTGTAAAAGTAACTAAGAAGTGATATGGTCATTCTTGGAACCATCAGATTTAACTTTTGCAATAAATAAACATATGTGAAGACCTTTTTTTGCTGCTTGCCACAGCATAAGAAACAGTTTAAATGTTGGTAAAATAGTACTTTAGAAAATACAGTTGTGCACATTTCTGTTTTCCATTGTGTTCAAATTTGTGTATTTAGGTTACAGTTCATTAAGATTCTTAAAATGCAAGTAATTTCAAGCATGAGACAGATGTGCCTTGGTAAAACCATGCTGGAAGTGACCTGTGTTTAAAGTTGCATGCATATTTAAGTCCTTCCAGTAGGATGGAAAGTTCACCTCCAAATCACAAAACAGAAGTTCATGGAAAACATTAACATGGAAAAAGCTTGTTGAATATAAAGCAAAATAATTTCTGAAGTTCATTAGTGTTGCAGCACTCTCCGCACTAGCTGGCTGCAACAAGATCTTTTACCATCTCATACTGGTACACTCGTCATGCCAGTCCCCCTGCTGCTTCTCCTCATCTCTCCTCTTGCTTCTTCCTCTCTCTCATCTCCTTCTTCCTCTCTCTTCTCTTCTTCGGCTGCTCTCTCTTCACTGGCTCTCAACCACTTAACCAGCTACACCTGCACTTATCTACATTGACCAACCTGCTGCCTGAAGCCAGCCCACAGCTGTATGTTATCAATGCTAATTAACCCAGCTACATTCTTCTACACATTAGAACTGTAAAAGCAAAATACCCTGTACAGGTACCTGTATTATTTTAGTAGGGAAAGTTTTTCTATCACTTACGGATTTAAGATTGCATGAAACAGGATTTCCCTCGCTAATCTATCAAAATAGATTCTAGATGTCTCAAGGGATTTTTTATTTTTTAAGTTTTTATTCTGCTATTGGTGAAAATTGCTTCTTTGAGTGGTAAGCTGTCCAGTGGCATTTAATTTTTATTCTTAAAACTATGTTTAAAAATCAGGATTTTCTGTTATGCTTATTTCCTTACTAGAATGTTAGGTTTTTTTAGGAGAGACAAGTATTATATTGAGTTGGAGCTATCGAAGTATAACTTAGTGTGCACAAATGGATGATAGATTTTGTTTTTGCAATGTAGCTTTGGAACTTGCATCACAGTTTAATTGTTTTGATATATTAATTGCTTCTTACCTGACACGGTCAAAGTCCTGTCAAATAAATTTTCCAGTCACAGTGTTTACAGCAGTCTTTTGTGTATTCCTCTCTTGATTGATTCAGTGTCTAATGTAGTAGTAGCCCATTAATACACCAACCTCTGTGTATTTATAATATAGGCAAGTTATTGTGTGTATATTTGTTATGTTCCAGTGTAAACATGAATGTGTTTGGATTAAATAATTGCATTTGAGGTTCTGATTTCTGTCACAGTAAAAGCTGAGAATTTTTAAAGGGAGAGATGTAACATAGTTCTAGTTATGTTTGACCTTTCCTTGCCAAGGAAATCTCTGATTTTTTTAGAAAAAGGACAAGTTAGGTTATTTGTAAATGAGTGACTTAGAAGCATTTTTACAGCTACATATCTAAGGTATTATATATGGAAAATGGTATCATATTTATTAGCTATAATTAAAAATGGGTAGTGATTGATAACTAGTTGATATTTTTGTGGGCTTAGTGATGTTAACAATGAATAATTCTGTTTTGGTTTTCCACATTACAAGTTTAATCTCCTTCAGTTCTAGCCAGTAAACAAAATGGATTCAGGCACATATTTCACCTAACACTACAATTTCATGGAAGTTTACAATATAGTAAACTGCCAGCAAAAAATACATTAAAACTGAGATGAATGACCAAGTATGAATTATATGGGGAATTTCTATGTTCAATGAAACTAAAATTATGTTATAGGACAGTAATGTCGTGGGTATAACATTGATTACATCACTTAAAAAATATTTAAATGGAAACAGAAAGTAAACCAAATGAAAGTTTGTTTATAATGCACATAGCTAGGCCTAGTGAGTCATGACTGTTTTTGTCTTAATTTCCCCCCCAGCTGCCATGTTCAAAACTTGATCTTAGACCTGAGTTTCCTGAAGTCAAGTACTGGTTATACATTGTTGCTAAGGATTCTGTCAAAGAACTTGGATAATCTTGAATTTACTTGCTTGATCTAAAATTTGATTTTCTTCTTTTTATTAATTTGTATTTGCCTTTGTATGTGTTGCGGGGCTAAATTTACACATAGACAGGTGTACATATGTATTGAAAATGTATTCATTAGCAAAGTTTATTCTTGCAAAGATAAATTTCATGTTGGGGAGTATGGTTGATAACTGTGAAAAATGTTTTTGGTTAAATTTAAAGCCATGTACATTTCCCCTCTCCCCTCACTGTTGTCTAAAGATTAACGTGTTCATGGTTCATAGAGACTATTTTATGATTTTAAGTCTGTTCTGGTAAGCCAAAGATGTAGCATTTAATAATAATAATTTTAATAATTAATAACAATATTTAAGCTAACTCTAGTATTTAAGCCTAACTAGTAATGGATACAATACTGCAACTGTGCTTAGCATTTCCTAAAAGATACTTTTTCTTTTTTTTTTTTTTTTTAAAAAAAAATATGGCAGTTGAAGCTGCTCTACCTCTGTGAAATCAGATTACTCCCACTATAGGGTCAGCTGAGCTGCTTACTCACAGACATAGGCCCTCAGATAAACAGAGCATACTTCCAGGCACATATAGCACTGCTACTCCTGCAAATTTCAGTACTCTCATCTGGGGACATGGTCTAACAATTGAGATAGAAATTGCAGTGTATTAAAGAATTTATATGATGGTCATTTTTTTTCAGGACCTGTTTGCCTTGGATGTAGAACCCTATCGTTATAGTGGTGTTAATATGACAGGATTCAGAATTCTAAACACGGAAAATACCCAGGTGTCATCTATCATTGAAAAGTGGTCTATGGAGCGGTTGCAAGCACCTCCTAAGCCTGATTCAGGTTTGCTGGATGGATTTATGACGGTATGAATATCAGTGTTTAGTTCCTTTTTTAATATATGCTTGTGAAATTGAAAAAAACCTTAAATTTTCTATTTCTGTTACTAGTTCAGGGGTATAAGACCAAATATTATTGTAAGCATGAGTCAGAAAGTGATGATGTTATTTCTGTTAATATTCTGTAGACTGAATACGTAGCCATATTAATTTCCTTTCAAAATTACACATACTGTATTTTTTTCCCAAGATAATGCCCCATTGTAAATGTTTAATTCATCTCGTCCATTTCCCTACTTTGTTGGTGAAAATATTGTATGAGATCATATCAAATTCTCCCCAAATCAAGCTAAATCATAGTTTTCTCTTTCTCTGTGCTCTGTCTTATTCATTTAAGATTCATTAATTTATAATGTGTACTATTTAATTTCTACATAATTATTTTCTTTTATGAATATTATAAATAACAGCTTACTGTCTTTTCTAGTCTTGATATCTTCATGTAGCTAATTAGTCCGCCTGGTTGTTTTTTTCCTTCCATTGCCACTATTCACTGACCTCATTTCAGGTCATGAAAATCACAATTACATTAATGCAAATAAAATTTCATTCCTAGGTTTTCAGTGAGTTTCAGCTCACCAGTTGGAATTTAATCTAGAATTATAATGTTGGAAGGGATTTACTTTAAAACATACCCTACATTAGGACCTCTTTAGTTTTCAAATTTGTTGAAAGATCTGATTTTCTGTTTTGACCTGGGATGATTTGTAACATCTTTGCTGATAGAGTTCTGCTGCTTTTTAGGTATTATTTTCTTTAAAACACTTCTGATGTTTAACTTCTGTAAATTTAAACCATAAATTCTGCCTCTTGAAGATTGGTATCGTAGCTATCTATCAGTTATCTAGACTGTGTTAATTGAGCCACATAACATAGCTAATCTTTTGAATAATTTTTTTTCTACTGATAAGGTTTAAAGATTTTATAGACATTAGATACTAAATGTCAATATTTAAAAAAGTTAATTTCCTTTTTGTATTGTTTTTAGAAAACTACCCTTCTTAGAGAAAAATACTCCTTTATTCTTTTTGCCTGTTTTATGTAGTGTCTTGAACATGACTGGAAACATTTTAAATTTAATTTATTTACTAGTTCTGTTGGGCTGCACTTTTCAGATCCTATCATATAGTACTTTAAAAGTTATATGGTTAATTTCTCTAAATGATTCCAAATAAGCTAATGAGCCACCCAAAATTCTAGAATTGTGATGTATGCATCTGGTTTACATATAACTGCTGCTTATTGTTGTAAGTCATTGTTTAATTCTTCCTTTTTTGCATGAATATTTTAATTCTTTGATTTTTACCTTTTTTAATTTAAAATTTGTAGCAGTTAATCTCACTCATTGTATTTATATATATTATGCAATGACCAAAGATATAATTGATCTCAAAACTTCAGATAGTTACCAAGATCAGTAGCAATAATTACTTTATAAAAACAGGGCCATGGTCAATAAAACCATAGAATAGTAATTATTGGAATTGAGTTCTGTGAGCAAGTTACATGTTTTTCATCTTTTGTGGTGCTGCAAAGAAAGTGCCATTCTCAGAAAAACTGCTGTGCAGCAGAAACCTGTGATTGCTAGTATATGACTGTGTTAGGCCATACTTTACACCATTACTTTGCTTCAGGATAGAAAAAGAAGTGCATGAAAAACACACTGATTTCTATTCTGGATGCTTAAGAGACCTCTTTGTAAATCTAAATGGAACCAAGTATTCATATTGACTGTGATGAATATTTTATGGGGATTCTTTATGTTGATTAAACATCTATATGTGCTTTGATTACCTGGCTTTCAGATACCTGAGATATACAGATAGAGTTCAAAGGATATTTAAAAGCCTAATAATCTTGACAAGTGTTAGGTGCTTACAAAACTTTTATAATTTGGCCCTTAGATATAGAAAAAATATTCGCAGGATGTCAGTTTGGAATCTGTAAAAGAAAGTTATGTCATGATATCATTCCACAAAGTTCTTCCTGTGCTTAGAATACAATAAGTCAGTTTATTGACTTATTATCAATAAAATTGTTAAGTTTGTAAAATGTGACTTCCATTTCACTGTTGTTCATGTGTATTTAAAGTCAGAAATGCGCTCAGGAATTAAAGATTTTACACATAAATTAGTCACTGTTATGGAATACTTGTAACTGATATGGGCTGAACAGATAGTTTTATTTTCACTGGTTGATAATGACTACAGCTTATTTAGGAAAATATTTTCAATCTGACTTTCAATAATTCTGCTTAATGGGAGAACATTTAGTTCAAGCAACATAGCTAAATGCCATCTAATCAGGTATTAACACCTGAAACTTAAGAATTTGCCGAACACAAACTTCAGGGTTTTATATCTCTGAGCATTTAGAGACCTCAATGAAGCCTAACTGGTTTCACTGGTGTAAAATCCAGGCAGTTATGGATTTAAAAATTAGGATAGCTTTTCCTTTGTTTCTGGGCTGTTCCTCTGGACAGCTCTGGGAAGGGTGATGCTTTAGCACATCCAAGAAGCTTAGTAATGAAAAACAATTTTTCCATCACATTTTACTCGTGCTTTTAGATTTTGTTAAGGTTCTTTGTATCGGCTTTGGAAAAACAAATTTAAACTATTTAATGAATGCTACCATATTTAATAATTCTATTATTATTTAATAAATGTTGACTTAAATGTTGACATGATGAAGAAACTAAATCCATTCTATGAATTAGGAAAGTACAATTTGCTTTGTTCTTTCTGTACCTCCAGAAAATCTGTGGAAATGTTGCAACTAATTTATGTGTTGTGTCCGACTATATGTGTTTTCTTTACGCAAACTTCTTGTGAGAAGAGGTTTGCTGTAAATGTTTATAAGAATTGGATATGGTTTCTGCTAAAGCCTAAATTAATTGGTGACCTCGAAATAAATTTGTGAATATACTTTCAATATGGTACATAGAAGTCCTGAGGAAGTCTCAGTAGTCTACTTTTATTGAAGAAGTTTTTCTATCATGACTCATGATAGACTCATGTTACTCAACTGTATTTGTACCATTTTATATCTGTCACACACTTGTGTAGAAATGTATGTACATCATGGTATAGTTTACTAAGTTACGTAGGGGTGTTTTTTTCGAAGTATTCTCAGCAGTATGGTATTTACTTTGATCATTGTTTTTGTATTACCGTTCTCTTACTAAACTGACAGAAAGAAATATATAGTGCTGTTAAAAGGAAAGACCACATGGAACTGGCACATGCCATAACTTGTTTCTGATAGTAGAAGTACAGGAATATGTTAATAATAATCCTGTCACTGGTAATAAGCCATGCCTTTAGATAATTCTGGAAGAAAAGTCAAAGACCCATCTATTGCAGTCCTTTACCTTTCTTACTAGTGGAATTAACTGTATCTAACATTTGTCTTTTTCTCGTTGTCTCCTTGTTTCTTCTTGTTAACCGTTGGGTGAAAAAGTTCCAGTGAAATAATAAATAATTATTATGCTCCTGTTAAATCCAAAGCTGGGGCATTTTCAGTTTAGAATAAACACTGTAATAAATTTTCAGTTGACACTGCACTTCCTGACTTAATTCAGCAATACCTAGAAGTGTTTTTTTTTTTTTCCCCTTTGGCTTGTTACATGTTTCTAAATAAAATCTAAAGTGGCTCTGATCTGTCACAATCTAGGTGGTAAATGTCCATTAATTAATGCATTTCCCTGTTTCTCACCACTCGTTTCACATGTTAGCAGTTCAAAATACACATTTATAAAGTTAGACTGTGGGCAGGGTTCATCACTACCTTTTGAACTTGCTCCATCTATGAGAATCTTAATACTGATCGTTAAGGTAAAAAGCACCAGGTATTGTGTTGGTCAGCTGCCAGACTGGATTACCAGTCATTTATAGTTTAACCATTCTACTAGGGTATTTAGTTGCCTGGAATTCTTTTACAGCATTATAGGAACTTGTGCATAAAAGTAAAATAAAGACATCTGCAGAATATTTTTTTCCATGCCCATTTCTGTCCCAGAGACTATATATGAACAGCATTCAAATCAAAAGAGGTTGAATAGCATCACTGAAAGTTTTGAGATTTGCTCCATGATAAATATTTGAGTTTTATGTCACCAAAATGAATGGGTTTGTTTGTATACAAAATGTATGATAGATTCAGTCAGGCAAACCTGTGGTTTTGTGGGGTCATTCTGCCTTGATAGTATTTCAACATTGCAGATTGCAATGCAAACTGAAACTAGTCTGAAATAGAGCCTTGTGTTACAATGTTACTGAACAACCTCTAACTAAATTGAGGATCTTTAAACGATTCTGATATATGATATATTCATTATTGTTATTTTTCACTAACTTTACACTAAAATCTGAAATTTGAAAGTGAGTGCTATTTAGCAACCACTTGAACAAAATGACTTGGCATTAAAAAAACCACTTTTTCAACCAGAATAAGATTTCTTCTTGAAAAATTCATTTATAATGTAAGTTAAAAAAACCCAGGATGAAATAAAAATATTTAATTAAGTAACTTTAGCTTTTATTTTATAAAAAAGTTTAGATTTGCAAGGGTTCATCCTGATTTAGTCTGGAGCAAAATATAGAATTTTGAAGTCTGGATTTTCCTGCAAGATGAAAAAACTACTTAATTATGACAACTGAATATTTTTGTTAAATTCTAACAGTACTGTAACCTGTACTGTATTAACAGAAACATTCTGGAAAGCAGAGGTTGACATGCTAGTTTTAAGATACTTTATTTTGGTATACTTTTTATTTTTTAGTTTTTGTAAGTGGTAAAAAAGATAAAAAAAAAAAAGCAACCACACAAAACCCTGAAAATAAATGTACTATTACTTTTATATATGCAAACCATGATTCAGACAAAGCAAAGTAGAGCATGAATAAAGTGTCATGAATTCAGAATTCTTTTACTCTACAACTATTAATCTTCCAGTTTTCTGTGCCTCAAGTCAGAAGTTAGCATGCATAATTAAGATGACCTAACAAGTTCTGCTGCTTCGTTAACGTAAAGTTTTCCTTACTAATTGCTTTTGCCTATCATTCAATTTATCTATCTGCTTTCATCTTACGTAGAAAAGAGTGTACTTTTTTCTATTCTGACTGTTAATTTTATTCTTCATTGTTCGTTTCAGTAGCTGTATGTGGCAGGTGTAGGGAAGCACTGTGGTACCTGAATGCTATAGCTAAGATCAAAATTAAATCTTTTTCGTCAGAAAAATCATAGTTTGGGTCTGATATGTTTTGTAGGCTGCCTAGCCGTATGGATCATTATTTAGTTGTGCACTTTTTCTTTCCACTCTTAATTCTCTTTTTTTTTTTTACATATTTTTTAAATTTTCTCTTCTAGTCATAGTGTGGTTTTCAAGCCTAGGAGCTCTCCACCATGAAACATAATATTTTTCAGCAAATGAAAACTATTTGCAATAAAAATTTAGAGTGATGTTAAATACTGAAAGAAAAAAGGCAGAGATTTGTTGCCACCCAGGATGGGCTTATGGTTTGTTTCTGTGAGATTATAATCTAATTCAAAAAATCGGAGATTTTATGAATAAAGATTTGAAATTTTTAAAACCTGGTGTATAGACTTCCTTAGATAAGGAGAATAGATATCCAAGGATATTTTCTTTTAAATAACTGTAAAAAAGATGCAAAGATCACGAGGAAAAATGCTAATGCCTTCATTTATTGTCTTTAAATTAAAGAATATACAAATGGATTCGCTCCACAGAGCTGTCTAGGAAATTAATTTTGAAACTAGGAATTTTGAGGGATACAGGAAAAATGCTGAAGGGATAATTACATTGTAATTTGAGAAAGAAATGAAAGAATATTGCTGGATTTGTAAATGTGTAGATATTTTCCCCTAATTAGCTTTCTATGTTTGTACACTCAAAGATTTTTGGGGACATATATATTGTACTCTTTGCTCTCTGCTTTCCCTCATTGTAAGAAAACTTCCACTAAGTGACCTCTCAGTGTCCAGATCTTATGGCTGTCCTGTGAAATCTAGTTTATATGAATGTTCACCTTAGCTTTGTGGTAATGTTAGTTAAATATTCTCAGAAGTTTTGTTGAATCCAATGGTAAGACAAAGAATTGCTGAAGAATGGTTGAAGGGTGAGTATGGATGGACAATAGTGGTGTATTTATCTTTTTCTTTAAATCAACGTATTGAAAACCCCTAAAACCCTGTAATGAATTGGACCAATGCATGAAGGCCATGGTAAATGGCCAGCTGTAATCAGGTGAAAGAATCCAATAATCACCAGAGTTCTTTGGCTTACTTTTGGTGAAGCTTTTTGAATCATGTTGAACTAATTTGGTTAAGTTGAGTTGAAAAAGTACTTCTTGAATTATAGACAAGATTGGGGGTGATTAAGAGGGTAAGGAAGGCAATGAAACCATGGCACTTGTAGCCATCTGAAACTTAAAAATCTGGATTTAGAAAAAGGGATGATTTTTTTTTTTATCGTGATATAACCATGGCTTAATGACGTTTTTCATCAGAAAGGTAAATAACTCCCATGTCAGTTAACTGGACATGGATAATATCAAGAGCACTCTTCTCCTGCTATGAAAGACAAGTATATGTTTTCCAGGTTCAATATCCTACTCAAACAAACAAATAAAAAGACGCACAAGAATTTGAATCTAGGTGTCTCTGATCCATTTTAATCATAGTTTAGGTGTGTAGCTTGAGTCAAGAAAAAGTGTGAAGAAAAAATAAAGCAGTGATAAAAGAAGAGATTAGATTTTAACCGAACAGTGTTAAAATTAAGCTCTTAATTACTGACTCAGGAAATTGGGGAGATACAAAACTGGAAATACATTCTAGTAGCAATACTGGTGTTTTGTATATTTAGTTCAGTTTATTTTGCAATCTAATTTTGTTCTTTACCCCAATCTTGTAGTTTCTTGTGCCGTATAATTTAAAATTCACTGCTTTGATTTACTCCCAATGGAAGCAAACAAATTATCATGTCATGCAGCATTTTCTTTCAGCACACTTCTGGAGTTTGACTTACTCTATTCATCCTTGGTGTTAGGATTTTCAATGACTGTACAAACTGATACAGATAGTGAAGTTATTACAAATGTAGAAGTCCTGCACTGAGATAGAAAGTTCTGAAATTTAGTTTAGTTTTCCTTTAGGCAAACACTTTCATAGTTAACTTGGGAGTAAAAAAGAATACATTAATTGCAAGTTTAGTATTTTTAAGCTTGTCCAGTTAGTGCTTTAATAAAGTTTAGGTGCTTATCTAGCAGTGTTAACAGAATCTACAGCTGCTTTACTTCCTGCGGGTATGCTTTGATTTTATAAAAATTATAAATTGTTTCATTCCTGTTTATTTTTTTGATTTGAAATGGTAATCTCTTTAATTTAGCAATGAAGTTATTTTATAGAAGATAAGACTTGCAATTAGTTGAATAACTCATTACAAATAAGTAATTTAGTTCTAACAGTAAAAGGATATATGTGAAACTGCAAATTCTTATCCTTACCTAACAATATGGAAATAACAGTTATATTTGAGATAGCTAGTTAAATAAAAATTTAGCAACTGCTAGCAGGCACTGTGACTGGACAAAAGGATTTGATGAGAAAAAGGTGCTGTTAAGGTTCCTGAGAGTGAAAAGATCCATAAAATAATAATTAAAAAATCATTATAGAAATACAGCCTCAAATTCTGATTTAGAGCTTCAAAGAGGATAGCTTGTTATGTAGACAGCTTTATAATTATCCCTTTAGCAAAAGGAATTTTCTGGATTTGCTGATGAGATGTGTTTAGTAAAACAGTGTGGCAGCAAATGTGTACTTCAAAGGAAAGACTAAACAATTACTTATTACTGCATTACAAGCTAGGAATCTCCCTTAGGCACAGTTAACTTCATGAGTTTAGGGACTATGCTGGATTTCATGCTGTAAGATGTTTTAGAAATGATATTTCAGCTATTTTGAGAATTAATCGCATTATTAAATATTTGACTCCTATACGTATGTAGTCTTTCTGGGTGTTTTAAGAGACAGGATCTATCAGAAACTTGTGATCCTATCCCAAAGGAAAGATATGCCCAAATCTTGTATAGCATTTAGCAGAAACTGCAGCTTCTCTCCTATGGAAGATTTCATTGAATTGTTCCAGATGTGGTTTGAGCATGTCTGCACATATTTATAAATACAGAAGATTAGCATGGATTTATATAATGCTTTCATGTTAGAACTCTCCTGCTGCATCTTTACCAAGTAATAGAGGGAACTCTGTAACAGCAAGTAGGGAAATGGCAGAGCTTGTACAATCTGCAAAATCTTTTACGCAGCCTGGAAGACTAGCTGAAGCATAGGTTGGTTTTTGAAATAGGAACTTAAATTCCTTTGCTCAGGAAATATGCAAGTGCCTGCACTGTATGAAACTTCAAGTCTGAGGACTATAATCCAGTATACCATAATCTGTAAAAGAAGAATTTTCTTAGGATATGCATTACGAAATTAAGTTTAATAGTTTATTTATACACTGTATGTATTGTAACTTTTCAGGAGAAGTGACCTGAAAGCAAGATTACTTTTCTTGGATTTCTTTGCTATTATGGTTAAACAACATTGTCTTTAAAAGCAGCATAATCAACTAAAGCTGTTAATCAGCAGATTTATTTGCAGGAATAAAAAACTCTAGCAATCATTATGAATACAGTTGTAAGGTGTGGTATGGTGACAGCGTACCCATGCTAAGTTAAGCAGCAACAGAAATCATTCAGTTTGTGGAGAGAAGAGACCATCAATTTAGCCTTTTGTGCGCTCATCTTTATGGTGGCACTGCCACTGTTAGGGCTGGTATGTACTCAGTTCAGTAGTGAGGTTTAAAAGTACATCCTGGGTAAAATCTTGGTCCTTCAGAAATCAATATATGTGTGGAATTTGGCTAACCTTTAGTTTGTTACATGCAGCTCAGGCGTAGGGATGATAATGAGACAAACTGAAGAGCTGACTTATTCGG
>JAVJGJ010000059.1:69840026-69851722 GCA_035590215.1 Microhierax caerulescens | reverse complement strand
AAAATTAAGAGCTTACTTTTTCCCCCCCCCCCCCCCCCCGGAGTATTAAATACTACATACTATAATGGAGTGAAAAAGACTGTAAATCATATGTAACTCTTTGTCTCTGCATATTCAGGTGGTTAATTTGAGCACTGTTTTGCTGAATTCTAATAGTCTTCATTCATTATATACTTCCAATTTGTGAAAACCAAGAATATGTTATTTCTTTCTGTTACTAATTAGTACCTACTAATTATTAGACAGTTGACATAACTGGTAGAAATAAGCAAGCTTTTGGCATACCACCCTCTCTTCTAAAGACCTGAAGGAGTATGCGCTTGAATGTTTTTCCATGTTTTCCATTTCCAGATGCATCCAGATTTGTCTAATAAAAGATATTACTTCTCCCTATAAATCTTTTTTTTTTCTTTTGGTGTATCTCCTTAAGCTGCAGCTTACTATTTCTAATTTTAAATAGCTTCATATAGTACGTGCAGAGTTCACTGGAACCTGCATCCAAATCAAGTATATAGTTACTGTTTAAATTAATTCTCCCAAGGAATAACTCCATTTCCTGTCCAGAACATCACGGACTCAATTTTAGTGCTTTCCAGATGCCACAGGATATTGTGCCTGGCTTCCACCTGCCCCTCCAGAAGACCACAGGTCTCCTATAAGCCCAAAGTTATAACTGTCCACCTTCTGTGGATGTTTCACATATTTTTAAATATTTCAAATGGTGCTATATATCTGCATTTAGGCAGCTTAATCAAACTTCCAACTAGAATTGTAGCAGTGAATGTATTTTCCACTTAAACAGTCTAGTGGGAATACAGTTGCCACAACCACACATACAGAGCTATTAAACAGTGCCTAGGAAAATTCAAGCGTCAATCTGAATCCGCATCTGGATACTTGTATGCCAAGCTGGAAACAGAATTAGTGTGCTTTCATTATTATATATTTTATTTGTGAACCTGAGGTCTTTGCTGTCCCAAACCATGTTCAGCATAGGAAATAGGTGAAAAAATAACATACTGAATGCACTAAAGAGAATTAAGTATCATGATGCTGTGAAACAGATTTCAGATATTAATTTTTATACTGTTCATACTCCCACTTCCTAAGGCCTGGGTATATGTATAGTATGTTAATAGCAGAGGTAAGGCTGTATCCCATTTCAGATAATGAGAGATGATATAATGTTCTGGAAATAAATATTAACCTTTAAAAAAATCTGTTATTTTGATGCTATAGAAGCATTTAGTCAAGCCTAGTGGTGAAATGCTACTGGAAAAAGTATTGTTTTGTAAAGTATATTTTGTGCCTGTAATTCCTTTTGAGATTGTTTATGAACGCAAAATCTCATTTTATCTCTCTTTTTCATGTGTAGCAATGGATGTATTATTCAACCCATCTGTTTATGGAGCTGTTCATTGAGGCCTCCATTCAACAAATTTTCATTGGCCTTACTTGCTGAAAAAAACCAATACAAATCTTGTCAGTAGTCCTGTTGAAGTCAACAGGGCTACTTTGGCACTAAACATGAAGCATGTTAAGTTGCTTAAATGGGACTTCACAGGTCACTGGTAAAAAAACAGTTTTATGTAAGTTACTTTGTTACACTCCTTCGCTCTTAGTTTGAGCAAAGACAGAGAATTTCAAGCTATTTCTGAGCACAGGGGGCAATCCTTTTTCAGTCTTTTCATGATAAATGACATAGTTTAGAAAACACCACTTTGCAAATTGTGTATGCCTGATGATATGATTGTTCTCAATGTTTACATAAAAGATAGACAATATTAGTTTTAGACTATTTTGGATTTCTTATATTTGTTTAAAATAGAGGACGGTTATTCTGGTGTAATTCCAAAGTTGGAGTAAGATTGTAGTTAAAATCTGAATAAAAATAATTTTATATCTGATGGAATATTCTTGCCTGCAGGATTGCTGAAAAGAATTTTTTTTTTTCATTTATTCATCTTCAAACTGACACCACCACCCCACACCTCTGCCCATTTTGCTTTGTTGTTATAGTGCTCATCTTTTTTGTCCCTAGTCCCTAGGGTTCTTCACACAAGCATGATTCATGTTAACATGGATGCTGGAAGTAGGAGGTCTTCCTGTGCAGGTAGTTTTGCAGTAATGTATATCAAGAATTTAAGCTGGGGAAATCAAGGTAGCAGCTGGAGGACTGCTGGCCAGTTATTTTATGAAGTTGCTAGACTAATTTAGAAGGTGATGTCCACAAAATTTCCTGAATGGACTGTCTTGGACTCCCTGGAGAAAACTGACATACCTATAGATACCTTTTGGCCAGTGGTGGATTTCATAGAACTGTAGAACAGTCCGGGTTAGAAGGGGCCTTGAATGATCATCTTGTCCAACCTTCCATGGGAAAGGGAGCCAAGATGAAAATGTCTTGCATCCTGTCCAATTGTGTCTTGAAAACCTCCAGTGATGAGAACTCCACCATATCCCTGGGGAGGTTGTTCCAGTGATTGTTCTTACTGTAAAAAAAATCTTCATTGAGATGAAACTTCTGTTGTACTTTGTACCCGTTACCCTTTGCCCTCCTCATGTAGCTCCTTATGAAAGAGAGCCTCCGTCCTGTTTGTACTACTGGAGTACTGTGATGAGGTACCTCCGAGCCTTCTCCAGGGAGAAAAGACCTGGCTCCTTCAGTCTTTCCTCAGAGGGCAGATTTTCCAGCCCTTTGATCATCTTTGTGGTGCTCCTTTGGACTCTCCAGTGTGTCTGTGTCTTTTTTGTATTGTGGGGGACTGTTAACAGGACAGAGTACTACAGGTGTGGCCTGACAAGTGCTGAGTTGAGTGGGATGATCACGTCACTATCTCTGTTAGTAATGCCCCTGTTAGGGATGCAGCCCAGGATCGGATTTTCCTTGGTTGTTGCAGCAGCTCACAGCTGACTCATGTTCAGCTTGTTGTCCACCAGGACCTCCAGGTCCCTCAAGGCCGCTACCCAGCCACGCAGATCCTAGTCTGTACTGGGCTCTTTGGTTGCGTCATTTGCACTTGTTTTCTAAAACTGCGTACAGTTCTTGCTAGCTTATCCAGGTCTGTAAGATAGCGCTTTCCTTTTACTTTATAGGGAATTAACTGTTCTTGTGTTTCCAGGAGGTTGTTCTAGGATAACTCCCAGCATATGCAAGTTCCTTTGCCCTTCATGGATGCTTCCCGTGGAATTACTCATAGCTGGGCTCTGAGCATGTTGAAATTAGCTCATAAAATCCAGGTGTGTGTCCTGCGAGTGGTCTTCAGTGTTCTCAGCAGGAGCTTAAACTCCACGATGTTATGATTGCTGTGTATGAGATTGCCATTGGTAGATGTGTTGTCAAGTCTTCTCAGTTTGTGAGCAGGAAATCTAGCAATGCAGTGTTCTCAGTTTGCATGTCCAGCAACTGTAGCAGGCAGCAGTCCTCAATACATTCCAGGAACCTGATGGATGAGTAGCATGCCAATGTGGTGCCAACAAATGTCCAGGTACTTGAAGTCACTCATGAGTACCAAGTTCTGTTGGTTCATGGCTGTGTATAGGGGCAGTGGGAATTAATTCAGCAACATACTTGCATATTTACTGTCAATACATGTACCAACACAAGGTATATAAAATTACATAGAAACCAATTCAGTAATGGTACTTTGAAGAACAAAGTGATGTAACATTTTTGTGTCCTCTAAGCATTAATCTTATTTGAGGGTTGGTTTGATGTTGGATTTTTTTTTGCCATTAATAGAATATGCTTCTATGAAGTACAATACAGGAAAACATACCTCTGTGATCTTGACAACTTCTGTGTTCCCTATGAATGTTTCTGCTCCATTTCTGCCTCTGAGGATGTTTTTCATTCTTAAATTTTCCTTTTAAAAAAAAAAATATTAAGCACATAGGAGTATCTGCTAGAGTTGGATACGTTTATTTTCAACTTGCAGTTGAATATGAGAATGTAAACATTGACATACCAGTTTCTGTTCAAAGAGCACTGTCATTCATTTAAGGTCTTCAGCCTCAAGTTTGTTGCATGATCATGAACTGAAAAACTAAAATCCATATTCATGGAAAGAGATGTTTCTGTCTTGGATTGAAAGATTTATAGCAACATCTGGGAGCAATTAGAAAGGCTTTGTTCTTTGGCACAGCTAGGTCTTCATATCTTTGTACAAAGGAAAGATATGCTTAATGATCTCAGTAAATGCTTAATTTGCCACAGTTTTGCAATTAACAAGGAAAATAATAACTCAGACTTTTTCTTTAAAATTGAATATTCCTCTACTAATGTTAATATAAGTAGGGTTCTCTATCTTCATTTGCTGGATTTAGTCCTGTGACAGTATTATAGATGAAGAACCTAAATATACTAAGGAAAATAAACATACGTTTTATTGGAATTTATGTCAAGTTGCACCAGTGTTGTCTCTCTTTCTTTTAGCATTGAACATGGTTAGGTTTCTTTCATTTTACTGTTCTACATTTGGACTATATATTGAATAAATACTTGTCTTAGATAAAGGCCATTGATTAGGAATAGATACCAAAAATGGTAGGAAATTGTTGTTAAACATTTTACAGGGGTTTAAATACAAAGTTCTTGAAAAAAGTTATCTTTAAATGAAAAGTAAATCATAGGTCTCAAGCTCAGTTGTGTCATCTAAAGTAAACTTTTATTTGGTTTATAAATTGCAACATACAGAGCTTTATGTGTAATTTCACAAGGCTGAACATAAAGCTCAGGCTTACTTTGGTTATGAACAAATATTTTATTAGCAATCATAAGCATTTATAAGGACATGTCTTTAAATGTACTGAAGTAAAAAGAAATCAATGCTGATTCTGTCTTTTAGACATGGATGTAGAATACTGAATGATGTAGTAGATTTAACGACTACAATTCATCTGAAGAAAGACAAAGAAAAATGTAAGGATTATGTTCTTTTCTGCACCCACATAAACTGTGTGTGTTCATGTAACAGTATCAGCTGTATTAGTTTAAAAATAAAGGTGCCTGTCTATTTTATTGAAGTTACTCTGAATTTAATGAGATCAGATTATCATTTAGGGTTCATTCCTAAAAAACCCACATATGGAATATACTTAGAAATATACAAATGAAAGATTAAGTAAGTGACACTGTAAAATTTGAAACACTATAATGAAGTGGATATGTAGTGAATTATTATCTTGGACATAATGAAAATCAGGAAAAATAAATCGGTAGAAAATCAGTGAGTTTTGTTAGCATTTGCATCTTTGCTAACAGTTCTCTGAGGCAAAGATCACTCCTTTCAAGAAACTGTGGATCAAGAGAGTCATAAGAATGATACTTGAATATGAATGAAAATGAATATTGATGAGTGAAAGATCAGATGAGGGGGGATTCTAGGAATAAAAATTACAATCAGATTTTCAAATTTTTATATATATTAGTGTTTGCTTTATTTTGTGGATAGTAGCATATGTTCCTTTTGATTAGAACAGCCTTTGGAATTAAAAGTTTAGATGATCTGTATGAGGTTTATTTAATGCTGTTGGTTAGAATCCGAATGTCAGGGACCTGTATTGATCTACAAGTAAGATCAAAGGAGAAAGACCATCCATAGAGCAATAAGAGGTAAAGCACTACCAGGACAGAGTCTTTACTATCTGAACAGTAGGTATCATAGTTGTTACAGAAAAGTACTGAAGGGCTTTCCCAGAAATACAAGCTAGTAACAACTAGCCCACCAGATCTAATACAAGATGTACTCATGATTTGCTGCTAAAAGAGTGAGCTGTTCCCTGAGAAGGTGTGTTCCTAGCTCTTAATTTTTAGAGATGCATTCAACTTTGCAGAACTGCTAAAGCAGTTTTCTTTCTATTCTATAAGTTGTAATAATTTTGAAATGCAATACCTAATTTTTGAAGTAGTTTACATTATTAGAGGTAGGTGATTAAGATTCAGTCAAGTGCAGTTCAATGTACGGTGTACAGAAAATATTGAAGATGTTTTCATTTAAGGCTTTGTAATAGTGTAAAAAGTTACTGTTATCTTGTTCTAGTTTTGTTTGTTTGGTTGGTTTGTTTGGTGGTTTGTTGTTTGGTTTTTTTTTTTAATTATAAGCATTTTTAAAATTTATGTGTGTGTGATAGAAGCATCACCAGGAGTAACCCACTGCATGTCACAGAATGATGTAGTCAGTTAGGCTTCCTTAACATGACTTTAACCTCTTAAAAATGGATTCTTAAAAGTGATATTTAGGTCTGTGGTTCCTCCCCCACACCTTCTGCAAGATGCATTTTGTTTGACTTAAATGATTGGAAGTAGTAGCACAAAAACCCAATAAACAATACAATTACTTTATTCCTGGAGATAATAGAGGTTTGAACAAAATACTAAAGGACTCAAACAGAACGTTGAAGCATTTCAGGTGTTACATTTGGAAGTGTGAACAGAACACATACAGTAATTTTTTATAAGAAGGACCTTAAAAAAACTGAGGCAAGTTCAGCTGAGGGCTACCAAAATTGTCAGGGTTGAGGGGCTGGAGCAGTGAGGCTTAGGAACCTAGCTTGAGGAAAAGAAGGCCTTGTGAGGATCTAACAGCAGCCCCCAACACCTGCAAGAAGGTTATCAAGAAGGCAGAGCCAAGATATTCCCAGCAATGCATGGCATGAGGATAAAAGCAAAGGCATAAACTGAAAGAAGAGAAGTTTGGACTGTATATAAGGAGAAATAAAATTTCCACTGTGAAGAAACTAAAGCAGTGGAACAGATTGCTCAGAGAGGTTGTACAGTCTCCATCCTTGCAGGTTTTCAAGAACTGATAAAGTTCTAAGCGATGTGGTCTGACCTCAGAGGTGACATTACTTTGAGCAAGGGGTTTGATTAGGGAAGTCCTGAGGTCTCTTCAACCTGAATTATTTTACGATCTTTAATTGATACAGAACAATACTCATGGCTTTCCTCTGAGAAATTAATTTCCAGTAGCTGTGTAGGGCATTATTTGATCTGAGGGAACCTCTCCAAAAGCAACAGTGGTTAGAGCCATGAAACTGAAAGCTGTACTCATGATCATGAAGAAGAATAATAGCTTAATGACACAGACATCATATAGTCAGTAAACCGGGGTACCCATTCTTCCTTTTTTTTTTCTAGAAGTCTCCTTTCTATTTTGAGAGAAACATGTGCTTCACTTCCCATTTTGCTTGTATTTTAATTCTAATGGTCATGTGAATTTTTCAAATTACAACAAAACTTCATTAAATATAATGCAGTCTCAAACAGAATTTTACAGGCTTCCACAACCAAAGAAGATGTGTTAAAATAAAACAATTGTATTATTATCAGACTAGTGTTAATACCAAAATGCTTAGTGAATTCATTCAGTAAAAGGAATTATACACTGATAGTTGTATTTCTCCTGGAAGACACTAAAATGTGGTTTTGTTGGATGTTTATAAGAAGACACGTTGGTGAACTTTGTGAGACGGTTGAAGTTGCTGACTGTTGCAGCTGTCTCGCCAAACAGGTATAGTTATGTCCCAAATAAATAAACTTTAAAAGTATTGAGAATTTAAAAGGTTCCAATATTTGAAATAATGAGAACACCATAAAAAGAAACGATGAGAAACGTAATAATTCCATGTTCTGTTCAGAGTTTGGCAGGTTTGCTGTGTTGTAAAGTAAGAAGAATGATAAACTGATCTACACTGTACACTCATAGGCATAGTAATTAAATTGCCAGTCTTTCCTGTGCAGCTGTTGAACAGGTAACCTTGCAGAAAGCTTGGTGGCCAGCCATGTAGAGCCTTTCCAGGAACGGCTAGTGGTCTGTTAAATCATCCAGCAGTGGCTTGGCATACTCAGACATATTCTTTCATGCTGGTAGCCATGTCTTAGGCTTCATTTGTTTCTGTTTGCAGATAAACTGCCCAGAGAACAAGTTTAATATCCTTTGCCTGTGCTTCAGAGTGAAGTGTACATACATACCTCCTAATGAAGAAGATGCCTAAACAGTATGTGTGGAATTCACCTCTCCTAACTTAATCTGTGTAAAATTCAGATGACTAGTAATAGCCTGTATTTCCTTTGAATTCAGTAGAGAAAGAATACGGAAATTTGTCCTAAAAAAGCTACGTAGATTGTATTACTGAAGAGGTGTCTATAGAGAGCCTGGAGTACTGGTTGGCCAATTCTAAATGGCTGAACTTAGGTAAAATGATTCCTTTCTTGTGTATGTGGGTTTTGCACATATGGACCCTTCCACAGTTTTTATTTTTCTTTGACTTGATCTTGTGTTTACAGTTCTAATCTGCCTTGCCTGTAGCTCTAAGGAGATATGTTTCATTAATATGGACTATATTACTTTGATGCCCTATCATGATATGATATCATGGTTGATAAACTAACCAAAAATGCACTAACAATACAGTAGAACTTGTCAATAATTAAGATTGCTTGGTTTGTGTTGCCCTAAAACACAAGGATATTGTTGCTTTCAAGGCTGTTCCCAGAATGTGAATTGTCAGTAAGGTCTCAGTTTTTCCAACGGTGTTCTCTTTCAATTGTTGTGGACTCTAGCAGATTTTAACACCTGAAGGAACTTCTTAACAGTTAATCTGGTTTAATAGGACCTAGGTAGCAAAATTAATAACCATATCAGAAACTATAGCACTCTACTTTCTTCTTGATAACGTTTAGTGAAGACATTCACTCATCTTTCCAAAAGATTGTGTATTTTGTAGAGACGCAATGAAATTATCTCCTCACATGTTCCACTCTGTAAACCCAAACATGTTAGTTCTTGCCAGAGATGGAGAGAGGGAGGGTGGAGTTTTAAATTCATTAATTACATATAGTAATTCTGATGTCAGAAAAGTAGACAGAACTCCAGGTCTTTTCGTTTGATAAATTCCTAATTGTTTAAAGTTCTGAAAATGTTTACGAGGTTCCGTATCATTTTCAGGTTAGCCAGAGGCTGCACTGCCAAAGCTAGTGAACCAAATCTCCACAGGCCAATTTATTGTTTTGCTAGTCTTTTAAAACATCTTCTCATTATCTGGGCAACAGCAAGGATCCGAGGACTGTTAGGAAAAAACCAAAAGGGAACAACAAATACATTTCAGCACTAGCCCAACAATTCATGTGATCTAGAGGTCTCTAACTAGTAAGATAATATTATTTATGTATATGTTTATGGCTTACTCCAGTGTTGCAGTACCCTGTGGGAAAACCAACTAGGGGAAATTTTTTTTTTTTCTGAGTAGAAGCCATCAAGTAGGCCAAGATTAGATAATGAGGCCTTCAACAGCCATTAATAGAATAACATTAAGTCTTTTGAGTTCACTAGGCAGTTGGATGTGCTAATGGAGGAACCATGCTGGGAAAGCATATATTTTAGTCAGATTTTCTTATGAGGGGGTGATTGCACATCATGATATGAATAGCTATGCTAAATGCATGGAGTTTTTCTGCCAGAAAATTAAGGCCCCCTCTACCAGATAATGGCTCACTGGAGGAGTGTAATAGTGGTGAAGTAAAATCTGAAAACAGATGATTTCCTATTTTATAGTCCATTGACTTTCCTCCTAAAGCCATTGTTTCCACCATGATGGCTTTGGCCTTTATTTTTGTTTAGTAATCAAACTCAAGCTGTTCTGGAATGATTTCAGAAGATACTTCTTTTTTTGTTAGAAAAAGGTTTAATTCATTGAAGTATTACGCTTTTCAGGTCAGGTGTAGTTACTGATTTCAGTTGCATTTTCACTAGTGTGCCTGAATAGATACTGCATAATACATGAAATTGTTTTATTCAGTTTTGCTATTCATAAATGCCACTCTGTCTTCAGTATGTTTCAGTATCTTCTGGTATGCATTCGTGTCTCCATACATTTAATACTTTCTGGATAGTTCTGATATATGGTTCTGCTATAGAGGTCTTCATATTTTTTTTCTTTTGTGTTTAATTATTAAGCTTTTAGAAGGAGAAATGCATTGCCTTTGTTTCTGACTCCTGGTTATTTGTGTTTATAGTGTACTGTGAGCAGATGTGTTATTTCCAAAAATGAAACAAACCAAAACAGATTAAGAGGTTTTGCTTTGTAGTGCTAACTGTCCTCGCTCTTCTGCTGATATTTCTGACTAGACAAATAACTTTCCTATTTTACTCTCAACTAAAGCCCTGTTCTGCAAAAATTTTCCATTCTGTCATTCAGTACAAGATGCTTGGAGTGAAAGACATAAATAATCTGCATGTATCAAACAGTATAGAAAAGTAGATGTCCAGTGACTGGAATAGATTGCTTCTATTCATTGTGTACCACGCTAAACATGCTGCCCTCATTTCTTTGTAAAACATACCCATTAATTGCTAAATGAAATTTCAGTGTAAAATCAAAATGATTTTCCTTGATTTACAGTGTGGGAAAAATTATGATTTAGCAACTGTAGTTTTGAGAAATATTTATAGCAGGGGAGGCCTTGTATCTAGAGCAACATAAAAAATAAATAATGAGACTTTAATAAACATAAATCTATAGAATCATCAAATGGTTTGGGTTGGAAGGGACCCTCAAAACTAATCTAGTCCAACCTTACTGCCACAGTCAGAGACATTTTTCACTAGATCAGGTTGTTCAAAGCATTGTCCAACCTGACCTTGGACACTTACTCACATGACTCTGGATGGGTCATCCAGAACTTCCTGGGGAAATCTGTTCCAGTGTCTCACCAGCCTCATCATAAAGAATTACTTTCTTATATACAGTGTAAATCATTCAGTTGTCTTAAAATCTGATGTAAGAAAGTTCATTTCTAAAAATTAAACATTCACAGGTATACTAAATTCTAAAGTCTAATAGTAATTTACTATTACTAAAGTAAATACTTGAGTGGGAAGGGTTGTAAAGTTCAAAGTACTTTCAGAAATGCGAGATGTGTACCCCTTTGTGCTCCATGCAGTTTCAATTCTGGTACCTGGGTGTGTCTAGTACCTTTCCTTCTGGTGACTGCAGAACTGTAAACTGGATCAATGAGAGCAAGAAGTAGCAGTTGTGCAGCTTCTTTTTTGACAGTAAATTCTCACTAGAGCAAAATAACTGCGGTGCATAGGATTTACATTATACAACGAGAGAAAGTATAATCTGCATGAGTTCCTTATGATTTTCTGTGCTTTGTTTGAGATGCTTCTCTATCTTGAGCTTCTAAATCCACTAGAATGATTATCTGCTTTGATACCTCTATTATTTTCTCCTACCCTCTCTCTCTCATATATTTCTCATACTGATATTTAATATTAGTTTTAGGCTACACCTACTTTAGAAAATGAAATTTGAATACTTGGAGTAGGTTTTTGAGCACTGTCATCTGTGCAGAGCTAGTAATATCTGGCTTTTTGATGGTGTTTATTCATTGATTTCTTGTAGCACTAAAAGTAATAGAGGTGAACTGTTTTCATAAAGAAAAATATTCAGTGATGCCAAAACGGCACATAGTAACTGCTCAGAGACAAGTTTTGTCTTTAAGCAGCAAAGGTATTTATTTCATGCAACGTTGGGGAGCTAGCTGATTCGCACCAGACAAACTAGCTCCAAAGTTTTCAGTGAAAACTCAGGTGTTTTATACAATTTTCCTGAGAGGTTACACAACATCTTTACATACATACTCATTTGATTTTGACACCTAATCATTCCACTCACAATAGGTGGGATCTAGG
>JAVJGJ010000059.1:69805734-69827429 GCA_035590215.1 Microhierax caerulescens | reverse complement strand
GGTATTAACCCGCCACCTGCACCCCCCCCACCCCCCCCACCACCCTTTTTTTTTTCCATTGCAAAGTATGGACTGTCAGATTTTGACATCTAGACAAACAAGCACATTTACACTGCAAGCAGAGATAATGGACTCTCATTCTCTACCCTTCCTCCCTCCCCAATCCCTTGAGAATATTTTTTCTTTTGCGTTTTACCTTCATGCATTTTACTCAATCAGTTGTTCTAGAGAGCTCTAGCACCTGTGAATCTGTACAGTATCCCTTTCCTGAGACAGTTACCTGTCACATTTACATTTCTGTGTGATTCTAGTGGCAAGTTCCTTCTAGATAAGGGCTAGGGAGGTGTGCTTAAGTAAACAGGTGAAACAATGTCAAAGGAAACAAGCCTCTATACAGGTGCTTATTTCCTAATAAACTTTCTCAATAGAATACTGGGCACTGTTTTGAATTACAGGACAGGACTGGGACAATCTGAACTGCTGAATAGGACGGGCCAGGACAGTAAAATACATTTAGGAAATGTGAAGAATCTTCCTGCTATCATACTTTGGGTGGGTGTGAGGGATATGAGTGAGTTCACAGCTGATGAGGTAGTCAATGTACATGCTAAGTCTGTGAAATACTCCCTTCTCATCCTAAAAATGAAAATTATTATAAGCAAAGGTAGGATTATCAATGGACTTCAATTTGGTGGTTCAGCTTTCTTTTTCTCTCTTCTTTTTAAGAATGTAAAGCTTGAAAAAACAGTCTCAGCAGATCTCTTGTGCTAGTCATATACAAGAAAAATAGACTGGAGTCTCAGCGTATATTCCCTCCTTTAACAGCAGTGATAAAATAATCTCTGTTAGTTTGCTTCTTCATATTTTTTGCCTAATGCTAATCCTTTAAGAAAAAAGAGCAGTGCACAACTGTCAGTTTTAGTGAGTTGGATTTGTTTAAGCAAGATAACAGTTCCCAGAGGAATGTAAGCATGTGGTAGAGCACTTTACAATCTTGCTTTGCGTCTCAGAAAGCTTTCTTCACTTGGCCTTGCTGCTGCTGTTTATTTCCCAGAGGAACATCAGTGAGAGGAACTGTATTTGTCTCTGAAGTACAGAACCACTTCCTGGGTTTATTTTTCCTACCTTTTATTTTTCAAGCAAAAGTCCACTTTCTAAATTTTTTCCATTGTTTTAATGCTGTACACTGCCTAGTGGATTGTGGCAGAGAAGGTGGGTTTCTCAGAATTTTAATATATAGCTAGTTAGGTGGCTATAGTTTATCCATGGAGAATCCAGTGATGATATTTTATCACCATTCCAATCTGGTAATTTTGTTCAGATTTTAACAAACTCATATAATGTTAAATGTTTATTTTGTTTACTTTGTGAAGAAAAAGTAATTGACTGCACTTCCTTCTGAAATTTAAACTAAATGTTAGGTTGCATTTGGTTAGATAAAGTAATAACTGGGTTCATTCTAGAGGCGATTTTTACTATTTCCAGAGGAATATAGTAAAGAAAAGCATTCTGAGATAAGGAGTTGTACATGGAAATACTGTCCAAGGTCTAAGCTAAAAATGTTGATGGAAAATACAAAACTGGCTCCTCTATCTAAGGCATCCACTCTTTCCAAGATTGCCTTACAACTAGAAACAGGTTAACGAAAGATATTCTGTATATTCTGCATCTTTAATGTTTCTCTAATTTCCTGTCAGCAATACTGTATGTTTTCTAACATTGGTTGAGCCAGCAAATGCTATCCCTTGTACAGTGGCACTAAAATGAAACGTGGTTTTGCCTTTCTTCTGATACACTGGCATCTTGTGTATTTACATTCTTTTTATAAAACTAAGTAACTTCATGATTATTCCATGTCATGTTAAATGAGAATGATCATATATAGGTGCTTTATTATTATTTACAAATAAAATGTCATCTCTGGCAGTGGAGCTATGATGGAAGAGAGTTTTAAACTACTCTAGAATATTTGTAGATTTTAATCAATCTTTATTAGTATACTTCCATTTTATTTATTATAGGATTTTTTTTTTTTTTTGCCTCTCCTTTTTCTGAGGAGTTGGAAGTGGCACAAATCAGATTACAAGGTTATACATGTAACTGAAATTAATCCGTCTGATGTTTCAAGCACCAGTTATACAATTTTGCAGATATTCACACTTTCTCTTGAGTGTTTTTTTAATGGAAACTTCCTCTTTCTTAAAGGGCCACTTCCCTTATGCTTGAGTATCCCTAATACAGGTAGCTCTATACACAGAGCAAGTAGCAATTCCCTTTTTTCTTTTGCTTCAAAGTGATCCTTTTTTACCTCTTCGGAATCTCTTTTCAAGAAATACAAATTTTCTTCTAAGAGAAACACTGGCTTTGTATCTGTTTGAGCTCCATTTCCTGATTCCCAGGCTCTCGCTGGGGACCCTAAGAACAGTCAGCTCACCAATTTACAATGAATGGGGTTAACAGTTTTCTCCCAGAATGAGAAGCAAGGTTTCTCAAGTATAAGATACACCATTCTCTTAGGGTATCTAGACTAAACCTTTTCTCTTGCATTTCTGTTAAGAGCTCGTCTTTTAAAAATTTTTAAGTCTCCTTACTGAAGGTCTTGTTTTTTTCTAATATTTAACACAGACAAAATGTGATACAGCACTCATAAGGCCTAATACATTTTCATTTTGTGTGTTAATGATGTCCATCAGTCTAAGGTTTTATTTATTTTTAAAATGCAATGCAAGTCTGTGATTGCGACTACTATTTTCTGATTCTCTGACTTCTATTTTCTGTTCTTCTGTTTCGCTGGTAACTTAAAGCAGCCTTGTGGCTGTGATATTCCACTGCCTATTGATTTAAGGACTCTAATTGAAAACTATTCAGCAAACACAGTTTTCAATTTACTGTTTTGCCCAACTATGTTTAGGAGCCAGGGGCTCATTTGCAGCAGTTGATGGTTAAAGATTTAAAAGTAAAGCTGCATGTCATCTAGGTATACTTCAGTAATATGCAGGGTTTTCTCCAAGGACTTGTCATACATCTTACATAGCCTGCAGGCTAGAAGTGTGTGTCTGTGCATCTGTGTCTGCATGTGTAACCACGGGAAAGGAAAAGGTAAAGAATCAATGATCTCAAAATTAATTAAAATCAGGAAGACTTTCCCCCTGCTGACAGGATATTTAGGATGAAAATAATTAAATGAACTATTGTGGCAAATGCAATATCGATTGCTCACCAAGAGCAGCTCCTTGAAGACTTAGATGAAGATTGATAACTGTTTTTTAGCAGTTAGAGCCAAAGGCAACCATTCCCATCTCCAGTTTGTGTGCCTGTGTGCAGTCTGACAAATGGCTTTCAACCCAACCCACTATTGACCACTATAAAAAGCTATTATCTACCATAAATAAATGACAAATACATGCTGCTTCTCTCTTCTTCTTCATGTCTGTGTAGTTGAAAATGCCTTGTTTATGATTTTTCAGTTCCTCACACTTTAAAAGTAGTAACTGCCATCCTTTCATGGCAGAAAGACCATTTGTTTGTTTCGGGTCACAGCTGGATTTTTTCTTTCTTTGGGTAAACAGGGTCAGGAATTGCAGCCTGGAATTAGAGTTGAAGTGAAGATAAGGTTAATATTTTCAGAATAATAATAAAATAGAATAAACTTGAAGATGGCACCAGATTTTCTCAAGTGGTCAGTGGAATTTAGCTACAGTATGGCTACAACAGCAAGTGAAGAGGCCCAGTATGCACCCCATAAAGCAAAGCTGTTTGTGCCAAAAACTATTCTTGTTTCATGCTATTCCATTTTCAGCTGTTTTGCTTCAGCCTATCTCTAGTCTGTTCCTTTGGATAAAGCTAATTAGCAAATGGAGCACATAAAATACAGCCCTGGTCACATTTTTCAGTCAATTTTACCTCAAAAGAGCCTGATTCATGCACTATGAGACTCCTCCATGATATGAATCAGAACACTGGTATGTGGGAATAACCAGGAAAGGCACTTAAAAAGCTTGCTGCTGATCAAAACTGAAATCCGTGGTAGACCTTTCAAAATACAAAATTATTATGAGAACAAATATTAATGAGAGGAAATTGAATAAGCAAGTGTTGTTTTTGTTTTGGTGACAGACTAAACCACAAAAATAGACAGAAAATGCTATAGATAGAAAGGAAAGTAAATGTTATAGGCTTAATACTTGTTTAAAATGTCAAAACAAGCCTGTTGAAAGCATTTGCCTTTAAATCACATTAATTTATGTAAGTATTTATGGACGCAGACTCTTATACATCAACTTGTTTGTGGAAACACACTTTAAGAGGAAAACAGCTCCACATCATCTAGAAAGTAAGCAGTTTTTTGCAAGATGTATTAAGAAGTTACGAGAACTGAGAAGTGCTTAACAAATGCTTTCTACGTACCTTGGAAGTCTTGTCCTGCTAATGGCTGTGGCGTCAACCGTAGCTGTTCCTCTGTCAGTGTTTCTGGTGAGCTAGAGCTCTGTGAGGTGATTCCTCACTTAATACTCTGTATGGGTAGACTGGTTCTTCTCAGATCTTTCAAGATAAAGGGCTCACAGAAATAATTCTCTGCAGAAATAATTCTTTTCCATCTCTTTCTTTCTGATGAATCTGCAAACAGTTGTACCTTTTTGAAACTTAAGAGACTTCTTGTGATTTTTAAAACTGCATATTTTTTTTCCATTTTCAATTAATTTTTAGATAAGAATTTGTAAAGAAATCAGCTGCTAAGAGATTTAAATATCTACCCTTTGAGCTTTAGATTTATGAGACTTTCCCTCTTGTTAAAATAGGAAGTTAAATAGATAATCGTGTTAAAATGAAGAAACTACTTTCTTGTAGACCTCATTCGTGTGCTGCGTGCTGCCTCAAACCATTTATAACCATTCATGAAAGGTTTTCCTAAAGAACCATAACTTTTCCTGCATCCTGTGATATCTGCAAATTTCTTCATCAAGAGCAGAAGTTAACATCATGGATTTACTATTTCAGGAGAAATATTTTTTCTTCTATGAGTGTGTGTCATTCCACCATCCATGAAAGTTTGTCTAGGAAGTAAGTAATAGATGAAGAAAATAAGATGAAAAACTGTTAACCTAATTGATTTGATTTCTGTTTAGGATTCTTTCCAAAACAATCAGTTTCATTAAGAACATAACCTTAGGCACCTAGGTGAAATATGATCCACTGTGATTTTCATTTTGTGGCACTATATTTTGAGTTTATTCGAATTGGGGGTGGGGGCCCACACAAATATTAAGTTTTTTACTGTAAATTTTCCATACATGATACTTAGTTTCATACCACTTAGTTTTACAGACAGAACTGGTGCATTGAGTTATATTAATGGGAGACAATTCCAAATATAGCTTTCTTTCAATGTTTTTAGATTTCTGACACACTGTACCCACACAGTTGAACATTTTCTGAGCAGATATATCTCTTGGGATAAATATTTTGAGAAAATTTTAGCTAAATCATATTAGTTAGTTTTGGGTAGAGAAGTAGGCAGAAATGTTTCCAGCATTAATTTTTTTTTGGGGGGGGGTAACTTTTCTCCAGAAAACTGCAAGCATTCCCTATGATAAAGTATAAGCTTGGAATGTTTTGTAAAGCAACAATGAATTTTATGTTGCAGTCCTGGTTGCAGCTGGGATAGAGTCAATTTTCTTCTGACTCCACAAGTTAGCAGCTTTTTACTGCATCTGATACAAACACACTTCTGTAATCCTCATGGAGCAGGATCTTGATCTGTCCTGGCTGTACTGGATTTCATATGTGTACCTGTGGGATCCTGTACAAAATACACTCTGTGGTTATATAAATTAAAACTTGCATGTGCACAAGAGAGGTAAAGCTTACATCGTTACAGCCATTATTTTCTATGTGGTAAACACTGATTTTGTGAAGATTTTTCTTTTTTTTAATTATTTTTTTATTATTTAATATACACCTACATGTATTGCAAAAAACATATAGAGGGTGTTTTATTCATTAGCTAAGTATTTTCCCATAGAAATGTCTGCATGATTTATTATGTATAACAGATAGAACAAATTGTTTCCCTGTAACTATCCAAAGCACCAGTTACACTTAATACTTCATGAAAATAATTTCTTTAAAATATCAACATACAGTATAGAGCCGTATGTTATAAAAGTATCTTCATAAACTCTTACCAAAATTCATCTTTTCATAATAATTATATTTACTTTTCCATTTTTAAGTTGTCTCTTCAGAAAACTTTTCTTTATCACACTATTTGGCAGTTTTTGGAAGAAGCAGCCAAGAGGTCATAAAACCTAAGGGAGAATGCCTATTGCCTTGTAAAGAAACCTGACATTGCTTTGAATTCTGCTATAACTACATTCTTGGTTTTCAGTCCAATCTGATGAATACAGTGCTTCTTTGAGCTAATTTAGAGAAATGAGGGCGTATAGAAATGGTGTAGTACAAGTGAGGATGCCACTAAAGCAGAGGTCCTCAAACTGTGGCCCATGGGCTAGATATGGCCCCCCAGGGTCCTCAATCCGGCCCCCCGGTATTTACAGACACCTCCCCCCCCGCCCCCCCCCATCCCGCCGGGGGTTGCAGGGGGAAACCAAGCAGCCGCAGATGACCCTGCCACTTAATCCGTGTGCTGGCCCCTGGTTAAAACATTTGAGGACCCCTGCACTAAAGGGTAGTGAATTGTGTACTGCTGAGATAGCTAAACTGAGGAACAACTTTAGAATCAGAATGGTCAAGAAATGAACTGAGTGATAGCAGCAAACTGCAAACTGTACACTTTAAACTATTAACACTAATTTTTGATCATACTTTCTCTGACAATGTAGAAAAGAATAGAATTCTGTGAAATTTTCTTACAGGTGCAGATGAATACTGGTACTTTTTTACTCTTTATAGAAATGGGATTATGTGAATGATCCTCACACAGAAACAGTAAATAAGTGTCAAAGAAAATCTAAAGGCCTAAAGTAATTGATGAGATTTATCACATATGTACCTATTTTTCCTTCTAGTTTACTTGTCAAAGGCCATTTGGCCAGTAGACCTGTTTGTATGAATGAGAAACCCATAAAGCCTTGTGGTACTGAGGTTAAAGCAGAATGCTCTTGTATATTCCCTCTGTTTTGTTCCTCTCCTCCGCTCTTCCCTGTGCAGCCTACAATTTCAGTTATGGAGAATCTTCTGAAATATAAGGAATTAACATCTCTAAAAATAAGATTAATAGTATGAAAATTATGTTTCCAAGTCTTGCTAAAGAAGACTCAAGAAGTATTTGTACACTTCAGTAAAAAATAACCCCTTACCAGATTAGACAGAGATATGCAAAAAAATTGTTAAAACTTCTGCCTCAGTTTGGACACATCTTTATTTTTAAAGGTAGATTTAGATGTAGTGCAGAAATTCAACTGTTGTCTTGACAGATTGAGTCCTGATGGGGTATTGAAAGAGCTGGAAGTATATTCAGTTTTCAGTTTCTATTTTTGGCTCAGTAATTGTGATAATTACATACTATCAGTTGGGTTTATGATATAAATATCCTTTTGAAAATGCGCTATGTTTAGAGAGAGAGTTCCAAAATTTCCAGAAAGGATCACAGGGTGAATTTGAATTTTGTGTATAGATATAAATTTTATTGGACATACCAAATTTCATATATGCATCCAAAAAATTCTGATCACTGTGGAGACTGTGGTTGGTTCTTATATTCACAAAAACGGCAGCTATGTCTAACACGTGTCCTGGTTTCAGATGGGATAGAGTTAATTTTCTTCTTGGTAGCCAGTACAGTGCTGTGTTTTGGGTTTAGCATGAGATTAATGTTGATAACACACTGATGTTTCAGTTGTTAAGTAGTGCTCACTCTAAATCAAGGACTTTTCAGTTTCCTGTGCTCTGCCACTGAGCAGGGGCACAAGGAGCTGGGAGGGAGCAGAGCCAGGACAGGTGACCTGAACTACCCAAAGGGATATTCTATACCAAAAAACATTATGCTCAGTATATAAACTGAGGGCAGTTGTCCAGGGCATGCAGATCACTGCTCAGGGGGTGGCTGGGCATTGGTCAGTGGGTGGTCAGCAACTGTACTGTGCATCACTTGGTTCTTTTGCCATTTGGATTTTATATTCCGCTTGTTCTCTCTCCTCTTCATTAAAATTGTTGTTGTTATTATTATATTTTGATTAATTTTAATTATGAAATAATTTTTATCTCAACACATGAGTTTTACCTTTTTCCCAGTTCTCCTCTCCATCCTGCTTGGGGGTGAGGGGGAGTGAGTGAGTGGCTGCATGGTACTTAGTTGCCAGCTGGGGTTAAACCTTAATACATGAGAGAAAAAATATTTTCAGTTGTTCTTATTAGTAAATCTGTATTTCTTCTAGCACTGAATTACTACAAGTGGCTTAAAAGTTTTAAAAATTTTGTATACATAAAAACCATGCATATGATTTTTCTTTGTCTTTAATTTTTATCTGCCTACCCTTATTTTTTTTTAAACTTTGAACTTCTATGTATTTTGCTATTTAGGGATTTCAAAGTACCCAAAACTTCAAATAAGCTTTCAGTGTCAAGGTACCTCTCAGCATCAGTCATTGAGGTTCCCATTAAAAGGTATTCAGCTTTTTCTGAAACATCACTATTTTTTGTGATCTAATATATTAGAATAACAGACAGTCTAAGATAGCTGTTTTTATGAGGACGTTTTTAGAAGATAACCTGGAAAAAGTGTCACAAAACACAACACAGCTTTTCAACCATTGAATAAATTGACTTGGTATAGGCAGATTTTAATCAAAACAAAACGTGTCTAATGCAAATATGTCTGAATGTATTTAATTTTATGTCTACTCTGATGGCGAAGCCGGAGTCAACAATTTATGAGAATCCAATTATTAGAAGTAGCATCATAACATGATAAAGTTTATTCTGAAAGCAAATGTTAATGGAGAACTCCATTGAAATAAAAATCATTATACAGTGAACTGCAGTAGGTGGAGTCACAATCTCAAAGAAAAGAAAATGTAATTTTACAAGGTCACTTTGCTTTTTTGTAATCATCTGAGCTATGATCTGCATATAACATACAAGTTGAATAAAATTACACAAAAATGGCAAAACCCAAATAAGAATGTAAAAATATATATGCTTCCAAAACTAAAAAAAAAACCCCACTCCAAAACGCGTAAGGTATCTGCTTTCTAAATCTAAACGAAAGACCGATTTTCTAAATCATAGGCCAGTCGTCTTTTAATACCTTTTCCTTTGGGTATTACTGATTTTAAGGAGGTGTTTGTCCAAAACCAAAAAATTTACATATTTCAAATAGAGGCATAGGACATTATAAAGGATTTATAGAAAACTGATGTAAAGCTGAATTCTGTTTTGAAACAAACATACACTCTTTTATGGGCTAGTTATGTTTTACACTGCTTAACAATTTGTTTTCTCCTGCAAACATGAAATTTGGAAGGCTGCACAAGTAATCTTTTTTTTTGCTGAGGATATTAAAATCTGTATCATAATTTTTTTCTAAGGGGAGGGAAATGTAAATGGAACTTTGTGAAAGCAGGAGAAGACAATGTGTTATAAAGACTCAGCTTTCATCTCTGTATTTCAAAGTCATCAATATACATTCATTTTTGTCATTTTACTTAAAATTTGAAGATGTGAAAGCTCTGAATCCTCAAACACTGTGAAACTTTTACTGGAGACAAAAATAGAATGTATACAAATTCATTCTTTAGAATGCTTTTTTCTCCGTTTTTGATCAGAATCACATTTAATCTCTGGATTATTCTAACTTTATGCCTCTCACTTGCATTGTCAAGAGTACTTTCTTGCTACATGTGGGCACAAAGTTGTTCAGTGTGTATGCTGAGTAGGCTCTTTCTGTAATTATGAATTGCTCATGCAGAGGGACTTTTCCTGTGCTGTGCTAAGTCTTGAATAGTGAGCTAATGTAATAGTAGCAGGCAGCTCTTTGTTATGGATGTGGTTGATGGAGTTGCCGTGATCACAGTCATATTGATTTTTGAGCAGGAGAACAGATGAAAGGAAATAATGACCCATTGTTCCTGGTAATTAGGTTTTTGCTATCTGTCCTTAAGGTATATAAAAGCATGATGGTTTTTTTTTTTTTATTGCAAAAATACTATAGCACATACTGTAATTTCTAAAGTTCAGAAGAAAGGTTGAGGGAGTGCTTCAGAATAACTTCCACATGGAGATTTTACTTTTTTTTTTTAATGGATATATAGAAACCTAACATCATAACACTTTGTTCCTAATTGTATATTACAAGCACAGTTCTGCAAGTGCCTGTGTAGTCAGATGGCATTTGCTCTAGCAAGTAGTATGATGAAAGTCATCTGTTTCTTGAATTAGTAGAGTTTATGACATGATGGGACATTTGCAGGGTCTTATGAAATCACACTTTATGTGGTCTTGTTAGCCAGAAAATAGAAAATGGGAGAAAATAGATTTCTAAAAAGTACCACTCTAGAACTAGGCTTTTTGGCTTTTATTTTTGTCATACAGTTAACAGTGTTTATTCCAGATAAACATAGATGACTGTATAGACTGAATGATTTATATTGGGAACTTTCTTTTTCCTCTTTCTGTGATTGAAAAAAGAAGTAAACCACCCTGAACACTTCTACAGCGTAGTGACAGATAACCTGTCCAATAAATAATTGATTTAAAAATAAGTGAAAATGAGAAGTTGATCAGAAAATTCAGAAAAACAGTCACAGCTTAAGCTTAACCTTACATCAGAATAGAAAACCTTGGGTAGAGAGACTGGCTTTGAAACCAGACCATTATTCATTGAAACTAAAGCACTGAAGCAATAGATGCATGCTAAACATTCTCAGGCTCTTTGTACTTATTCCCTTAACTGAAATGTTCCCTTGTACTTAAGATTTAAGCTTTTGCTCCACAAGAATGTGGAGTATTGTCGCGGCACTTTCCGAACTACCCGCTGCAACAAGGTCTTTTACCACCACACGCCGACATACTCTTCACACTAGTCCCTCTGCTGCCTTCTCCTAGTCTCTCCTCATCCAGGACCCACTCTCTCTTCTCTCTGCTTCTTCCTCCGCTCTCTTCCTTGGCTGCCCAACCTCTTCACAGAACCAGCCACAGCTGCACCTTGTCTACATGTGCCAACCCACTGCCCCTAAAGCCAGCCCACAGCTGTATGTTCTCAGTATTAATTAACCCAGCTTCATTCCTCTACAGAGCATTAATTGCATGTTCTGTTACAGTTAATATTTAAGCTTTTGTTCCACAAGAATCACAAGGTGTCCTTGTCAGAAAACATAATTCAAATTTTTCCTATGCACTTCTAAGTCTTTAGCATTTTATTTGCTAAAATGAAAATCAGCTCCTGAATCCAAAGTCAAGCAGGTGAGAGGAACACTGCTGTTCTTATTTCAGAAAAACCTGTATTGAACCTACAGGCTAACTGCATCTCCTGTGTTAATTGCTGGCAAAATTTCAAGTTGTCTGAAAATTTCACTTCCAGTAAGTTAAAATCAAGCTGCAATAAGTGACTACCTGCATAACTCATTTTCAGATTCTTTGACGTTCTTAGCACCATAAATACTCTATCAGATTACATGATTATCTGAGATTTTGTGAGATGAAAAAAGTTCTACCACTTCAAACTTTTATATTGGGAAATATATTTTTATTCTGCTAATAAAAAAATGCAAATTCTTTCCTAGGTAATGGCAAGAAATGTAGCAACAACATCGCTATCCTTTGGAGTATTTTTTCTGTTCTTTTGTTCTCTTGGCATTTGGTCAAAATTTGTAATCGTTTAATGTTCCACTTTGCCATTGCTCTGAGAACTGGAGATCAGACTATGTAGTGCTGAGGCAAAAGAAGAAAATTGTTCTTTTCTCTTTCTGTGTAAGAAAAAATTACACTTAAAAAAAATAATCACCTGGGCAGTTCTACTTTTCATAGATAAAAAAAAAATAAATAATTGTTTGTTGGTTTAAGACCTTTTTAAATAATAGAAATAATTAAAAAAATGCTTTGTTCAGATGTTAAAACAAGTATTTTGATGATGAGGAAAATAATTTCCATCTGTTTTAACTCTACTTAAAATCACAGACACATCTCTAAACAAATACCCTGTTTAACTAGGCAACTAAATGTTAAAAAATAATCTAAACAGCTATTCCTTAATGTGATGATTATTGAGCTGAAATACTACCATATTTTGAAAAAAAAAAAAAGAGTTTATGCTAACATGTTATTTGAATTTTAAAAAAAGTTAGATCAACATTTTTTATAGTTTGCTGCTGCTCTTATCTTGTTCCCAGTTTGAATGCATTTTTGGGTGTGAAAAAAACCTGCTCTACTCTTTGCTTAATTGAACCCCAGAGTGGAGTTTGGAATGTGTCAAAAAGTAAGAAAACACCAGCTTTAATAAGCATACAATGCAATTTAACAGTTCATAAACCAGTAAAATTTAATCCCAGGCTGAGAGATTTATTAAATCTCACTCAGCAAAATGGTTTTGTGGGATGTGTTAGCAAGTGAGAATTAAGTGAAATGATTTCAGGGGCAATAGATTTTATTACTGAAAGAGGGGAGGATCTAGTTTTGCGTGCCATTTCTTCTTAATTTCATTCACTCGTTATAATTGCCTTGAGCAGGGGAGCTTTCTGTGAGGAGTAGTAGTATGCTGGGTCTCCAGAATTTGTGTGCATGCTACTACATGTCAGGCATCATCTAACTGAAATATCTTCTGAACAGCAGTTTTTGAAATGGTTGTTAAAGATTTTTAAGTCTAATACAACTTAAGCCTCTATCTGTAAGATAAAATTACATTCTTCCCCCTTCCCCGCCCCGCCCGTTTTTGCATCTATACGTGTTTTTCTGCACTCTTTAGCTTTCCTTTCTTTCCTTGTTTCTGTTCCACTAAACAGTTGTTCTCAGTCTCCGTTTTCGTAAGTTAAAGAAATTATCTTCTTTCAATCTGTTTCCTAATACTTCTGCCAGTTAGAGGATTCCTAATTCTGCTTTGTTCTTGCAGACAGGTGTTACATGCCTGTGAAGTAGTATGCTAGCTTTTATCACCTGCTTATGTCCCACTTATATAAATGTTAATATATCATTCAATTTTTTTAAAAAATACGGTTTTTAAAAGTTAATTTCTTCCAATACTTTTTTTCCCATAGCCTCTTATGACAAACTCCTTGAAGACCCTGCTCGAACACCGAGTTTTTGCGCAGCTATTTTACTTAATGCTACACTAATATCCTTGTTATTATGAATTGCTGAAAATACTTTTCTTCCATTATTGCTGCCCAGACTGTGTTCAAAACTGCAACATGAGTTTGTATGGTGTGCATATCCCATAGATGTAGGGGATATACAAGAAAATGTTTTAGTGAGCTTACCTAGATTTGTTATATTTTGGATTGATAAATGCTTTTTGGTTCCCTTATTGCCTTGAAATCATTCTTAACCTAAGGTAGGTTAAGATGATATAAAAGCATTCATTTGCTTTTATGCTTTCCAGTACCACTGGAAATATTTAAGAAAAGATCAAGTCATACTGGCTTTACTTCCGTAAGATTAACTGGGAAAGGTTTTTCTCTCTGTCTCCCTGCTCGGATGTTTTGCTGTATTGGTTTGTTATAGACTTTCTCTAACACAGAGCTGGAATTTCTATACACCTTATGTCTTGCGTCACGTTCATTAGACAGAGCTGTTCCTTGATAGGGAATGGCATGGGCCAGTTTAGCTTTACAACTAATCACTTGTCTGATTCTTCCTGAATGTTCTGAAGGACCTTTTCTCCTGAATCTAGTTTACAATACAATACGTAAACCTCTGTTTAACCCTGACTGGCAACTAAGCCCCATGCAGCTGCTGGCTTGCTCCCTCCACAGTGGGATGGGGGAGAGAATTGGAAGAGTAAAAGTGAGAAAACTTGTGGCTTGAGATAAAGACAGTTTAATAGGGAAAGTGAAAGCTGTACTGCAAGAAAAGCAAAACAAAACAAGGAATTAATTCACTACTTTCCATCAGCAGGCAGGTGTTCAGCCATCTTCAGGAAAGACGGGCTCCATCACAACTAACAGTTACTTGGGAAGACAAATGCCATAATGCAAATGTCCCCCACCCTTTCTTCCTACCCCAGTTTATATACTCAGCATGGTGTTTAATGGTATGGAATATGGAATATCCCTGTGGCTAGTTTGGGTCAGCTGTCCTGGCTCTGTCCCCTCCCAATTCCCTGTGCCCCTCCAGCCCTCTGGCTGGTGGGGCCTAGGAAACCCATAAGTCCTTGACTTAGTATAAACATCACCCAGGAACAAGCAAACCTATCAGTGTGCTGTCCTTGTTCTCACACCAGATAGAAAGCACAGCACTGCCCCAGCTACTAAGAAGAAAATTTACTCTATCCCAGCTGCAACCAGGACAACATCGTTATTGAAAGCTGTGTTTCATCAAGCTGCATAATCATAACTGTATAGAATAAAACAAAGGAGGGGCTATGTGTATGATACTTATTATTTTGAGTGAGGACAGGTACGATGACAATCACTTTGTGGTTGTAAAATTATTATTACATGATTTACCCTTCTAACTTTCTTTTCATGTATAATTCAAGACATGGTTTGATTTTACTGCAATGCAAAACTGCATTTTAAAAAATTCAGCTTCATCTCATAGTCTGTAAGAAGTAGTAAAGAGTAAATCTGAATCTATATTTACTTTCATAGTCACATTTCTCTACAATATATGTATACAGAAAAGGGTGCTATATTCTTGTGCCTCTTACAGATCTGTATGGTCCCAAATAGTTCATATTATTGAACATACTTATGATATGAATATTTCTTTTGGACTATTCATTAGGCTTCATTTGTCTTGTTGTATAGGTTTTTTATTTGATCAAACATAAACCATTTTATTCTTGTCTGTTCAACCTAAACATTTTGTTCATCCTTGCGATAACTTCAACCAATTCTATCTTGTGTTATGCATATGACTGGAACCTTGTAGAAGTTCCAAAACATAATCATTTTTCACTTTATTATTGTAATAACTTATTATAGAAAATTATCTCTTATCTATATGTATATACAAACCACAGAAAATGTAAGATTTTTGGAACTGCATTTCAAACACTGACTTGTAGCAATGGAATATATGTCTCATTAACCATTAACTATAATTGCCACAAATAAAATAACAGTAGATAGATTCATGGAGTTTTCTAATTCCCCTAGTACCCTATCTGAGAAATTACTTCTGAAAAAGGGAAAATATTCTGGTAATAGTCATTAAAATAACACCATACAGGCCATTAATAGTTAGATGCTTTCTTTTCATCTTATATAAACATTCTTTGTTTAATATTAGACCTGAAAAAGTTAATGAAAAATTGCTTTCTTCAAAATTTATCTCTTGGTCTGGACCTTCTTGAAAAAGGGCTTTGTAGTGCAGATTTGAAACTAGTTTGGAGGTAGCTGATCAAGGATGTGGTGAATCAAGGTTCAAGTAGGCTAATGTTAACCCTATTGGCACCATACTATATGAAAATTTTGGGAAAAAAAGTTCTTATGTTAACAGTTATAGTTTTGTAGGTTAAAATCACATTGTCCTAACATAATTCAAGATCTGACCCTTAAAATTCTCTTGACTAGGAAAGAGTTGAATGTATAATAAAGAATTACAGATTTTTATATTTTAATTTTTATATGTACTCTAGCATAGTTTCTGTAGTTCATATGCAGCAGTCTTTAAAGCCAATTTTGTCATTTTCTATCAAACAGGACAGTTTTAAGGAAAGTTGTAGACAATGTTAGTATTGAGAGCTCTTCTGCACTGTAGGTTGTCATCTCTTCCTGACTTATTGTCAGACTTTTCTCACATCTTTGTTCTGTTCTTATCTATTTTTCCTGAGTTGTTTAAAAGAAAGTGGAGTCAGCTTCTATGATTAAACGAGTCTTCAAAGGATAATAATAATACTAACAATACTAACAATACTAACAATACTAACAATACTAATAATACTAATACTAATACTAATACTAATAATTCTTCAAACTTGCACAGAGACTTATTTCTGTTCACTGTGCTCACAATGGAAATAATCTAGAAAATAAGATGACTATGGAAAAAATGAAAGGCAGATGGTGAGGAGTTTGGTAGAACAAAAAAAGAGTTTCATTTGTTTATGGAATATGCTGTTTATTCAAGGTTTCAGAATTAATAGTTACATATTGTGTGTTAAATTATCAGTAAGGATAACTGAGAGAAAAATAAGTAATTATCAAAGGAGAAGTACTGTGTGGTAGTTAGGGCGTACTGCTTAGCAGGCTAAGTAGATTTATTATGGGGCATTTTTGAGGGCTTTGAAATACTTAAATATGTCATTGTAAATCCTAATTGTTCCGTGCATCTTAAGTAATGTTATTCTCCATAAAAAGTTTATGCTAGAGAGAGAGGGGATTTGACTAGGCTGTCCTGTTCGTTGTACTCCCAGTATCCTCTGCTTGTTCAGGCTGTTAGATCAAAGAAACAGAGCTACTGTTCTTACCCCTAATTGTGCTATGTCATCTCTGCCCCTCATAAAGCTGAGTAGAAATAGCCTGGATATATTGGGAGTTGAAAACAGAAAATCCCAACAACGTGCTTTTGCTTCTAGTGTTCTATTCAAGGCATTATTTTTGTGTAGGAAATACACAATTTATAAGGGCCAACAGAAAATTCAGTCCTTCTGGAATATGCCTTTTCCTTGTTCTTAGACTCCTTTTGCCAAATAGGAACTCGGCATTCTCATTATGCTCTCTAAACTCTCGCAAGGAGAGGTACCATAAATACAAGCTCAGCAAGAGAATCTTTTTGCAGTATGGATTGGTCATGGTAACACTGTTAAACAAGTGACCACAGTCAGTCTGAACTAGGTTTATTTCAGAAGATACTGTGATCTGAGATGGCTGTGTAGCTAACAGAAATTCAGTCGCTAACAAATGATATTACATGATGAAATAAATTTCAGAATAAAGACTCCATATGTATTGTTTTTAATATGTTCACATGTTTTCAAGGACTATGTTATACTAAAAAAAATGTGTTCTTTCACTTTTATGCATTTATCTGGATAATTTTGTCATGGTCACCTAGGAAACAAATGCAGATACACATTTGCAAGCATTTGCATTTGGTTTCATATAATTTTTGATGCAACTAATGAAGCCACACTTGAAAAGAATTAAAGCTTCATTTTAATTAATGCAAAAATATTTCAGAATACATTAGTGACCCTCAGACACTAGGCAAAACCCTCTGAACAGTTTGGCCCTTTAAATGTAGTTGGACTTATTTCATAAGTGCAAAATTTGACTGACTAGAGATAGGAAGACAGAAGTAATCTTGAAGAGAATAACGAGCTGCATATGAAAAATATAATCTATCCTGCTTAATGTAGTAGTACTTATTCAGATAATATGCAGGTGAAGATAGCATAAGAACTAAAAAGTGGAATGGTATATGCACGCTTTACTGATCAATGGAAAAAGCTTACTGATGCGGTATTTCAAGTGAACTGTGTAGTGTCTTCCCTTGAAATTTTTGGTGAGTCATTTCAGTTTAACACAACTGACTAGAGAATCAGAATACTATGTTTCAAGATTTTTTTTATACTTCAGTTTTGTTTTTAACTTCAGTTTTGTTTTTCATAGAACATTTTGTTTGTTAAAGAACTCGAATTTTCTTTTAAAGATTTTTAGCAAAATACTTGGTTTGGCATAAAATTTTGGATATATTTAATAATTTGTGATTTATTTGTAAACTGATACTAATGACAGTAGTGACTGGTAAATGCAGATTCAGCTCTCTACCTTGTGATAGAATAGGGCCTGTCAACTGAGTTATAGAATATGAATAGTTTCATATTCTTTCTCATTTGCTTTGGTTTTATTGAAGAAATATATTTTGACAGAATCTTTTCTGAATCAAATATTTAATTTTTTTATTGCAGAAAATCCAGTCTTATCAAACTGTCTAGAGAGTTTCGAGTTGGATGATAGAAGAGTTGTATTTGAATTGCATTCTGAGACAAATTTGGAAGTTTTACTCCTTTGACACACAGAAAAGATTTCATTTCCCCCCCCTTACATACACACACACACACAGACACACACAGACACACAGACACACACACCCCACCCACCCCACCCCACACACCACCCCTTCTTAAGAGTTAAAGGGACATTAATTTGCTTTTACTGGACGTGACTTGAATGAATAAAGTCAAGTTCAAACACAAAATACAGATCACTAAACAAGTATGTATCATACTTACAAGGAGGTCATCTTTAATAATCCCTTACACTTACCATAAAAGCATTTTGCAAATAGTTCAGCATTCTAATGCTCATAAAGGTAATCCTTATATTGTTAAGGATGTAATTTAGTTAGATATGTAAATCATCTTTATTTTTTATACTCTTGTTTATCCATCTTCTTTGATTCCTTTCCTGTAGAAAAAGTTCCCCACAATCACTGAAAGAGGGCAGAGTAAAGAAGGCAGTTATGGATCTTGTGTGTCACAAGTTTGTAATACAAGAATATCTGGTCTAGGGAAAATAAACTACTAAATTGCAAATAACTTATTCTTGTCTGGAATCCACACTAGATCAAATACTAAAGAAGAAAAAGTAAATTTATTAAGCTTCTCTTTTCCATTGACTTATTTCATATGTCACTCAGTGTAGAAAATTTCTCAGTGTTCAAGTACTTCACAGAGCATCTTTTAAGTTGAAGACCATATTTCTTCATAGACTTTTATTAGTAATAAATTTAATTAAGGGGAAAAACAATCACATTGGTTTAATTTAACATTTAATTGAAAACCTGAGGGGTTTTTCCTGCTTTCAAGCTGTTTTTAATTATCTTTATATGAGTAATTGAAAGTTCTTCCAGATCATGCCTACATAACAGTTCCTCTTTTTGTTAACTGCCGATTACAGAGAACTGCAATTTTTTCTAGTAAAAGCTGAAATACATTTTTTGTTTTTGTTTGAGAAGTGTACTAATTCTGATCTAGCTCATGAAGAAACAATTAGACTTAAATTCATTAATCTTAAATTAATGTTAAACTTGATTACATGATAAAAATCATGTTTCCTAAAAATAAAACACATATTTTTTCAATTTAGAAATAAATTGGGAGCACAGAGATATAAACCAGGGAGGAGTGGTTTACTGGTATGTGAAAATCTCATATAGTTTGATGGAGGTAAATGGGAAAAAACATTGCTGTGCAGATAAGGTGCACACACAAGTCATGATTTGATGTCAGTAAATGTGGAATATGCAATTTTTTTAACCCTTAATAGTTAATTAGTTAATTAAGCACAGGTATTCCAAAAGCAGTTAGCACATTTTTTGAGGCAGATGTCAAATGGCATCAACAAACTCTTACGCACTGTAAGTCAGAAGATGGTTATGAAGACCATGATTCCTCTGTTCTGTTAGGCTTGCTCGGATTTTATCTACACATCAGTGTGAGCCCTTTCTCTCGCTTTTTTTTGGAAGGTCTTATGATACAGACCTAGATGTCAGATTGCAGCTGTAATGCATAAACATCCCGTTTAGTTTCAGCTGATTCTGGTCCAGCCTAACAGCCATGCTGAAGGTCACTAAAAATAATACCTTCTTTACGTTATAAGAAGGGCAGAAAAACTTGGCAGAGAAGCAGTTTGTCAGTTCCATTACATGGGGAAGATTTCTTCTTGGCTGAGATCCAGACTATAGCAGTTTTTTTCTGCATCAGGTTCACACATACAGGTTACAAACCAGTAAAAAACACTGCCTACCTCTGCCCCAGCTCCAAGCCTCCAAAACTCGAACACTCTCTACAATATCAATTGAGGACCAGCAAGCATGTGACAAAAATCACAGCATATATCTGCTAGAATTTATCATGTGCCTTTGACACCTTTGGGTGTGGCTGGGGACAGAGAGGAAAAAGACCACCTTTTACTTGGAGGAGGGCCAGGGAGAAATAATAGACTCTAATGCTAGAGAGGAGTCTTTTTCTAACTTTTTGTATTGAGTCTAGCTCCACCAGAGCCCTTTCACAATGAGATTAGGGTACTTGCATGCAATTTGTTAAGACAGTAGTTAGCAAGTAATTTAGCAAGACTCAAAAGTGATTATACATAAACTTACTTGAAAAATAGAGGCAAACCCAACACCCACAGTAAGACCGGAGGTAAAGGAACAACAGTGTTGAGAAGAAATGTGTGGTATCCAACTGAGTTTGGGATAAAAATCAAACACAGGTTGGTACTTTCTCTCTATCTGAGATATACTGTGACTGAAATCATGTCTCTGATTAAGCTGTTACCTGTGAGTGCTAAAAGCTTTCTTGTTACTTGACAGTCAACTGAAAAACAGACTTGTGGTCACAGACATCTGTTACCTGACACTTAATCACCTAACTCTGTCTTGTTCCATTTCAATTGGATGAAAAATTTTTGTAGCATCTGTAGTTGTAGTAATTTTTTTTCTTTTGTAGTTGTAGAAATAAAAATGACAGTATCATAAGCAGTATTTTAGATTTAATCTGTATCCAAGCAAGTCATCATGAATACTAAGTAAGATGTGAAACCAAAAAGCCCCCACAAAGATGTCTTGGTTCAGAAACTGTACCAAGACATGTTTGTGAAATGCAACGTGATAACTAAAACAGTACCAGTTTAATTTTTCAATAAGATTATTTTCATCTATTATGGGTACTTCAGTGAATGGAAACATTGTAGCATGTTTCTACCAGAAATTCAAGAACCATTGCTTCTGAAGCGTCTACTTCTTGCTTCCAGACTGCTCATCTCTGTTTACATAAAATAAAGAATCTTAAAAATTTAATTAGGGACATTTCCCCCCAAACAGTCTCTTGCCGAAACCTGCAGTACCTCCTGTACCCCAAAGCGTAGTTCCAAAATTGTGATTTAAGGAAGAGAAAGCAGTATGGACAAAGGCAGTGAGACATAAAGCTTAACAGATGAGGGTGTAGAGCTAGGCCAACAGCTGTCTGTCTCTCAGAGGAAAGGTGAAGTGACCAGCCAAGAGAAGAGCCCAACGTGCAAATTCAAGTATATACTTTATAACATTTCCTGAGTTCTGTGCTGTTGAGTTCACTTGCAGTAAAATATTGCACCCAGTGAGATGAGTACAGTAGTGAATCACTAAACCAATGTATTTTTGAGTATATGGTTCTCTCTGTCTTCATTCTGTGCAAACATTAAAGCCTACATTTAACTTTATAATCTTCTTATACAAGGTGGATTGTGGAATCTCATCCTACGTAAATAAGTTATTTACCTTGTAGTATCTAAAAATCAAACAGGGCATTCAACTTCTAGCCAGTGATTAGTTTATGTTGTGCACATTTGAAAGTATATTCTGATTGATATTTGTTTCCAATGAAGCAATATTTATCAGTCAAATGTGAAGAATATTATCAGAATTTGAATTACTTCTAAAACTGCAATGGCTTTTTTAAAAAAAAACACAACTGTCTTGTTGACTTGACTGCCTTGTCATCTGCAGTGGGCCTGGCTGAGCCCCACAGCAGCCCTCATGGTGCTGAGCCCCACAGCAGCCCTCATGGTGCTGTGCTTATACTGGTGGCTGGAAAG
>JAVJGJ010000059.1:69763149-69800912 GCA_035590215.1 Microhierax caerulescens | reverse complement strand
TTCCCCCCCCCCCCCCCCCCGTACTAGTCTCCCCCCAATACTAGAAATATTAATGTTCTCTTGCTAGAAAGATTTCAAAAAAGTTTACAAGCCATGAACTTGCTTGGAACCACTTACATAGGTAACTGTATTTTTGAAAATGTCCAGTGGCAAACCTGTGATTAAAGGACTATACCATACTTTAAAATATTCAGCAATCCACTGACAGGATTCTTCCTAGGAAGTATTCTGTTAAGGCAGCCCTGGGAACTTAAGGGGGGGGGGAATAAAGAAATGTATGTATAGTAATTAATTTGAAAAGCAGATTAGCTTTATGAATGAGTAGAATAGGTGCAATGCAATCTGTCTTCCTTACTGAAAACATAAATGGAAGAATTGATGACATGGCAATAAAAAATAAATTAAGCCAGTAGTGGCTGAAGAGTCTGCATGTAAGTTATAACTTGAAAATGAGGAAAGAAGTCTCTCTAATCTAGGATGGCTTTAAGAACATTGGGTAGCATTTGAGAATCATCAAACAACATGGGTTTTCTGGAAAATAAAATCTTAGCTGACAACATATTGGGAGATATGTACCCCACTGAAAACATATAAATCAGGAAGGTCTACAGAGATTAGAAAGGGGGGGGCGATTAAAAGGAAATACAGTAATCTAAACCACATAATAGAATAAAGGAACTTGCTAAACAGTACTAATCAAAGGTATGTAAGAGACAACAGAAATGGTTGTCAGATTCTATGGATAATGAAGAAACACTAGCATGTGCTTTAACTGTGTATACAGAAATATAAAATAAGCCTTCATGGCTTATTTTGGTCATTTGATAAAGGGATGTGATAATACTAGTTTTTCACCCAAATATGCTAACAATCTTTAGAAAGAGCAGTAAGAATTAGCGACTATGTATTAGAAAAGTATATGAATTAGGAAAGTGTTAGCAAAGAATGATGAGGAACGCTCTACAGATTCAGTTTCCATAGAGTGTAGTGATATATTAGGAAGATTAAGTTGCATGCACATTAGATTGAATTGCTTAGTAAATATTTTGAATGTATAGGGTATTTTACTAAGAAAGAGAAATCAATGCTGAAAAATAAATGTTTTTCTGTGTAGAAAACTTGGTTACTCTGAAAGAATACAAATCCTATTTTTGAATCCAGGGTGAGTCATTAAACTGTAGAACAGGACACTTCCTAGTAGAGAGAGTACATTTTAACCAGCTTTTTTTTTTTTTTTTATTTAAAAGGCCTATCTCGGATGTTTTGGTGTTTTTTTCCCCACAAGATTGTCTTCTGGTAAACCTATGATGAATCCCTCTCCCTTCTCTCAGTTCCATACCTACATCACACTCTTTTCCTCCAACTTTCTGCTACTCTCACTTTTTCTCCCTTCCCTCTTTCCCTGTTCTCCTTTTCTTCCCTCTCTCCTTTCCACCCTCCTGGTCCATTCCCCTTTCCATCTAATCCCTGTCCACTTGTCCCTCTTCACCTCTTTGCTCTTTCCAGTCCCTTTCAATTATCTTCATTCTTCAGGAGTCTTTCCCTATCTCTGACCTTCTCTTGTATGTTCCTGATGTTTTTTCCAAACCACCATCCTGTCAAGCCTCTCTGTCTATGTATTTAGAGTTCCTGAGGTTTTGTTCTATCTATTTATTTATTCATTCATTTTGTGGTATGAGAGAAAATAGGGAGATGGAATGTCATCTGTCATGGTTTTGTGAGAGAATGAGATATCTTGAGGAAAAAAATATTAATGGAGGAGACAAAAATGAGTTATTGTGAAGTGTTTCTGGAAGACCTACTTTCTGAGATTTTGTAAAAAAATGTCCTATATAAATTGCCTGGTTAGTATAATGAGAAATAAATCATGTATTTTATGTGCAGTGACTGCTGAAGTCAGTGACAATAGAAAGATTGCTCACTGATTTAAAAAAGATGCCATGTGTGATCTTAGATATTACATGATACCTGTTCCTGAAACTGTTGAATGAGAGGTGATAACCAAGCATCAGTCAATAAGAAGTATTCATTTCCAAATAAAAATTCATGTCTGACAAAAATGACAGCTTCTTGTAAGATGAAGATGACAAAACTAATAGGTGATTGAAGTGTTGCTAATGTAATGTACAACAAAATTTGCTGACAGTCACTCTGGACACACTGAAACCATTTATGTTTGAACACAGTGAGAATCCCAAACTTTGGCAATCCAGTATAATAAGCAAATTGTCATTTAAATTACAATCAATCATTATTTACTGAAGCTGCATTGTGAGGAAAATTATTTTATACTGTAGGGACATAACAGATACCTGAGTTTAATACCACTTTAGATATGCAAATTTGTCACTAAAGAAGAATCACATTTCTTGAGTAGAGATGTTAAGAATTGACTTGAAATATTGCTCAGGAACCTACATACAGAATGAATATAAATGACCCAAAATGAGTTGTGATTCATTGTCCAACATATCAATGTAAGATCTTGCTTTATTTAGCATCTTCATTAATGACCTGGGAAAAAACAGCAAGTGGCATAAACAAAGAGTTTTCTGGAAGTTAGAGAAAAAAGTGAGATAATCAATCTATGGAAGCCAGAAATATTGGTATTAATATGATGTTTGGCAAAGGAGGCAAAATAAATGAAGCAATTCACAAATGGGATATATACATATATAGGAAGAAATATTACTCCCACTAGAGTAGAAATTATTTTCTTGATGTAATCACCACTATTACTAACTAATCTACAAAATATAATAAAGATAGCAAACTGTAGACACATTTATGAAGTCTTTGAGGGTTGAATACAGCTTTGATTTTGACTGTATAGTTAGACAATTGGGACCACTGCAGAAGGGCAGTGATCCTTCCTGATGCGATGCTTGTGGCACTTCACTGTATTGTTTATCTACAGTTTTGATTGTCTCAGAGCCAAAACCCCATTATTTTTCTTAGGAAAATTTTGAAGGAAATTAAAAAAGAAAACTTGAAAGAATAGTTGCTTATTCAGAAAGATAAATTGCTTTTACCCAAACATGCTTAAGAAGCTACTTTAATCATTGAATCATCATAGAATCAGAATGGTTTGGGCTGGAAGGGACCTTAAAGATCATCTAGTTCAATTGCTGCTGCCATGGGCAGGGACATCTTCCACTAGACCAGGTTGCTCAAAGCTCCAGCCAGCCAGGCTCTGAACACTTCAGGGTTAGGACATCCACAACTGCTCTGGGCAACCTGTTCTAGTGTCTCACCACCCAGAAGTAAAGAATGTCTTCCTTATATCTAGTCTAAATCAGTCCTCATTCAGTGTAAAACATTACCCCTTGTTCTATCACTACATGCCCTTTTGGGGGATAAACATCTCATGGGACTGATGCTCAGTAAACTGCTCTAGAGTATATGTAAACTCAGCAGATTTTAAGTTTCAGGAGCATACAGTGCTTTGGTTTTGGGGTGACGGTGAATTATTGTACTGGTTTTGGCTGAGATAGAGTTAAGTTTAGTCCAATTTATTATAGTAGCTTGTATGGGGCTATATTTTGGCTTTGTACTAAAAAATAGTGTTGATAACACACTGATGTTTCAGTTATTGCTCAGCAGTGCTTACACAGCATAAAAACCTTTTCTTCTCCTCGGACTGCGCTGCCAGTGAGGGGGCTGGGGGGGGGAGGGGGCACAAGGAGCTGGGAGGGGGCACGGCCGGGACAGCTGACCCCAGCTGGCCAAAGGGATATCCCAGACCATATGACATCACACTCAGCAGTAAAAATGCAATGCAGAGGTTGGTGGGGGTTGTTGCTGCTTAGGGACTGGCTGGGCATTAGTTGGTTGGTGGTGAGAAATTGTTTCCTTTTGGTTCATGTTTTCTTGGGGTTTATTTTCCTCTTTTGATTTTTCCCCCATTACAATCTTTTAATATATATTTTTTTATTATTAAACTTTTTTTATCTCAGCCCATGGGTTTTCTCACTTTTAGCCTTTCATTTCTTCCCACATCCTACTGGGAAGGAGCAAGTGCTTAATTGCTGACTGGCATTAAACCATCACAATTATATTGGATTGGTCTTGATAAGGGTAGTTGCTTTGAAGAAAGTCTGAGTGTTGCTAAGAAAAGACTACAAATACGATATTTTATTTTTAAAAAAATAAATAACTTGCTGAATGGTGATTGTCTAGAAGCATATCTTTACTATGTGGCAAATTGCATTTATATTTTAAAGAGGAAACATGCACTTTAGACACACTGTAGGAGATAAATGCCGTATTGTTGAAAATAAATGGGTTGAGGTGGCTACCACTTCTTAAAATACTGAAATTTACATAGCTATTCTAAATATTCACCTTTACTTTTTATTTATATGCAACTTTAATTTATACTACAATCAATAAAAATTTCTAAGCCTGAATATGCCTTTCAAGTTACATTTATGCTTAACTTTATAGATCAATTTAGAAATGGATTATGTTAATGACCAATAAAAGGAGAATTTTGATAAGGTTTGCAAAGGTTTATGTCCTTACTCTGATACCAAATGTATTGCTAAATGTCACAAAAATCCAACTAATACTTCCCAAAGAGACTAGTAACTTTCAGTTGAAGGCCAATATAGTTTTCTTCTCAAATTCCTACTTGCTGAGCAGGCTATATAAATTTTATGCAAAGAATTACTGTAATCAGCACTCTCCATTCTAGATAACAGTCCAAGAATGTATCATTATTACCTCTAGTTATTCTACTATATAAAACTATCAAAGGTTTAAACCCAAAATTATACATCTTAACTGTGTGTAGTTTTCAGTACTCAGAAGTTGAATTATTCATTCTGATTTAACAGGTCTTATATTTTAACTTAGTTTTTATTATTTGGTAAGTACTTTTTTCCTAGAGTATTATTGCTTCACAAATCACACCAATTACATTTTACTATGAAGTTAAGTTAATATTTTTGGAAATAAGTGCAATTGTAGTGATCTTTTTTTGGAGACTGAATGCAGAGAATACTTGAATGTGAAAGAAAAAGTAATTTTAAATTTGTGTGAACATTTGCCAAACTTCATTATTTGCTGATTTCTGTCTTTTGGTAATGACTGATTTTTAAACACTTCTACTAAGATTTAGTTTTGACATTGTACTATCATAGAGTAGTCAATATCGTGAATGCTATTTAAGAATTTTTGTTCAGTGGTATAGGATTGATTAACCATTTGGTAACCTGAGGGTGTACCTGGTTAAAACTGCATGGCAAACTTTTCATACGGTGAATGATAAAAGACTCTAAAGAGATAGATGATAGTATGATTTAGATTATGAATTTAGGACTTGTTCCATAGAGTTATGTAAAGAAGTTTTGTTCCCTTGCTACCATTGTCTTAGATCAGATGATGCAACTTAATTAAGACATTGTGAATTAAAACTAGAAAAAAAAATTTAAAAATTACCAAATCACCACACCCCCCGCCATCTACCTCAAACCCAACTAGAAAATAATTGTGGTTTATTAAAGCAACAATAAAAGAATGGAAATGTCTGCCCAAATCTTCTGCAGGACTGAAGTAATCGGATAGTTAGCTAACAGTTAAATACATGGAAGCTTGGATGCAAGTATTTAGTCACTGAAGTGTAGTTGAGAAATTGTATTCCATGTTCTTGAAGAGCACCCTGATTGTTATCTTACAGAATATTCTATGATATTATATATGTCATTCCTTGTTACTTTATTCTAGTCCAGTATTTCTTTGAAATACTATGATTGCCATAATTAACAGAACATTGCAACTAAAAGTTCTCAATCTGTTTACAGTTTCTTAATTGTGGACAAACTGCAAGGCTGAACATTTTGGGTTTCTTAAAAATACATTCACCAAATGAAACAATATTAAAAGAGTAAATGAAGAAGAGATTTTTTTTTTTGGTAGAGGTTTGTTTCAGTACTTTGAAATAATGTATTAGATGTTATTTTCCAATTATATTTCTGAGACACTTGTTCTCCTTTTGCCCCTTCATGATTCTTTCATCAGTTTACAAGCTACTGAATTGCCAAAATTTAAGAATCACAGCCATTCAAAGGAGTGACTTCTTGGAACTGAGTATTGTGCACAGAAGAAAGATAAAATATTTATTTCTGTGGAACAGAAAATTGCAGAAAAAGAGAACAAATTTGACTTTTCTTTATTACAGCTTCTGTTGATTCATGCTCTGCTATATTCTCAGTTTCAGAAATGAATTTTTTTATTTAACCCATACCACACTACATCCTGAACTTACTTGGCAGCCATATTGCAACAAATAAAAGTATACAAACAGTTTCTTAGGAATCAGTTTGAAAGATTTTGAAATATATATATGTGTGTGTTTATATGTACTTGTATACATACATATATCTAGTCAAAACTCACAGAATTTAAAAATTTCTGGGTAGTTTTAGTTTTACATTATTATAGAATCATAGACTCTTTGAGGTTGGAAAAAACTTTTAAAATCTTTACATTATATTATAGATATTGTTTAACATTTGAAATTATATATAAAATCCTGTCTAAAACAAAAAAAAAAGAAACATTTGTGGGGCTTTTTTTAGACAATAGAGTTATACAAATATTCTGATGTGTAAAAATGTATAGTTGTATTTACTCCTTGTCCATTTTAGTTATATAGTGATGAAATTGCAGATAAATGATGTAATCATAAGCCCCATTACTTATTGCTTAGTATGTGAGACTGTCCTTGACTTGAACTTTAAAGCATAACCCTGGACCTCCTTAGATAAAAATCCTATTGACTTTACTGGAATAAGAATTTCAAGGTATAAAATGTCTGTAAATCACTTAGTTATTACACTTAACCCACTTTCAGCTTATTCCATTACATTTTCCCCAAAACATCTTTTTGCTCTGCTCTTCTGTCTGATCACAGAAAAGGGTAAATCCTGTAGAGACAAAGCTCTCTGCTCTGCAAATAAATTTCCACATAAGTGCTAAGTTGTCTTCAGATTTGGTTTATCTTAGAGAATGAAAGTTAAATGGACAGTTAGGTATTCAGAGTAGCTTCAGACATTTTGTGCAACATTTTTCCACTTAATGTCACACTTCATGAAATACACTTTGAGGTATTGTGAATCATATTTTAAACAAGCAGTCTTTAAATGTAATGACAGCCGATAATAGAACAGGATTTAAAAATAAATATTAGCAATTTTTTTTTTCCTATAACAATCTGGTTTGCCTTATAATGTTCTTTTCTAGATGTGGATATGGAAAACTTACACTGTAATTTTTTGTTTTATAGGTTGGAACTTGGGATCCATTGAGTGGCCTTAACATGACAGAGACTCAGAAAGGAAAACCAGCAAACATCACAGATTCTCTGTCCAATCGCTCTTTAATTGTTACCACCATCTTGGTAAGCAATTATATTTGCTTTTCCAGAAATACAGTTGTGCAGGAAAGCTAATAGAATATGCTATACTAATTACAACAGTAATGAACAGTCTGTAGTATATGTTACACTTAGAAATTACTCTGTCATGAATGAATTCCAGTTGCTAAGCTAGTCATGGAAATTTGCTCTCATCTAAATTGTAAGTTATCATGATTTTAGAATTATGTTCGTTGATTAATATTTTCACTTTCCTTATTATTGGCTAAATTGTTTGGTTCCTTCACAAAGCTGTTTAGTTCAGCACCATATGAGAGGGCAAAAGGTGTTTGTTTAAGTGTTTGGGCTATTAGGCAGGAAAATTTATTGCTTTCATTTGTTCATCTAACACCGTGATATTACCTCGAAGGAAAGTACAACGTATTTAACATTTTTTTTCATCATTGTTATTATTTAATTATTAAGTTGAAATTTTCAATCATACAGAAATTTAATGAAGCTATCATTTGAACTAGATCAGAAGAAACATTTTAAGTAACTTCTTTTTCATTTCCATTGTTGACAAATTCACAGTGGTAAATGAGGTAATTTTTACTTATAGTTACATATATTTACTTATGAAAAATTAATATTCACTGATTTCCACACTATAATTTTGAAATAGTAATTTGAATTTCAACACAAATGAAAAACTTTTTGAAAGTGTGTCTGCTGTGTTTGTCTGCTGCCAGCGTTATTGTGAATTTGCAGATATTAAAAAAATGACTCACTTCCCAACAGTTTTATTCTTTAATAAGCTTTATATACCAACATATATTTTGACATTTCAGGCTAGAATGGATTTTCTTAGGTACATAGATAACATATGCCAGTGTGCTTCTAACCTTTTGTGTAACATAAGTCATATAATTTCATCCCGTGGGTAACTTTTTAGTTACTTAGAAGGTCTGTTTTTTTTTTTAAGATTTACAAATTATATAAAATCTTCTGAATTCCTTTATTTCATTGATTCCACTATTTTAAAAATTCATACCTAATATATAACTGGAACTTGAATGACTCACGCTTTCAGACATAAGTTCTTATGCTAAGACCAGCACAATTTTACCACAACTTTCCCTTTTGCTGTTAATTACTGTTTATAAACATATAATCTCGTGGCTTTCTTTTTAATAAAATGTAAATGGACATCTTATAGTCTCTTAAAGGAAAAGCATGTTTTTCTAGGGTATCAGTATGTCTTTTATCTTCCCACTGCTCTTCACAAGTTTTCAAATTTTGTATATACAAGACTACTGCATTACCAAGAACCGCTTCTTAGTAATTCCAGTTGACTACCCCTGTACTCCTGTTACATTTTATGCAGATATCCTGCCTAGGATTTTTCTTGGAGCATTCTACTGATACATAACTATATTTCAATTTTTTTTTTATTTGCTTCCTAGAATTACTGCTTTCTTAAGCAGTAATTGCTTAGAATTATTAGAATAAGAGTATAATCTTATTTCTATTAGTGACCAGTTCCCTTCATTGCTCAGTACTCAAACCAACCAGCCTTTTTATCATCTGCACAATTCATTAGCAATCATTGTATACTTGAGTCCAGATCAGTGATAACAATACTGGGACAAGGATCAATCCCTGCAAGATTACATAAGAAACACTCAATAATTTGGGGGTTTCAAGCTTATTTATGTTTTAACAGCTATCTATTGATGAGATCTGAGGTCATATACTGTATATATTGTATTGATTTTGTATGGTGATACTTACATTTGCATCATTTTGTTTGAAATGATGTCAAGAAAAGGTAAACTGCACAAATGTAAATAGCAGTGCTGTTAATAAGCACTGATTTTGAACTGATAAGCTCACAGAAGTAGATTCCTGAGATTTATAATAGCAGCTGCTTTCTATAACCAAGAATACCCTTTCTCTTAAGGGATAATTTTTGTTTAGTGGTGATGCATAAACGTCTGTCTTCTTTGCACATACCTAAATAAACTAATAAATAAAAGAAATATGAGGACTTTAAATTGATGTTACAAGTTGCTCACCTGTAACTGCCTTTTATACTTCAGTTATTGTTCAGTGAAGGTTTTGGTAATTGCAGTAACTCTTTTTAGCTATGACAACATTGTAAAAGTAGTACTCAGAATAATGAAATGAACCAAAAATTGTTGTGGTGCAGAAAGCACATGTACTAGCCTGCTTTTGTTGCTCTATCTTTTGTTCTTAATAAATAAATTTCTGTTGGACAGAAAACATATTACTGAATATTCAGTCTAGAAAATACTGCTTTAAAAAAAGGCAGCTCGTTTAAGCTCTCTGCATAATTTTTTCTGTGCTGTTGTTTTCACTTTAACAATTCTCTGCAATAGTCTATAGTATACTGCCAGCTGTGGAGTCTTGATCAGTATTCTCTGCAGTTTGCTTTAATACTCACTTCTCTTTTAGAGATCCCAGTCTTTATTTTTCATTCTGTCTTCTGAAATTCTAAACAATACCTTTTTCCTCCTTTATATTGTAATCATTAAGATCTTTACAACTGGGAGTATACTCTGCTTTTCCAGTAGTGGCTGAGTCTACCAAAGATGAAAAAATATCGATAGGCAAATTAATAATAAGTGAACTGCAATTCATAAATTCATCTACTGCAAGTAAGGATGAAACTATGTGGTCTTTTCTATCTGAGACTTTTCATAATTCATGCTACAGCTAACCATCTGAAAGATTATTTCTTGGTTTATGAGCAAATCAGTAGCTCTGTTCTAAAAAGGGGTCAGGGTTGCTAGAACTTCATCACTTCTTTGCACTTTTGGTGGAGAAGCATGTCTGGGTTCCAAGTTACTGTCCCATAGCAGCCCAAATTACCAGCTGAACATGTGTAGTGGAATGATAGATTTTATGGGGGGAAACATTTGAAAACTAATAATAAAAGATAGATTATTTTTTTGTATCTTTTATAACCATAGCAACTTTGGATATCTCAGTCTTTTTGACACTATTGTTTTGTTTTATTTTATTTTAATGTCATCTGCATTGAAACTTCAAAATTCCTTCTACAATTGAAATTCTACATTTTAATTAAAAACAAACAAACAACAAAAATCCTTTCAAGTTCATTAATAAGGATTTCTTATAATTTGGTCCTCCTAAGTTGAGTTTGTTATGCAAGCCATCAGAACTCTGATTTTTATTTTTTTTTCTTTTGATCGCAGGTATCTGAATATTTTTTTCTTGTAAATATACTACTATTACTTTGGAAGATCTTTAACTTTGGAATTACATTTTCATATTTATAAATGTATGTGCATAGTGTTTGTTTATTTATGATATATCGCAAACCAGCCTGTACCTATGATACAGGTCCATTTGTCCTGTTCTGCTGAGTATTTTTTTTTATTAAGTTTTCCTTATAGCTCTTACGTACTTTTCTGTATCCACTTACATCAAAGTTCTGAAAGAACTCAGAGTTGTCATTTTTTTTTCAAGAAATGTGTGAAAGTCATGAAAAGTGTGTGATAATCTCAAATTTAGGAGTTTTTTGTTACTTCACTTTTGAAATATGAAATTGCATTTTATACTATAATTCCCTGAAAAAAATGCTTTGAATATTTTAGAAGATAGTGGATTTTCAAAACAGTTTCAAAATGTAATAATCACTACACTGTATTTTCTTAATAAATGCTGCTTTTTCAAATGGGTAGAAATCTGATGCTGTATAAATGCCATCTTGTATTCAAAATAAAGATATAAAATCAAGAAAAGCCCAAATTTTAAGCATCTTTGATTTTTTATTTTTTTCAGGTATGCCATTTTTCATATTGCGTACTTTCTCTTCCTTTCTTTTGGAACCAAAGGATATTGACAGCAAGAGTTTTTAATGGCCAAATTTTAAATTAATATATCTAAAAATAATAACTTCATTTTTTATCTTTGTAGAGATGGGTCACTCATCTCTTGTACACAGAATTGCTGATTTGTAATTTTTTTTTAATTTTTGTTTTTATGGTATATTGTGAGGAAAGATACTGATGCAGGCATTTTCTCATAATTACCGTTAATATCATTTTAGGATGATCCAAGCAATACCTAAATTTAGAGTTAATAATAATATTTGGTTCCTGCTAATGTTACAGCCCTAAATAATTATTTATCTCTCATAAATATTTTTGAATTTTATGTACTGCCACAGAGTAATTGAATCTGGTTTTGTCTAGCAGAAAATCTGTAAACTTGATGGTTTTCTGTTTTTAGTTTACTCAGATGCGATTATATTTTCTTCAAAAACTAAAGGAATATGCAAGTCCTTACTTTCCAGTTTTTAGTATTTTTCTTAGCCACTTTTTGTATACTTTCTTGTCACGGTCAGTGTGTGCCTAAATGCCTCTCCCAGATTTCTCATACCCATTTCAGTATCCAGACTCTATCCTTCCTGAACTTCATTCCTCTCGTGCCTCAATTCCACTCCTCTGTCTTCAGCCACCAGTGCAGACTGTAAACTGACTGATTCTTGAAAATGTAGTAGAAATGTAAAGAAACCTACTTCAGTGTGTTTCAGGACTTTTTTTACTGAAAAAGGTAAATTAACTTGCTTTATAGTTTATGGTGCTCAAAATACGGAGTTTAATTAGTGGAGAGTTAAAGCGGAAAGCCACCCTTATCCCGAGATCCACCATGATGTCTGTGTGCTTCTAATAACCTTAGAGGCCTTCAGACTTGCGAGGTATTCAGAGATGTGCTGGGCCACAGTGCTTGTTTGTATTTCAAACATAAAAGTGATGTTTACCAGAAAAAAAATTATGACATTTGAATGGAGTCATAGTGTATGAGTGAGTACAGTGGGATCAACACAAGTTAAAGTTTGACTCAGTAGAAAAAGGTCAATAAAACTATTTTTCTCCTGGCTTGGTGGAAGCAGAAGGTAGGAAGGCCATTTATTCATATCTCTGCATAAAGACTGAGAAGCGCTTTCTTTGTGTTCCAGGTTTACAGCATCATCCCAAACAACTTCTCTGAAATAATTCTCTAGTGTTTCAGTTCCCTTCTACTAAAATGTTAGTAATAAAACCACACATTTACGTAGTGGCAAGGATCAGTTTATAACTCCAGGATTTGCACTTAACAGTAAAGGCCATCAGACTAGGAAAATGCTTGCTGTATTTGTTGTTCCTTTTGGGTTTGTACCTTTTTGTTTGTTTGGTTTTCCTCACAGTCTTTAAAAACTTAAGATTCATCATAAGGAAAGAATGTTTTGCTTTCCATTATGGTAAAACCTACCAATATCTTTGATATTCTTCACGTATCATGAAGACAGTATGATGCAGTTCAGCTGAAAATAGATTAGAAGAGTCTGCAGTGTTGTGGCAGTTTAATACTTTCATGTTCTGTGGTTTATTGAGTCAAGTTATTTTGCTTGAAATAGGCATCCACTCAAATCCGTTTTGCCTTACTGGTGTGGTAACCTAGTACATGTCCTTGAGATGCAGGTGAATTAATTTAAACTCTGGGAAAAGTTAAGACTACATGGGGTGGAAATAAAGAAAACTTTGGTTTAGGAACCTGACAAAATGAGGAGTGAAACTGCAGGAAAGAACAACTGTGGCTGAGTTCTTGAGGCTGTGATTTATCAAAGCATAGTTATAACTACACATTTTGTGACCCAAAAGGTCATATTTGGGAACCTTCCAGGAAATATCATAAAAGATGTCAAATAAGGATATTCGTAATTAATTTCTACTATAGGTAGTACAGTGGAGGAAGGCGACTTTGGTGGTTTTTTGAGTCTGACCTTAGTTTCTTCTATTAGAATATACTGGCTCAAATGACTAGTGAGATGTCTAATATATTACATTGTGTTGATTGGTTGTACCTGGTGGATTGCTTCGCCTCTCCCACTTGAATTTGGACTGCCCACTGTGAAAGCTTACTGTGTATTAGTTACATCTGACATAGATGTTAATTAGATATGGGACCCTTTTAACTTCAGTATCCTTGGTGAACAGAAGCTAATGATTAAGATTCTCTGTTCTAACAGTGGCATATTTTGAAGGTGGTTTTCCTCTTTTCATCAGCATCACTGTTTTGTTTTGGTTTGCTTTTTTCGATGCTGATAGTAATATGAAAGTTCTAGAGTATTTACAAAATACATATGTCCACGTTGAAAGTTTTAATGAAAAATCCATGTACTTGATAACTATTCTAAAATAAAAAAAACAGAATAATTTGAAATTCAAAATTTATTTTTGTAATTTTGAGTAATATCTTTGTAGTTGAAATATAATACAGCTCACAGGAACAATTAAAGTAAGAATTTATTCCAAATTCCAAATCCAAAAGGAAATGTATAGATCAAGAGAACCAAATACAAACCACTGTATTAGCAAATTTTCTACATGCCCACATTTGTATAGAATAAGTGGGTTTTCATTCGTGTTAGTTGTCCATTTTAAACAATAAAACAAGTCTGTAAAACTACAATATTAATTCAACATGTAGAAACATAAGACAGTTTTTATTGTGTAGGGAAGCTTTTAAGTTTGTAATGCAACTTATGCATTAAAAAAAAATATAGATAAATTTTGCAGGTAGAACACATGAAAAAATGTAATGGAAAACCTGTTATATTAACATCCCTAATGAGAAAAGTCTTTGGAGATGGTATACTTGCTGTTTATCATAGATATGATGCAACTTAGAGATTTATTATGAAAAAAAAAAACAAACATACAATCAGAAGAAAACATTTTGATTGTTTAATCTGGCCTTTAACACAATACGATTGAAACTTAACTTCTCCTTGTTGTTTCTTTTTGAAATCTGTCCAATTTTTCTCTTATTTGAGTTTTTGATTTCAGAAAGCTATTTATATAAAATGAAGACTTTATATAATCTCTCTACTCCTTAATGTACCCTCTTTTTCACATCCAGACTGGTGCTACCACCTCTGATGATAGCGTATCATAAGTGACTGTCATCTGATTATTTTGACTTCACTGTCACTGGAAAGAATCACATTGATTAAGTTCATGAAAACAGTAGTCATCTGTCACTTGGGGTCATATCATTCTTGAACAAGTTTTGTAATTTTTTTTTTTCATACTGAATAAATAATTTTCAAGGATTTGTCTTCTATTTGAAGACATATTTTTTAATCTACCTGCTACTTTATTCTTCATGTGACCACATCTTTATTTGCAGTAGTTTTAATTATTTGCAGTAAATTATCTCAAAAAATTATTGCTTATATTTACTACTTTATCTGTGTTCTCACTTTTAGCACTTGTCTGGCTTGGGGTGGGGCTTTTCTGTATTGAACGTCATTGAAGGAATTTTAGTCTTATGAGATATTAAATGTCTACTTTGATCTTAAAGTGTTGTAGCAAGCTGACCTGTTGATGGAATTAAGTAAATAATTGCTCCTAATAGGGACTGTCAGGGTAAATTTATTTCTTAAAGCTATGATTTTCATTACTCTTTCACAAAGCTTTCCTTTAAAATGTTAAAATATGCATTATTTTCTTGAGTCCATCTTACCAAAATCTTTGCACAATATCTCCTTCTTGTTACTTACTGTTCACCCAATAGTTGTGTTATTGGGAAAAAAAAAAAACCCACAGGTATTTTTTTCCATACAGGTTAATGTAGGAAAATGTGTCAGTGTTTTAAAAAACAAAGAAAGAAAAAAAAAAAGATGCATTGGAAAGAATCACAAATATATACTGAGTAGATACCTAGAAAGGTTTTAACACTTTGCTTTTCAGAAGGGATGACTTGATGTAAGGATTGTGGAAGTATTACGAGAATATTAATAGCTCATTGATTAGGCTCCTCAGAAAAAGTTTTTTTTTCCATAACAAAATATTATAATTATTAAATGGTAACATAAAGACTATTGTAGCCCTTAGCCCAGCTGGTCAGAGTAAGGAATTATAAAAGAGTGTGTAGCTGCAGCTATGAATTCCAGAAAGTGTTTGAAAATTTTTAACAAAACTTCAAAAAGCATCTGCAGAACACATAAAATGATTGAGGATTACTGTAATGATCTTACAGGAAACTATGCAAGAGTGTGTGGATGAGCTGGATGGCTCAGTGAAGAAATTGTGGTGTCCTCTAAGTAAAGCAGACATAAAAGCATGAATTGGCAATTATTCTGCCTCCCTGATAGGCACATATTTAAATTCTGCCCTCATAATTCAGGATTGTTTGGAATGGAAGATAGGAACAAAACTATTGTCAAGAATCTTGTCAAGATTCCAGATAGACTGGGGGATGTGTGACTGTAAATATCTGAACAACTGAGAGATCTGTGTACATAAGCATGCCAAGCTACATAGGAGTTTTATAATGCTTACAGAGGCATATATAGAATATTATACTTAGGAAGCACAAGTTGGAGTCTTTCTACATCTGAAACAGGGATTTTCTCACCTTCAGAAATAAATGTTAGGATTTAAAGTGTAGCTAAACAATTTTATTCAATGTTTAATCCCAATTTAATGTGGGATAATGTATTTGAATTAACTGCTGTTGATAAAGAACTTCCAGATGTTTGGGAAAATTCCAAAACTGCAGAACCTCACAGCTGAAACGGACAATTTTTCAGTTGTCATGATTTCACTTCCTGGATGGTGAATGTTCTTTTCACACCAGAAACAGTTGCCACAGGTAGCTGTTTCCTTGGCATTTTTTGGAAGAAGTGATTGAGCGTAGCTTTTTCTTCTAGCAAAACAGTCCAAATTCTAGATAACCTACTGTGGCACTTATATATTCTTACCATTATAAAGTATTTCCAAATTTCTAACCTTTATTTCTTTTTGCCAAAGTTTAAGGTCTGTAATTTCTCTGCCCTCTGCAGAAAATAACTTTTCTGGCTCCTGTTTGCAACAACTTTGTATGTGTTGAAGGCTCTTATCTCTTCCCTCTCAGTCTGTTCTTTCTTAAGAGAAACAACATACATTCTTCCACTCTGTCCTCATCCTATTTTGTAGACCTTGGTTCACGTTTCTCCTGAACTGTAGTATTCAAAACTGAATGGAATACAGTAACTGAAACATTAACAGTGTCAAAACCAAAAAATGATAGAGTAATTTAGATGGGAAGGGACCGGTGTAGATCCTCCAGTTCTGGACTCCAGCTTAAGGCAGATCTAAGTAGGTCAGGGCTTTTTTCCTCAGTTAATGGTGTGATATTGTTGAGTCCAGTACATGATCCCCTAAAATATCTAGAACTTAATTTGATAGTGTTGTTACCTAATCAGCTCTTTTCCTGCTGAATTTCTGCAATTTATTATTCATCCGAAGTATGGAAATACCCCTTAATTCCTTTTGAATATCATTGTTTTTAATTACTCTTCCATTTTCTGAAACTTACCATTTTGAATTCTGATCCTGCGCCACTGTAGAGTGAATACACATCCAATTATTATCTTTTCTGTTTAATAATAAGGAGAAATATTTAAAAGTACTTTATAAAGAAATATTGCTTATTATAACTCTCCAGATTGATAATGAATCTCTTTCAATGAAGTGCACATTTCTGGATAGTCAGGTTTTGTTCATACTTTTTGGGAGGACAGGATGACTTTGTTTATAACATGATGTGATGGCTTTCCTCAACTTCTTCCCTTCTCTGCATTCTTTTAGCTTTAGATTCTCACAAATTAAACAGTTTTATATTTTGCTTAGGATAAAGGTAATTACTAATGGATTGAAAATTGCTAAAACTAGTTGTTCTGTGAATTCTTCAGGTCCAAACCTCCTGAAAATACTTGAAGTTTGAGGACTCACTGAAGTTATCTTTCTGTTCTTTACCCTAAATGCTTTTACAAGTGTTTCTTGTTTTAATGTTATATATTATCTGAGCCACGTTACCTTTTTCAGAGAGGATAGGCACAGGAAAATCATCAAACTGTTTGATTGTCTTTGTAATGTAATTTCATGTTTTTTTGTTCCTTTTGGGCAAGTGATGAACTAGTTTCTAGAATTTCCTTTTATTCTTCCTTCTAGAATGTCACTTTATATCCTTAATATTGCCAGTTGTACAGAATTTGGCATTTATACATTTGTCCCCGCGTAAGTTTTATTTGTGTGTGTTTGCTTTACTGTCTTTTCAGTTCCTCTGTACTTTCTTTTCTGAGTTTCAGTTCATTGAAGAATTCATGTTTGAGTCTTCTTGTTTCTTTTTTCTACACTTGCTGTCTTTTGTCTTAGCATAGCTTCTGCTTGGCCAGTAGCATGCTTTCTTTAAGGAATTCTTACTTCACCTGAAAAACTGTTTTCCTTATAGTTGTTTTCTATGAAGTATTTCATATCAATTGTCAAGTTTATTAACACTGTTTTCAATACATAGTTGTTCTGTCACTGTCTCTGCTTGTCAAGTATTATTCAATATTCCTTGTCATTTAAATCGCTTTCAACTTTCATGTTTTCAGTCAAGTCTTTGTCCTTGTCAGTACTACATCTAGAAGAGCTCTCCTGGAGTCATTTGCCTGTCTACTGTTTGAAAAGTTTCTGTCAAAGCATCCTAGTAGCTTCTCTGGACAATTTATTTTATGATACATTCACTGTTAATTGTATGAAGATCAGTGGTGTACTTATAAAAATATGGCCGTAGCCTCATTAATTTCAACAGATGTATATTAAAATAGAATCTCAGTAGTCTTGATTCAGTAGTTTGTTTTACTCAGAAAATATTTTTTAAGAAGCAGCGGGTGAACAGATATGTTCTGAACACACTTCCTTTGAAAGGAAGAGATCTCCCTGCTTTCTCCTTTGCATTTTTGGTTGAAGTTCCAGTTTTACGCAGATATAGTGCTGAAATCATGTGATACTGCAAGACAGATGTTTACATCAGGAATGCTAACAAATCCTTATTAAAGCTGCCTGTAGAATGAAGTGCCTTTACACCCCACTGAGTGCTGATGTGGACATTTTAGGACTATATGAATTTCATTAAGTTACCCTGGAGAATTTAACTGATTATTCATTGAGATTTGTACTTGGTACAGTAATTGCATTTACAGTAATTTGTCTTACTTTACTTGGTGCTTATCTTTTTATTATGGTAAAAATGAAAAAAGCTTGTCTAAAACGTGAGCAAAGACTGAGTTGTGTGTTTAACTTATAAAATACAATTCAAATATTGGTACCATATTTTACTGGAAAACTCTACCATTTGTTTTTTTTTTTTTCTCCCTTCAGCTTTGTTTTTAAGGAAAGCTACAGTAAATTGAGAAACAGATGTAAAAATCTTACATATTTTGCTAAATGTTTTTTCCCATAATTATAAATATTCTGCCAATCATTTTAATTTGTTTGCTGTTTTGTTTGCACACCACTTTATACAAAAAAGTCACATTGTTGTTTAAATTGTAAGAGAAGAAATGTTTAAAGGGAATAAATCCAGTTTTCATAGAATGTATGTCATAGAATTTGCTTTTTGAGTTAAACTTTTTTCTGATTTTACTGCAGTCTTGTAAGTGGCAGCCTATAACGATGCAACAGAGCAGTAGGTGCTTTCACTGACTTGTCCTCACCCTGTGGGTTTTCTGTACATTACTGAACAAAACATTCTGAAAACCATTAAAACACTTGTGTAAAGAAAAGTGTAAAACCAAATTCTTAAAGTATTTGTTTGATGTTTGGAGTTTTAATTATTTATTTCAGTTGCCAAAGCACATTGTTACTGCATTTTAAGAAGCTTACAATATCCATCAAAACAATGCATTTGATAACAGTATGTAATGTAACTGTTAAGGAGCACATTTAAATTTAGTGTTTATATGTATTCCTTGAAGATATGTCTGTGGTTAGGGTGTCATTTTTTCAAACAAAAACGAGAAGGAGGGTCTTTAGACTTAATTTCATTTTGAAGATAAATAAGGATTTCAGACAGATATAACCAAAAGCTAAAAGGATTCTACTTTTCACTTTAGCTCTTTGTACATGGTTTCATGGCAGTGTACTACTTAAAGGTTAAAAAGAAAAGAAAGGTGTGGGGGCACTCTATCCATTCTGCCTTTTTAATTTTTACAGGAAGAACCATATGTTATGTTCAAGAAGTCTGACAAACCCTTGTATGGAAACGATCGATTTGAAGGTTATTGCATTGACCTCCTCAGGGAGCTGTCTACTATCCTTGGATTTTCCTATGAGATTAGGCTGGTGGAAGATGGAAAATATGGAGCCCAGGAAGATGCTAGTGGACAGTGGAATGGAATGGTTCGTGAACTAATTGATCATGTAAGTTAACTTCTGGAAGCTTTCTAATATCCATTTAGATTTCAGTTCTGTCTATACAAATTATAAAACTTACATGATAATATAAGTACTGTTTTGGAAAATGCAGATGTTTGAAGAAGTGATGCAAGTAGATTCACATAAATGATTTATTTGGTGTAGAATTTGTGTGTTAAATGAAGACTATTTTACATCTCTGTTTTGTATGTAGTGAGGGTTTGTTTCTGCCAAACTGGTTTAGCTCTTCTGTGGCATATGTCTAAGTCAGAATATGGAATAGGTAGTATTCAGAATTTATTTCTGAGAACAAGTATTTCTTTTTGGTGACAAAACAAACATCTTCATTCATCAATAGAAGTCAGGTCTCTTCTTACAGCAGATCGGAGACTTTGTTGCAGAGAAATTTCTGTGTATGTAGTGTAAACAAATTACTTGATACAATGAAGAGGAACATATTTCTTGAAACATTAACAATAAAGTGCAAGCAGTAAGACAAAAATACCAAGATATACTAAAGGAGCTAGATAATGCAATGTGTGTCAAAGAGATACCATTGCTATTACTTGTGAGTGAGTAAGGCAGGCATAACTTCGTGTCCTTCAAAGCATGCTTTTCCATTTGGTTATGCCAGTTGAATTCAGTCTCTTAGAAACATTTCAGTCAATTTGAAAATTATGTCATTCTCCCTTTTTGCATTTATTTGGGTGAATTGCTTGATATAGAGACATTTGATCAAAGAACCAAATAAAACATGTTCTGCACATTGCTTTCATTTAAAATAGGAGGAAGGGGAGACTATTTTATAGTTAATTCAACTGAAACCTTCTAATGATGCCAGAAACTGCATGAATAGCTTGAAGAAAAATATTCACTAATATTGTTTCCCTTTAAGGTTTCAGCAGATGGGCAGAAAATGTTCTAATCAAAATATTCATATTACTAGGAGGGTTGTTATCTTTGTGCTTTCCTAGCAAATAATAATCTGCTATTACTGTTACAACAGATGTTGATTATGCCTATCTTCACACTTTCAAGAAGAATGCATGGAAATATTATATATTATCTTTCAAATTGTGTATGTATTATACCTAGCACACATACATAGAAAGCAAACAGATATTTAGCTAGATTCTCTGTCCATCTCTATAGATGCATATTTTCACATATGTATTGATGCATAGGCATGCACAGCTCTTGGATGTGATGGTTGTTAGGTGGTGTCATCATCTGGAACTAATTTTCCACGACTGGGGTAGATATTGTGGAAGCATTTCTTATATAACTTTCAGAAGCAGAGAAAAATCACATTTTATATGCTTTTATTATTTAGCCTAAAGCTTTCTTGAGCCAGCGCTAGTATGTCCTCTTAAGCTTTTCACTAAGGTAATCTTGAAATAAAATGTCTATGAATTAGTTGCAGCAGTAAAGTATGCGGAACAGGAGCTTTTCCAATCCTTTCCTCTTGATAACACAGAATGGAACACGTGCTCCTTTTTCCTATAGATAACATATATATGAACTTAGATTACAATTTATTTTGCCTTTTGCAATGATGTTTACTTAGGAATTAAAAATGTTTAGATACTCATGTTAGTGCATCACAGAAGATGTAGCCTAACTTCTTAACCTGGATCATAACTTTTACTAGTGTCTCTCAGTATATCAATTGTTGAAATTTTCCTTTAAATTTTTCTCTGTTTTTATCTATTGAATACATGCAATTTATTTATGCATCTGTGCCCTTTAGTTGCATGCAGGTTATTGGTACATTTTATTAGCCAGCAACACTTCAGACCTCAGAACTGATGCACAAGAAATTAGAGAATTCCAGTTAGACAGCTGACGCATTTGATGTAGTTAATACTTCACATGGCCCATTAGATTAGACTGTCAGTCTTTCTTTTGCCTTAGAAAATATTTTTTAAGTGTCAAAGAGGTTTTATTTTGTATAAAGTAGTTTATTAAACTCAATTACTATATCATTTGGAAGGTAAAATGATTCTGCCTTCATCTTTCAAACTGAGTTTCTAATTAAAATAGAGTAAAGAATAAAGACAGAGTGCTGAAAGTTGCCATAGTAATTACATCTATTTGAAAAATATTTTTGAAAATTATTTTATTTTTACCTCCTTGTTATATTTTAGCTGTCAGTCACTTAAGTTCAGAAAAAAAAGGATACTATGCTGTAGTATGTATCTTTGCAAAGGTAGTTCGTAGAATTTGTAATTCAAAAATAAATAAAAAGGAGAATTTCAGTATATTATGTATGTAGAAAGGAAGATCAACTATTTATATAAAAATGAAAAGTACCAAACAGGTTCTAATTTTTTGAATAAACTTTAAATCTGTGCATAGTCACTTTACATAATTACTTGGACTCAAAAGTGTAACTGAAATGAAGACAGTGAAATAATAACAGTGATGACAATAACAGTTCTAATGAAAAGAGGGAGGGAAAGATTAAAATCCAGAGGAAAAGGAAGAAAGGAAGACACGATGCTCAGTGCAACTGCTCACCGCCTGCTGACCGATGCCCAGCCTGTCCCCAAACAACGATCTGCCCGCCCCAGCCAACCTCCCAGGTATATACACCAGGCATGACATTTCATGATATGGAATACCCCTGTGGCTAGTTTGGGTCAGATGACCTGGCTGTGTCCCCTCCCAATTCCTTGTGCTCCTCCAACATTTTCGCTAACAAGGCGAACTGAAAAGTCTCACATCAAAACCAAATCGCAGCGCAGCACTAGCTCCTAAGAAGATAATGAACTCCATCCCAGCTGAAACCAGGCCAGGGACCCATGCTGGAGCAGAATGTCAAGAATTGCAGCCTGTGGGGACTCAAGTTGGGAGCAGTTCATGGTCTCCCATGGGAGGGACCCCCTGCTCGAGCAGGGGAAGAGTGCAGGGAGGAAGAAGCAGCAGAAACAATGTGTGATGAGCTGACTAAACTCCCCTTCCTGTTCCCCTGTTCTGGGGGCAGGTAAAGAAATCAGGAATTAAGTTCAACCTCGGAAGAAGAGAGGGGTAGGGGGAAGGTATTTTTTTCTGATTTGAATGGTAATAATTTAAGCTAATTTCCCCAAGTCGAGTCGGTTTTGCCTGTGATAGTAATTGGCAGGTGATGTCCCTGGCCTTATCTTGACCCACAGATCTTTCGTTATATTTTCTCTCCCATGTCTGGTTGAGGAGGTGAGGGACAGAGTGGCTCTGGTGGGCACCCAGCATTCAGCCAGGGTCAAACCACCATAGTACACCACATAGGAAAAGGAAACAATATCTATTCAACATCTTAATTAAAAGAGGTGATGATGAAATTAAAACTGTAAGGTCAGATGTTGAGCTTAGGATCATATGTTGGCCCCCGTTCAGTCTGAGGTCGTAGAGATTTTCCTTTTGAAGCCTTTTGTAATAATTTGTTGTTGTCATGGAACATTTTGACTGCAATAAAATAAAATAATTCTAGGAAACAAGTTTTTTATCAGCTATCTTAGAAATAATTCTTCCCTTGCTACTGTGTCATGTCAATTTTGGGGTACCAGGCAATGATACGCGTATTTTACATTTTTTTTAACTTGAGTAAACAAGTGAAAGATTCATGTTAGAGTAAAAAAAAATAATTTAATTTTGATGCTATTCTCTCTGTCTCAATTCTCCGTACTTATGGTATTATTTTTAAGCTCCTTAGAACAGATACTACTCACAGTATATTAAAATACAAGTCTGCAAAATAGTTTTCTATTGTTAACACTTTTCTTGTCTCAGAAAGAATCAATTTTGGAATAAGATATCCTTCCACCAGCATCTGTGAAATGAGTGTGCATCTTTTGTGAAAGTATTTGTGCAAAAAAACCCAAAGGAAAACAAAAAAATGAAACCCAGAGAAACTCAGAGCACTGCTTAATTTGCTTTGTTTTCCGTTTTTCACAAACTACTTATTTGCATTCTTAGAAGGGGAAAGTGGGTGCATGTAATGGCAGTATTCTATTTGATAACACTTCAAAGTTCTTAAAGTCTGGCTTTATAGAAAATGTGTTTCTGCATTCTTGAGGTGGTAGAGCTTTATTATGTGTATTATTTGTTGAAGCTTTTTTCATTTCTTGTTTTTGAAGGACTTTTCTTTCTTTGTATAAGCTAACTAGAAAACCTAAGTACAATATATATGTAAACCAGTTTAAGAAGAGATCTTACTTTTGTTACACATAAATTGTATATTGAAATTTGCAATTGATCATCAATATTAAGAGAAAAAAATCCTGTTCTGTCTTCCTTTAACAGGTATCTGTGCTGAGCGCATTAAATATACCTTTTATTTTTCCCCATATAAATGCTATTACTCTAAACCCCTGGTAATCCCAGGCAGATTTTCTTTATTCAGAGAACTACTATCTTCAATTTATGTTCATTAACATAGTAAAATAGGTGTAACTTTGATGTCTGTCTTCTCTGCATGTCAAATTATTTGCTGAGATAATGTTATGACAGACTTGTTAATTTTGACTCATTGAAAAAGTTTGTGAAAGGATGGAATTTGAGAAGGTAAACAATGTGATAATTTTTCTTAAACAAGGGCAGCTTGTGTAATAGATGTGAAAAGTAATTTTTTGACAGTGCCTACCCTTACTCTCAGTTTTACTACATAAACAAGATACTAATAATTACAGATGTTCTCAAAAAGGATGGAGGATTTTGATGAAATCCTTTTTTTCTGATACATTTTTAGAACCTATTTGATATCTTACGTCAGGCCTCATAAAATCAATTTAATCCAGAGCACCATTCCATGGATTAGAATGTTGTACATCAGAGGGGAAGACAGACTGTGAGAGGCTAAACTCAGGATTAAATGCCTGAATGAATGTTTTGGTAAAAGGTGCCTGTTAGAGCACTAGCTATGTAGGCTTCTGTTTTAGCCCATAGAGATCTATTGAAAACAATCATACCAGAGCTGGGAAAGAAATTTAACTTAAGTTCTAAAGCTGTGTCCAATGGAGTCATTCAGGTTAGATGCTCCATGATCTCAAGCACGTCTGCATAGGGCAGCAGATATGACAGAGGAGATCTGCCCTGTTCTAGAGCAGCCCATCTGAGGACAGGTTGGCTATCCAAGGTATCTCTTATGCAGTAGACATATTCAGGAACACAAAACACTTTTCTAGAACTTGGTCAGCTGAATTGCTCTTTAAACTCCATCATCTGTATTGATTAGATCTTTAGTGGCTGTGATGGGAATTTCAAGTGTTGTGGCTTAAGCCAGAAGCCTACACATAAGTGTCTGGTGCCACTTGACCTTCTTTAAGCTGTCCAAGGCATCCACGTAGTGCTGGCAGATCTAAGATCTGTGGGACACCCTTTCACTGATGGAGCAGCAACTAGAGGCATGGAAATACCGTAGAGAGTGTCAGAAGCTCTAGTAAAAATCAGAAAAGGGCCTGGAATACAAGCCCAGGCATCTGCCTTTTGGTGTTATCTCACACTTAGGTCTTGCTTGAAGCAATTGTGAGATTACAGTCTGTCTTTACAAAATTACATTTGTACTGCACTTGCTGCAGCATTCATTGAGTGCTCATCTTAATTTTTTCTTTAAATTGATCTCAGTAAATGTGAGTAGATAAATTCCTCTCTTAATGAAGTATACTAAGAGTTTTCCAAATACTGATCCTTATTTATGCAAGTAAACATAACTTTTGTATGGGATTATGCTATTTTCCAATTATTTGTTTTTATTATCCCTGTCACCTCTCATGTTTGTATTAGAAAACAGAAAAAAATAGAGATTACTGTGAGAAACTGAAATGTGAAGAACAACTGCAGCCATTAAGAACGAAAATAATAATTTTGCCAACAGTGCCTTCATAACAGGGTTGGGACTTTTTTTTGTGTGTTCCTAATTTTTCTGTACTTTTAAATGGATAATTTAAGCTGCCTGGATAGAACTCTCGTCTTTCATCTGGTTGTATAGTTTGATGAAATATTATTTTATTAAGCTAATAAAATAAGAGAAATTATCTTACAAATCTTGGTTTAAATTAATAATCTTTTTTCTTAGATAAAACATCATGAGGTTTTTTCATTTGTCCTTTAGAAGTAAACACATATATTAATCATAAAAACGAAAAAAAAAACACCCAATGAACTTGCAGGTAGTTTCACATTCCAAAATAGGCTTAATAAGGTCTGGTTTTTTTTTATTTTTAAATACATGATTTCTGTTGATGGGACGGTTTACATGATGCATAATATTACTCATCAACACAAATTATATTCACAGACAAAAAGTTATTTTTCACTTCTTATGGCAAGGAATATTCAAGCTATTCAGGCTAAGGGAGATATGTAAGGAAGCAGAGAGAGAATATAAATACTACTGTTCAAGGTGGCAAGTGTTTTACATGGATTATTTAATGAGTAATAGGAAAGAGTGAGTGCTCATGTGAGTGTAGTAGATAATGTAACAGGTTTATAAGCTTACGGTGGGGGAATTCCCGTGGGACTCACTTCCCTTCTAGTAGGACTCCAGCCCACTGATGCACCAGGAGTTCTGGTGGGACTCAAATCCACCTCCCCTCTAGAGGCCCTCAAACCCCCTAGAGCACCTCTGTTTCTGCTGGGTTCAAACCACACTTGCAAACACTTGACCGACGACAGAGACACAGGCAAAGTGTAGAATTAGAAAGGATTTTTTTCTTAAGCAATGCACATACGATGCCCCAGCCTAATGCTTGGGGATAGCATATTGAGGAAGACAGGGCGTTTTTTTATAACATATGTTACATACATATACATACATATTACAGTGCAGTTGTATAGACTAATCAAATCACCTCTGTTAACGTGTAGGCTAATCAGTTACCATTGCTTGTGTAATGAGTGTGTGCTTAGCCCGTGCAGGTTCAGTGTGTGCTTGTCCCATGCAGGTGGTTGGTGGCGTGTGTTAATCTTCATTGTTCTGAAGCTGTGTAGTTGGAGTGGTTTTCTACTGGATTCTGGCCAGTTGCTGTTCTGAGAACCTTGAGTTCATCCCTAGGCTTGGGTCACAATATTTTTCCATTGTCTGATAGTCTTTGCGATCTGCTGGTGTTGGTTCTTAACACTTTGCATCTATATTTTTGAAATGAAGGTGGAAAGTGTTCAGGACTCCTTCAGAGGAAGGGTTTCAAGGTTAGAAGTAAGGCTAAAGAAAATTTGATTTGTAAACTGTGAAATTTTAGGTAAGGCATCCTTAAAAAAATTATATTACAGGGAAATACTTTAATTTTATGTCCTTAATACATTGAGGAAATCTCAGCTCAGTATACAAGATATACTAAATACTGAGCATTCAGAAAGCACTCGTTGGATTTTAGTTTGGATGAATATTGAGAGGAAGATAGGATCTCAGCTCAGCAGAAACTGTAATATTTTAACTGTGTTTGAATGGTTTTCACCTGCAGAATCCATAAGTCTATCTTGATTTTGGAGTTTCCAAGTATTTTCTGCTCATATTTCATTACAAAATATGTAATGTTCAGCTTGTTCAGCTCTCATGCTCTTTATAATAATTACTGCTTTTCTTGTATGATTTTACAATGGATACATTGAGTAGTTTTGCATTACAAAAATGGAATTTGAATTGTCATTTGTTACATAATATATAGTTTATATACATATATAGTAAATATAAAAAATTTAGGCTACATATTTTACAAACATAGAGAACTGGATAAATTTATTTCAGACCTTAGGTCTACACTAGCATCTGCAACTGAATCCCATTGTCACTTGATGAAAATTTTAATTATGTTTAATTTTTTATATTTATATAATATAAATTTGAACTCTGATCCTTTGGGGAGATGATGTTTTGAGGGTTAATGCTCTATAAAAAACGCGTAAAACTTTGGCAGGTCTACAGTGCAGGTATAGTTTTTGCTTCAACCAGCAGTTCTGGTGAATATACATAGGTGGTAAGCTGAATGTCTACGCATTTCTGCTGAAGTTTTTGATGTTATTTTCTAGTATCTTGGCATTTTATTTTAATTTACCTTCTCTCTTAAAAAAACCCAACAAAAAAACAATTCTTTTTTTTTTCTGTACTCTATGTATATGTTTTAAATACTATTGGTTGGTATTTCAGTTTTCTTGTCCTTATCTGCTTGTATTTTCAGCTTTCTTATCTTTTGTTTATAATGTATATTTTTCCTGATTTATCATTTAGCTGTTTGAAGGCCATCTGTTGTGAGTGCATTTTTATTTCTTAGTTTACATTTATTTACCTTGCAGATTAAGCATTACTGTTCTATGCTGAAGCATTCTTCTCTGAATGTAGTTAAATTTGTTATGTTGGCAGTTTTCCAGCACAACCTTCTCTTCAAACAAAGCTACTAATTCACATTATTTAATATTGTAGAATAGTATTCCAACACTTTCCAGTTATTCTGTATAATGATGAAGTATCCCAAATTCTTTAACTGTTAAGTGGTTGTATTGTATTTTTCATGTGTGTTTTTACTGTTTTAAAGATTCATATTATCTTCCAGGTATTATTGTTTGCATGCTTTCTTTTCTTCATTAAAGTAGCATTTCATTTCTGTGTGAAATCTGTCCTGGGGTCTATAAGATAATTTATTATGATAATTTATAATATGCCAGAAAATATCACTTGTGCTTTTTGTGCCTTTCAGTCTAATTGCTAATTGATTAATCTACAGCTTCAAGTGCTTTGACCTTTTATTTCCAATGTCATTTGTCCCAAGCTGAATATGCAGCAGCAGGTGTCTCCCTGACAAGCAACTAACCGTGTCTCTTTTGTTGCTGCTTGAGCTTCTTTCTCTTCAACTAAACTGAATATTTTCTAGGCTTACAGAACTTCTCTGCAAATTCTTACCTTGTATGTCTGAATTTATCAATGTGATTCACTCAGATACGCTGTACTAGGCATCTGTCTGTATATGATATTCGCATGGAAAAATGTACAAACAGATCCTAACTCAGAGTAAATGTTATGCAGGAAATAAGTTTCAGATAGAGTGCAGCAGAGAGTATTGCAGAAAGCCATGAAAAAATGGCAGGGAAGTCCAGAACTTCAGTAATCTAAAGTGTCAAAGGAATCATAACCCAGAAGTTTAGGTCAAGTGTGCAAAACGTATGCATTAATTCAGTGAGGAACACAGCAGAAGTGCATATATGAATTCCCTATTAAATTACAGGCAAGGCGTGTGGTACTGATTTCGAGTGCAGGACAGACTGAAGATGTGGTATTCAACAAACAAGCAGTTAAGAGTGAGCAATTATTTTCCAAAGAGCAGAGAACTTCCACACAGTCTGCATTTAGTTGAGCAAAGCCCGGCAATATTTCTAATATTATGGTGAGACATAAAATATTACTGTAGGCAGTTTTTCTTAATAGTCATAAATGTTATTACATGATCTTCTGAGCTGATCACATCCTATGTTTCCTAAAAAAAACTGGATGGAAAATTTAAAGTACATTCTCAGTTATTTGACACCAGAAGTGGTAGGAAACTTTGACAGTAGGGTCTTCTTAATAAGTAATCTGAGGTGTGTAGATTTTTTCTGATGATCTGTACTTAAGAGGCTGTGTATCTGAAATTTCTAGAGGTTAGGGGTAAGTGAATATTACCTTCCTGTTTATTTAACTACAATATGCCCAAGTAATGTTTTCTACAGTTAGGGTATTATGGTTTTCTAATTTAAATTTTTACAATTTTAACCACTACTAATGAACCCTTTTCTTTTAAAATCCCTTTTCTTTTAAAATCCCTTTTCTTTTGCTAAGTGAAAATAACCTTTCTTTTTTCTCCATTTCTGTTTTTTTTCCTTTTTCATTTTACCAGTCTTATCAATTCCTTCTAGTGAACTGCCAAAGAACTGAACTTAGCTTTTGGAGCAACATCCGTACTTTGTCTTTTGACATTCTGCTAGATAACTCAGGATTTTATTTAAAGTATAGATGAAATTCAGAATGTTCAAAATTACTTTAGTAGCCAGGAATCCTCATGATAAATAGCATGTTTTGCTGTCTAAAATTTAGTTTGCAATTTCTGTTCCTTGCCTTGACCATTTCCCTACCTGCCCACATTCATAAATAGGATATTTGCCTACTTGCCTGCCCACCCTCCCATTATTTTTTTTTTTCCCTTTTCTTTTTTAGGGGTGGCCAGTCACAGGTTCACAAGTTTCTGGAAATGGTGGGGAATCATTTCAAATATTCCTTGAGAAGTTACTGGTGAAAGAATGTTAGCACTGGGTCAAATCGAGTATGAATTAGGGACCAAATATTTAAGAAGCTGGGTGGAAGAATTGGTATACCAGTATTAACACTGAACATGTTTTAAGTCTAATCAGTATAATTGGCACTTATAGTTATTAGGTATTTTAACATGCCTGGCTAATGCGCCTGGTTCTATAAAATGGTTAACTTTCTGTTTACAGTGTTACTGTTACCATAAAAATGGTACAGTGAATAATTGGAATTCTTTTTCACTGCGTTGCCAGTGAGGTGAATCAGTGCCCAATCAAGGCAGCAGCATGAAGTTTATCAAACAAGACTCCAAAAGACAGCTCTTTGGCTCAAGCATCATTTATGCTTACAGCAATGATTAGGAACTGATTTGATCCATGGCTAGGGCTGTATTCATAACAGTATTACATTTTTCATATCCTCTTACAGTTATCTGATCTTTACAATTACTTTTGTTGCTATAATGATAGTGAAGAAAGGTAGAAAATAACACAGGGATTATTATTTCTATGTATATGTCTGCTGAAGTGAAATATATGTGAAAATTAGAATTCTCTAGTAACAGAGTTAATCTCCATTGGGACTTTCTTTTTATTAGGTATATCAATGTACCTACATTTTTATTCTGTCTCTTCTGGTTCAGAAAATGTTGGTCACTGGGGTTGACCCCATTTAGTAGAAATTAAGTTACCTGGAGAAAATTGATGAAACAATTCTCTATTCAAATACGTGCTTTTCCTCAAAGGAGGATTTTCAATTTGGTTTTTCATGTCAAATCTTCAGCAAGTTATTTTTTGAGCTTATCAGGAATCTACTCGTTCAGACTCTTTCTACAATATCCATGCTTCAGTATGCAGTACTTGATCACCGTAAAGATCAAAGTAAGTTCAGCTGTACAGGAAAAGTTGATTGGTACCAGTTTTCCCAATCTTATTTTAGTCCTCCTTTCTGCCTACTCAGATCTTATTTTAACCTCATTCCCCCCAGAATTAATGATGAAAGAGTTTGATTGCATGCTTGGTAGATCAGGAATTCAGAAATTCTGCTCATAACTCTGAACATGGTATACTCTGGTATACTCATGGTACCATGGTACACATGGTACAATCTTCATAAGAAATGTTGCTGCTTAACCTCTGCTTGGATTTTCTTCATTTGGAAATGGTAACAGAAGGGTTTTGAAAGACTTGCAGGAGACACATAAATCAACCAGAGGTGTATTCATGAGGCACAATCACCACAACCAAATGAATTCTTAATATCATTGCTGAGGCTAAAAGTTTAAGAAAAAAGTTTAAAAGCTCTGTGCTGCAAATTGTCTTTTGCTCATCTCCAGATACTTTCAACAAATCTCAAAGTGAACATTTCATGGAAGGGAGGGAGGAGGGACTGTGGAATCCTGGAGCACATCAACTTTCAGCAAAACAGCATTTTGGTAAAAGAGTTTCAGGATGTGCTGATGGGAGATGTGTCCCTGGGAATGATGCCCAAAACACAGTATTACTGCTTGGAGAAATGAAGGGTACTAATTCTGATCTGTCTTACAGCATCAATGGTAATGCAGTTGTTTAGAAAACTATACAAAAGTCGAAGATTCAGAGTTAAAAAACAAAAAAACTGCTAGCAGTGCAGCCTTACTTACGTCCAAAACACACCAAATTAAACTCTGTGTGTGTGTGTGTTTGTCTGTGTGTGTTTTGGGAAGAAAATCATGTTACTTTGTCACAATAGCCTGGAATTGATTTGCACAATTTTTATTCTACTGTTTCCTGACCGCTGAGGGCCCAATTAGCAGTAATGTATAGTAACTTCCAAAGATGAGTAACTTCTCTTCCTGAGAATGTAAGTGTGAAACAGATACATACACACACACGTATGCATGCCAATGGCTGTACGTAGGTGCTTGAAAAGAATGAGTGTATATTTTTGCGTGAATGTGTGGAACATGGTAGTCATAAAATGCCGGTGGAAACTGAGAAAGTACAGATACTTGGTAGAATTTTTTTTTTACTCAGGATATTGGATAAATAAGGGACATACTGAAACAATGTTTTATATACAAAACCCATTCAATTTTTAAAAAAATGGTCAAAAGTTTTCTTTTAAGGTTGTAAAGTCGGGTTTAAAGAAATGAAACATTAAATTTGAAGAAAGATGTTTTTACTTCTTGCTCTGCTTTAGAAGGGTATACAGTAATCTGCTATTGGAACTAAAGTGCTTACTTGTAGTATGGAGAATAGGTTGTTAAGTAGAAAGGCATTTTGTGTCTGAGGCAATGTGGATTTTTCCTTAAAAACAGAACACTTATGTAGATGTATTTTGTTAGATTTTTTTTTTTGTTATGTGGGTTGGTATTTGAAAGGATGTTAAAGTTATTCTATAGTAGATTCTTGTTAAAAATGTATCAAAATCTTTTTATATACAAATCCTCAAATAACTCTTCAAAGGCATAGTAATTAATTATCTTTATTAGATTTTAAACTTAGTTTGCCTGCATGTAAAAATAATTGATCTCTTTGAAAACGTCATGTGCAGCATTTAGCCCTGTCACTTCCATGTCTTAGGATTTTCAAGTTAGTTTGGAAATGATCCTTCTGGCCCTCAAGAGAGCTATTGAAATTCTATAGTATATAATTCTAAAATGTAAAAGCAAAACTAGAGTAAGATCTACACCTATATTATTGGCACAGTGTAAGAACAAAGAAAAGATAGGTCAGTTAGGAAAAGCCACCATAGAGGCACACTGTCATTGCTCTCCTCTGGACGAATCATGTTGCTATTAGAGACCTGCATAAAGGTGACAGAATTTTGTGGAAAGCTTAGATTACAGAGGGAGCATGACTTCAGATGTCACTCAAGTGTGCCTGAATCAAAAAACTAGAACCAAGCACCAGTAAGGAGTGCCATTGTACCATGCTTTGTTGGTACACTGAGAAATGGAGCATTGCAATTCTAGGCTTAATAGTTCTGCATCTAACTTGATATCATGTTATCTCTAGAACTTCAGTTGAATTATTTTCTGTATTTAAATTTATCAGTTTGAGGTGTCTTTAGAGAAAATTGTTCTCTAGTGTAGCCATCGTATGAGAATATTTTGTCTTTTCTCTTGATTCCCCACTGTAAACCTGTAATACAGAAATAAGATAGATGCCATATTTTAGTATTAAAATTCTTGTAAAATTTGAGCAAATTCTGGTTGTCTTGGTAATTTAAAAATTATCTTATCTATTTATTTAATTACTTGTAGCTTAACAGGAAACCAAAAATGTTACTGAAAGTTTTAGGAGACTATATGCCAAACCCAGTTTCACTAGTTGCAGACTTTCTTTCTCTGTCTATTTCCAGAATAGAAATAAAACTGCAGTTTTGTTACAGAGGTGTGTGTAGAGAATTGGAAGAGGAATTAATTACTTACACTACAGAATCAAAGAATCGCTGAGGTTGAAACTGACCCTAGAGATCATCTAGTCCAAATCCCTGCTCGAAGCACAGTCAACTAAAGCAGGTTGATCATCCCATCAAGTTTTGACTGTCCCTAGGGATAGAGACTCCACAACCTCTCTTGAGCAACCTGCTTCAGTGTTTGAACATTCCTACAGTAAAAATATTTGGTGTTTTTAGTATTTTATTTTTTTTTTTAAATATTTAAATAGAATTTCCTGCTTTTCAATTTGTGTCTGTTACCTCTTCTTTCACTGGATACCACTGAGAAGGGTCTGGGTCTGTCTTCTTTACTTTCCCCACCCCTTGACTTATTTGTATTCATTCATCACCTTCCCCTGATCCTTCTCCAGGCTAAACAATCCCAGCTCTCTCAAGTATCTCCTCATATGGCAAGTACTCCAGTCTCTTAATCATCTCCATAGCCCTTTGCTGGATTCAGTCCAGTATGTCCTTGTCTCTCTTGTACCAGGGAGATGAGACCTGGACCGGTCATCACTCCAGATCCATCACACTCAGATCCTGCCAGTGCTGAGTAGTCTTCCCCTTGTTATGTACTTGTAGTAGCTCTTCTTGCTTTTTACGTTCCTCAACACATTGAACTCCGGATGGGCTTTGACCATCCTAACCTTGTCTCTGCATTTCTGAACAGCGTTGCTATATTCCTCTTGGGTCACCTGTTCCTGCTTCCACCTCTGGTAGTCTTTCTTATGTCTGATTTGTCAGGAGCTCTTTGTTCGTGCAGGCCTTCTTCCATCTGTTCTTGACTGCCTGAATGTGGGGATGGTTTTTGATGTTGGAGGAGGTCATCCTCATCCTTGAAAATCAACCAGCTCTCCAGGTCCAATCTTCTCTCCAGGGTCATCTCCCATGGGATTCCTCCAAGCAGGTCCCTGGAAAGGCCAAAGCGTGTTGTCGTGAAGTCCAGTAATATAATACTGCTTTTTTCCATGTTGCCTCCCTTCAGGATCCTGAACTCCAGTATCTCTTTGCCACTGCAGGCAAGACCACTGCCAGTCTTCACATCCAAGACCCATTTATCCTTATTTGTAGCTGTGAGATTCAGCAGAGCATCTCCCCTTACTACCTACTTCATCACTTGTGTCCAGAAGTTATCATCACTACGCTCTAGCAACCTCCTGGCTTGCTCGTGCCCTGCTGTGTTGTCTTTCTAGCAAATGTTGAGATACTAAAGTCCTCTATAAGGACAAGGACCTGGGAACAAAAGGGTTCCTCTAGGCATCCAAAGAACTTGTTCACAGTAATGCATTGCATTGAGGGCTTTGTAGCTATGACAGTGGTAACACTGCAGCCCGTCAGGAGAAGATATATGATTGTGTCCATTGCACAAAATAAAAAAGTCACCACAGCATGGGAGTAAGGACAGGATCTGCTCAGCATGTTGGGGCAGATCCATCTGGGATCTGTCCAGTGCTGCACATAAGCAGTGCTCCTTGCATCAGAAGGGATGTGAGATTTTATTTGGTTCCTGTATTCCTTTTTTTATTATATCTTGTTAAAATAGATAATTTATTATGTTCTTTATTGGCAGGCCTTTCTTAATGAGATCAAAAAGAATCCTGCATCATCCCTCTCTGTGTTTTACCTCAGATGCACCCCTATTTGTGCAGACATGCATGGCCTGTAATCGCCTCCATTTAATGCGTGAAGTTCAGCTAAACCGTCATGGATTGTAGTGTAAAAATTAATGCAAAATCTATTTTTGAACATAAACGTGACAAATCCATAATTTACTGTGAGTTATTGTTCCCACTTCAAAATGCATGAAGAAACATGTTCTAGCAAGATGGTGTGTCTGAAATTTGAAACTTAATTGGATGTAGAATGCACACATATGAAGCTGCAGCATATCCTTCATAGTTTTTTAATGCTACGTAAGAGACATAAATATTTACTGATACAAAACTGTGTCTACATGCATGTACACCTCTGTCCCCTCATATCTGTTCATAGTAAAAGCTTGTTTTGCCCAGTATCCTGACTTTAGCCAGCAAGAAATGTCAAGACAATTGCATGAGAGTGAGCAGAATCTAGTGATATTTACTTCTCAGCAGTAAGTTGTGGATAGGACCTTACTGAACTATAAGGTAGGGTGGGGTGGTTTGTTTGGTGGTTTTTTTTTGTTTGTTTTTTTTTTTTTGTATAAAACAGTATTCATTAATTTCTTCAGTTATTTGAAAGCATTTAAAGTTTTTTACATCCACAGGTTCTGAAAGCAAGTTTTACAGCTTAATTTTACTTAATGTGAAGAATCATTTCCTTGTTTCATGTTCTGAGCTCATATTATTTGCTGTCCTCCACTTCTTTTTGTGCAAGTTGCTATAGAGCAGTTCTATAGTTTTTTTATTTTTAATAAGTTAGTGTCATCTGTAAATGTTGTTAGTTATCTATCCCCTTTCTAACTGGACAGTAGTTAGGCTCGGAATTTGTCTGCATCTGCCTGTCGTGCTGATCAATGGTTTTTCTTCTTCTATTATGTGTTCCTATTCACTTATGTATTTGTACCCCTCTGTTGATCCTTGTCTTCAAGTAAAGCAGAACTTCACATAATAAAAGGAATCAATTGTAACAGTAATGACATTTCAGTGTTTCATAGATTTCATCTTATAAATATCAGAAACATTTTAAGTCAATCACCACAGATTACATCTTCAGGATTTGCATTTTATTTTTATTAAAGATGAATGTTAGTAAGTCTATCCTGGTATCTTCAGTATTTAAATAATGCCTAGAGTTTGGATAAGCTTTATTGAATTTAAATAAGTTTAACAAGTTAGCTTACATATAGCCTAGGCAGAGTAGAAGTAGATTAGGATCTCGTGCATAAAAACACTGCTAACATTTTTCTTCCTTAGATTTGTGACAATATGGTTGTGGTTTAACCCCAGCCAGCAACTAAGTACCACACAGCCACTCAGTGAGATGGGGAGGAGAACTGGAAAAACCCATGGACTAAGATAAGAACAATTAATAAAGTAAAAAAATAAAAGAGAAATAAACAAAAAATGCCCAATCAATAATGACAATAAGAATTGTAATGAAGAGGAGAGGGAGAGAGAGGAATAAAACCCAAAAAGGAAAAGAAACAGGTCATGCAAGCCCACCACCCGCTGACTGACACCCAGCCAATCCCTGAGCACCGGTCAGCACCTCCCAGCCAACTCCCCTCCAGTTTATGCACTGAGCATAATATTTTATGGTATGGAACATCCCTTTGGCTAGTTTGGGTCACCTGTCCTGGCCCTGCTCCCTCCCAGCTTCTTGTGCCCCTGCTCAGTGGCAGAGCATGGGAAACTGGAAAGTCCTTGATATAGAGTGAGCACTACCCAGCAACAACTGAAACATCAGTGCGTTATCAACATTAATCTCATACTAAACCCAAAACACAGCACTCTGTCATCTACTAAGAATAAAATTAACTCTATCCCAGCTGAAACCAGGACATTATTTTTTGGTAATAAAATATGTACTGTATTAGCCCTTCTTTTATAATTAGGACACGTGCAAAGCATTGCTTAATGTATAATGTTTTGAGAGTATACACAATATAAACACACTTCTGTTTTTATTTCCTATATGATGGAGTTCTCTAAAAAGACCATTTTTTGTTATTGTTTATAATAATGATCAATTTTAATTAAAGCCTAAGACACTGGAATTTAAGGATTTATTGAGAATTTCAGGGTGTGGGTTCTTTAAGAATAAAGTTTAGCCCTTGTGATGGCTGCATCAAAATTCAGCTGGAGGGGATGAGCGCACAGGAGGTTGATTTTGTTCATATTAATATGTTTTATCCCCTCAATTAAATGATCTTATGAAATGATAGATTTCAAAAAATTGTCGATGGGAATTGTAATCAGTAAGAAGTAATAATATCCTGCAGTGATCTACACCCATCCAAATGATACGCAAAAACTTTATTAATAATTTTGGTTCCTTTGTACAGAATTGCAGATGACAAAGTGGTACAGAAAAGTGGGAGCAAGTCAAATTTGACACGTCAAACTTGATTGCATGATGAAATTTAATTCACTGAAACAATCTGAAAAAAACTCATATATTGGAGAACAGAATTTGTGTAAAAATTAAGAAGTGTACGATATTTTTGTCCTGAGTGCAGTAACAGAAAATCTAGGTGACACAACTGGTTACCAACTGGAAAGAACAACTGTTCCAGGGAGCTGTGGTAAATCTGGAAAGTATAATGGAAAATATGCTAACAACAAACAAGAAATCAATGTTTACCTCTGTATTTTATTTCCAGAAGCTGCACTGGAGCATGGTGTCCAGTAATTTTCATATTTAGTAACCATCACTGGTATAAAAATAAATTTTTGGAAAAAAAGAGTATGATAACTGTGAAGAAGAACTGTAAGATGTTACTTGGTTTAGGTACTCTTTTTTTTTTTTTTTTTTTTTTTTTTTTAGGGGGGAAAAT
>JAVJGJ010000059.1:69746252-69763049 GCA_035590215.1 Microhierax caerulescens | reverse complement strand
TTTTTGTTTGAAGTTGAGATAAAGCTTTCTCGATTGTACAACTAAAAAAAAAAAAAAAAAAAAAAGCTTCAAGTATTTACCCAACATCAGGATGTGGAGCTACAATTCAGCAGCCCCTGTTCTCACACAGACCTTGAGGTGCTCAGCTAGGCCCTTGTAGTTCAGTTGAACTTACTTGCTAATTTAAAATGAGTCATGTGTTTGAATCCCTTTAACCATGGTCTTCCCTGGAGAAAGCTTGTGTGCTCCATTAGCATTAACTGAAATATTTGTACAGTTACTGGTACAGTTGAGAATTGTAGTGGAATCATCAAGATGAAACATCTTGTAATCAAATGTCAGCTTGAATAAGGCAGTATGTTATTGTCCTATCGTGTTCCTGTATAAGTCAACTTGAAAGCTCTCACTGATTTTGATAGTAGCACAGTGGATCCCAAGGACTATGCATGTAATCTTTAAGGGCTGGGATCCAATGCTTGCTTTGGCCCAGAGGACAAGCGACATGGTGAGGCCTGTGTTTCATATGACTAAATGCTCCATTATCCCAGTTATCCCACCCACAGCGCTTGCCAGCACTTCCAGCCTCTCTGAACCACATCTGGGCTTTATCTGAGTGTAGCATAGGCTGAAACTGTGAACGGGATGTGCTAACAAGTCAAGTGTTTGGATGATTATATGTCATTGTTGAAACCTGGATGCCTCCCTTCATTTACTGATATAGCTGTAACCACAGAAGCTCATAGAATTATTTAGATTCCTATTTCTACTAAATAGGCTTTAATCAAGTACTTTAAATACAGAATTATTTCTTTTCCATAATATAAACACATTCATAAACAATTGACTTTATGCTTACTAAAAAAAAGAACCAGCTTAGTTTTTGACTGAATTTTGATAAATTTGTATCAAAGTACCAAATCTGAAAGCTCTTCTATTCCTTCAGAAAAACATTAGGAGTCACAGGCCAGCAAAAGGCAACCTTACGTGCCTTATAAATCCAACTATATATTTTTCTAAGTCAGTGTATTTATTTACTTATTTCTCACCAGATCAAAACTCTCAGTTCATCAAGATTTACAAAGCTGTCTTAAGTATTAAGCATGTGATTGCTCTATTTAAATTGATGAGAATAGTAACATTCCCAAAATAAAATATATTTAAAAACATGTTGAATTACACAGGGGTTCTCACACCATCTTGTATTTGCTCAGGAAAAAAGTTACTTGGTGAAGAATTCCATTTGACATCTCTGTGGATTTTGATGATGTTGTTAATGTACAGGTAGTAAAAAAAAAAAATAATAATTTAATTCTTATTTAAAGAAACGGAACAAAACACAAAAAACAAACACCACAAAACAACAGTTCTCTAGGTCTTAATTTGTGATGTCAATTTTTTTTTCCTTTTTAGTACCAGAGTGCCATATAAGTGAAAAAAATACTCACTATAAATACTCCAAAATATTCCACATGACCCCATACTACCACACTAATTTTTTGTAATTTACTAGTGTTATATAAAGGATGTCCATTTTGACAGTTTTAAATACTTAAAGAAATATTATGTTGCCCTTGCAGATATTTTGTTTATTATGTATATAAAAATCACATCCAATGTGCCAATATTAACAGATATTCTATTAGGTAGTGACTCTAGTGTAATCATTTTTTTGTTCCTGTCATTCTGATGGGCGACACTTAATGTACAGTGAAGGGCAACAATGAATTATTATGCACTCTAAACTAGATAACTCCTTTGTTGTGATGCTCAGTGTTAAACTAATCTGCTGTCAAGAGGGCTGTTGCAATATTGAATAGAGAAGCTAAATTAGTTGCACAACCTTGGAATGAGTTCACCCCATCTTTCCTTTAAGTACATATATTTTTGCATTGCAAAATTAGATTTTTTCACTTCATGATGTGCCTTTAGGAGATCCTTTACAGTACTCAGACTTGTGACAAACTCTTGAATGTACTGAGGAAGTCATGTAAGTGCTTCATTTTTAAAAGAGGAAGCATTTGAATTCCTCATGTATCCTTCTTACTTATATGGTGTTTTATTCTTTTGAAGAGAAATACCGGTGAACTTATTATTTATGTTAATAACATAGAATGGAGTATCACTGTTGTGTATTATTCATTTACTGTCTTATCTTTAGATATAGAATAACCATTGTAAAAAATTTGTTTGGGCCAAGATAGTAAGATCTTCAAATCAATAGTGCATATGAGTCCCTTATTATTGCAAACATGCCAGTCATTCAGCTCTAAAACTTTAAGAGCAATAAACAGTATAAGGAACTTTGCAAGGGCCAATACAGTGTTACACTGTGCTGTATTAAACTACACAGAACACTTGCAGACCACTTTTCCTAATAGTTCATATTTCGCGATATGGAAAAATATAGCATTTGGTATCATAATGTGTGAGATTTAAAAGTAATGTTACAGATACAGGGGTTGGTATGTGTTTTTATTAAAAAGATATAATTAAATGACAAATTAACGTGATGCCTGTGTGGCTCCTGTCTTCTACAATGGATGCAGAGATTCGTTGAGGTAGGAAGACTGACTAAATGTAATCTTTGAAGACGTGTCAGCTTGATAAGTATTTTGGTCAACTACTTTCTGAAAACTCAGCCCACCCTTGCCAAAATTAGTTTCAGTTTAAGAACACTACAACACCTGGTGAAGAACTTGATAGTAATATTACAGGGGTGGTTAGGTTATAGACCATCAGAAATACAAGCACTAATATTCTCCATACTGAGGTCATTTATATTGATCAGTAAAGTTTAAGTTTTTGTTATTTATTGTATAAAATATATGATTATTTTTTTTTCTTGAAGCATGAAAGTCTTTTTTTTTTTAATTATTATTATGTGGTAGAGCATGGGTTAAATATCCACATGTGTTATTTTAAACTGTTGAACTAACATAGTGCAAACATTTTGCTGCTGCACACTGTGCATATTCTTTGAATACTCATATTTGCAGACACAGATTTCCTGATTTTCTTTGATAATAACTTCTGACTTCCAGATCAGGACTTCAGTTTCTGGGGTTTATTATAATCTTCTTGGAGGTGTATTTTGGGGGGTATATAAGAGGATCCATACTAAAATTGCTCTTCAGTAGATTTGACAGTCTGCCTGTAGGAGCAGATAAATGACTATGGTAGGAGGGAGGCAAGTTATTTTATATATTCATTTATATATTGAGCTTAGGAAAATTATATTGTTTTTCTTATCATTTTAGAGTTATTTAATGAGTCATTCTTAATTCAAGAAAAGATTAAAATGGAGATGGTAGATACTCTTCTGGATATCATAATGTGACTTACAGTCTCTTTTTGACATTAAAGCAATTTAGAAATTGGGAAATAATAGGTGTATTTTATTTTTTAGGAATCAGAGTAATGTATCATGGTTTCAGGATGTCAAAAGTGTTTACTAGTTATTCATAGGCTTGACTTCTTTAAAGATAGAACTCTTCATAATATATGGAGGGTTTTTTTGTTGTTGTTGCTCCATGGCAGAAAGATAACTACTGTAGTTCAAATATATGCAGGGTTTTTACAATTTAAAATCCAACTGTTTCTTCATTTCAGCTAAAATAATACAAATTTTACTACATTAAAAAATCTTTTTACAGCAGTAAAACTATTCAGTTAGTATACAGGAACATACAAGGGGAAATGGTTAAATTATAGGGAAGAGAGACTTATGTGGAGAAGATAAATCATACTTTCCTATTTACCCTTTTTAAGGATGCAGAAAAGGAAGGAATGTTAAAGTGAAAGTAAAAAAAATAAACCAGAAAAGATAATTCAATTCACTTTTTTTGTAAATTGGTAATAAACTTCTGGAACTTCTCTCAGACTAAAATAAAAAATGAGTGTTTTGTGGTAAGGCTATAATGATTAGAAATGCAAGTGCATCTGGGGTAATGCTTCATGTGTAGAGCAACTGGTGGAGGTTATAAAGAAACTTTTCCTGTAGTGTGTGGGCAATTTTCAAGTTTGTTGTAGTTTTCAGATTTCATTTTTCTTGCAGCTTCATATGCAATGCTAGTAGTAATAGTAGTCAGAAACAGAACATGTTTTTGTGGAAACTTTCATTGCCTGTTTTCCCTAGTCTAGAGAGCACTAGAGTTGGAAATATAAAACCCCACCTTCATCAGTGTGGAAAATAGCAGGCATCGTGAATTTCTTGTGTCAATATTTACTATGCTCCATTAAAAATAACATTTCTACTGATTATGACAATTTTAGTGAAATTATAAATCTACCTCTTAGACGGTGCTGTGTAATGTCACTTTATTTCATGTTCTATGCATTTCATTAATCTGTTTACACTGTCTGTTGTGTAAATTCTTGTGCATCAGATAAATCCACAGTTTAATTCATAGATTTGGAACCATTACTGTGCACTGTAGGTCTGTTATAGCGTCCACCAAAGATCATGGAAAATATTTCCATCAGCTTATGTAGACATTAGCTAAGGTCCATTTGAACATATAAAACAGCAAAGATAACATGGAATGCAGCTAAGTAGAAGAAAATAATAATTCAGTGAGGTGAGCACATACAGGATAAAATGTTCTCCTGAGTTTATTGAGTTAGTATTTGAAGCAATGGTGAAAAATATGGCCTTGAATTTGGGCCTTTATGAATGTTACTGGCATCATGACCATTATGAAACAAAAGCTGCAACTGTCATCTAAGTTGGTTCAGAATATGCACCTGAATATTTATTTTATTGTAGTAAGTGACAATTAGGTAAGTTTTTCCCTACTTCCCTGTTAATAATTCCTGGTTTATCAATTTGTGCCTAGAAGTTCAATTAGGTTAAATGGCATGTGTTGAGACTGAAGACTGTTATTGATTAAAATAATTTATAAATCATGACAGACAGAGTGGTAAACAGGTAGGGTTCCACTCCTGTGAAAAAGAAATTTCAAGAATTATAAACATTTTGGTTAATGCATTTTTCAGTTGAAGACAACAATGGGGGCAGTGGGGGGATGGGAGAAAATTAAAGCCAAAATTTGATTCTTAATGAAGTACAGGTAACTTTCAATTTAGGTGAAAGGTTTTTTTTTTTCTGGACATGTTGAATAACTGATGATGTTCAAACATTTTTACCTAGAATAATAAATGTTACTTTTTTAAAAAAAGTCCAAAGATCAGAAAACCTTTGTGCATAGGTAACTTTAAGTGTCTCTACCTGTTTACTGTGCTGTCATTATTAAAAACCACAAAAAGGAATATTTTTCTACTTTTGTTTATTGTATGTAATTTTGACATTCAGTTTTAAAAAAGCATAAAAATGCACATAAAATAATTGATGCACATAATTAATCATAAAAGTTAATGTGATAGTATATATTTTATATGATAACTAGTAATTTTGTGTAAATTAAATATATATTTATCCATATATTATCTTTGACTGTGTAGATTCAGTAAAAATTAGTGCCTATAAATTTAAAATATTACTAGGGGCAATCCAGATATGAATTTGCTGTGTCTCATGCAGGCTTACATTATAATAATGGTGACATAAAAGCAAATATGTTTAGTTAAATTCTAAGTTATATCCTTTCCTTTGATCGAGAATACTTCATAAAGTCAAAATGTGGCTTAGTTGTTTGATACTTACAATAATACTTATTGCATTTTCACCCAATTAACCCTAGAAAATTGATTGGAACAGTTAGTTCTTTGCATTATTTGTTACATTATTTTTTTCAGTTGATTAAAATTCAAACATTGTTTTCAGGTCAAAAAAGATCAGTACAATAGTTTAACCACTTTTTTTTGGTTTTGTTATAAAGAACAGCAAGAAAAGAGAGTTTGCGGTCAGATGAAAGTATTTTTACTGAATTGCCTAATGTGTTATTACTGTTTCATTTACAGAAAACAATACTGTTCTTTTGCACAAACTTTTTCCTGCTTCATTCTCAAATTTAAAGCCACTCTGCTGTCAAGGATGTATGTGTAAGAATTTGCTTTATAGCAGGGAAGAATTATTCATTCACAATATAAAGAAATTTAAACTTAGATGAATTTTATGTTATGTGCAAGTGAGCTACAGTAAGATTTGGGTCCATTCTGTCAGTCCTTAATCAAAGAAGCATGGATGTAGTAGTAGTAGTAGTTTCTCCTTAGTTCATAATTTTATTCTTTATTTATTGCTTAATGAAAGTTTGAGGGGGTTTTTTGTGTTTTTTTTTTGTTGTTGTTTTAAGGATAAGCCAAAATGGATTACATGTCCATTTCTACACGTAGAATATGACTTGGAGATTAAGTTATTGAAGTTGAACTTGACTGAAAGTGCAGTATATTGGAAGTGCGTTACATGATTAGTTCAGGAAGGTCTGCTCTTAAGTAATGTATCCAAACCAACACAGCAATGGTTTGATTTTTGGTCTTTTCCTTTAAAAATCTAAAGCAGGTATATTTTGCATTTGAAAATAGAAAAATATAATCCATCTCCTCAGCCTTTATTTCTTCCTTATTGTCTGTTTTCATTTTTGTAGCTAATCTGTGCTCTGAAACTAAAAATCAGGTGGAATCATTTGAGAAATGTTTGTGATATAGTAATTGTTTTTATAATTCTGACCAGTTCTTCCTTGTTTATAGTGAAAAGAAAATGTTTTGTTTGAAGTTTTAAAGAGTAGACTAAAATTAAAAATTTTTAAACGAGTATTTGAAAGCATGTATTTCTCTAGTTGCCAGCTTATTGTTTGATTGTGAAAAACTAGTTCTGTTTATGTGAGTGGACAATTATTGCCCAGGCATATTTGAAAGTAACAGGCAGTATTTCTTGAGCTGCTTCATTTTACTGGTGTTAGATGCAGATAAGGAAAAGGGAAATTTCGCATTGCCTAAGACTGTGAGGAATTTTATAGCTGAACAAGTGTTAAGATATGATGAAGCAGGATTCTTAAGAGCATGAACTAGAAGTGATTTGTTTTTTCAGCTTTCTGAAGAGATGCAGTGATCATGCATTACTGATCTTGATTGTTGCTTGACTTAATAATATAATTAATTGTGGCCCTTTACATTTTCCTTCTGCTTCTTAAAATTTGAAAGAATCATTGTCATTTGTAGTAGCTTTGGATTAGATCACCAGAGTTGAATAAATATAGCTGGGCCAGAGCAAAGCTACCAGATCCATTCTCAGCTTAACTTGGAGTGGCAACATGAACTGCACTTCAATTTTTTTTTTTTTTCCACTGTGAACAAAACTACTAGACATTGTGAACACAGCTACTAGTAAAATGAAGGCAAGATGAGTTTGGCATGATAACAACATCCTTCCTAATGATTTCAGCAACTTCTATAAATTAATTGAATTGAAAAAAACAGTGCCAAGAATTCCAACAGAATGAAAACAGAATGTTCAGAATGTATACATGTGCAATCCTTGCCTCTTCCAAGTTTGTGGTAATTGTAATTGAAATTCTTACTCAGATGTAGCTGAGCCACCCGTAGAGAACCTAGAGCAATAATTACTATCCTCCAATGCATTCTTGCTGACATTTCCTTTCACCTACAACTGAGTTGACATTAGTCCTGCAGTTTGGTGGCTGCAGTAACTATCAATAACAAAGTACATCCAGCAGGAATACTATTCCTGGAGCCTAGGCTGTGTCAGTAGCAAGAAACTTCACTTAAGGAAACTATAGGTACCCAGACGATACAGAGGATCTGCCCTGAAAACAAAAAAAACCCCAAACAAACACCCACTACCCTCCAAAAATGATCCTTTTTACATTGCAAGAAAGAGGTATTCCTATGCTACTTTTTATTATGGGACACTTCCATGAGGCAGATAGTATTCTACTGGCTTTGTTACATGAATTATTTTTATATTGGGGGTTTTTGTCTGTTTTTTTTCAGTAGTATCTTTATAAATTTTGTGTGTAACAGTATTATGTGTGTGTCAGTTTGACAGTAGTAGTTCTTAGAATTATATACTAAAGAAGCTTGTATATAATATTGAAACAATTATCTACTCATGTGGAATAATCAATCCATAAATGTGCTACTTTTTCTTAGGAGAATGAGTGAATTTAACACAACAATCATCCCAAAGGACTTAAAAGCCAACCCTGGATTTTGTTAGAAATGCTCATTGAAGGACAGACCACAGTTTTCCACTTACACAGCTCTCATTTGCTTTTCTTCAGCAAGTGGACTGGTGGTGATTTTGAGTGCCTCATCTTTGTATAATCCTGTGACAATTGCATCCATTTAGTCTACCATGTAAGGCATCCATGCATTTTAAACTTTTGTTTACAGCTATCTAGCATTTCTCATGCTTTCCTGTTGAACACTAATGGAGAGCTCAGGTCTTAGCCTATTCAGAATAAAATAAGCAGTCAACCAAGAGTTTTGAAAATGATAGCCTTACTAAACTATTTAATGAATTGCTTAAGTGTCACTTTTACACCTAATTCTGAGATATTGCTTCAAGAGAGGCATTTATGAATATGCATTCATTAAAGTCATACAGGGTGAGTTTGAGTGCATTTCTGCATTTTGCTATTGTTTTGTAGCTTACATTGCCATTAATTGAAAAATATGTCAAACCTATATAATGCAGTTTCCCAAAACCTTTACAAAGCAATTAATCAGGATTCAGTATCTCTTAACTGATGGCAGTGTTAGACAGAACTTCTTTGATATAAAACAGATGACATTTCTCTCTTCTAATGAACTTCTAGGAAATATATACCTATGCAAAGATATGATTAAACTAATGTGACATAACACATGAAAAAATATTTGGGAATTATAGAAAAAAATCAAATTGTTGAAAAGGATATACTGTGCATCAGAACCGACTAGGAGCGAATGCTGTGATCTACTCGGACTCATACCACATGTGAAGCTATAATCTGCACAAATCCCAGAAATTTAAGAGCCAGTTTTCCAGATGCACTGCTTTTCTCCATTCTTTCCCCAGAAACATGCATTATAAAATTATAGCTTAGTAAAAGCAACAACAAAAGTAATAAGAAAAATTATATGCTTTTTATAGATAAAAAAATATCTTGAGAATAATAATATTCTTTCTTTCATAAAGAAGTCCAGCCTTTATATTTGTGTTTTGACATAGATTTATCCCAGCCAATTCCTTCCATTTACTGAGTGGGGTTGTGTTGTCTTCTGCCACTTTAGAAATCACCAAGCAAGTAGGAGCAGACTCTTTTTTTCATACAGCCTAGACTACATAATGGACAAAACATGTAAATGAAGTGTGCTGTTCTCTGTGGTTCCTGTTCTTTTGATGCTTTTCGCATCAAGGATTGTTCAGCTTCCATTTAGATAGTAGCACACCCTTTCTGGCCAGTTGTAGTTTCTTTATTTCATAACATTTAAAGATTAGACAAAGGGAAATAATTCTAACAACTAAAAAAATAAAAATAAGGGACAGATCTCCAGTGAGAATGAAACAGATCTTTCCCATGACTGTTTGAGTTATACACAGGCAGTACTACAGACAAGAAATGGAGGGAAGTTTTGATGCAGTTGATAAAATCCCAGAAGGCAGTTCAGCCTGCTAATAACTCACTTTCCTATTTCTGACAGTTACACCTAGTACCCCAGTGAGCTGCCTGACAATGGTGAGTGGCCGCCTTCTTGCCACTTTTCAGTTGCACTCCAGGCAAGGGAAAAAGAACAAAGAAATATACAATAAGAGACTGGATTCTTGTTTGCCTGAATTAGTAGTGTGATATGAAATAGAAATGAAAGGGATTAATTGACAATAGAAGGAATGGTGTCTTTGAAGATGCTTTCTATTTGCGTCCAAATATGTAAAATAATTTTAAATATTAACAAATCCTATTTGTTGTCAGATACAAGCCAAAACTGAATACTTCTAGAGACTTATAGAAAAGTAGTCTTTTACTCTTCTGTACTCCTCCTTCCAAAGAAAATATTTTTGATATTTTCTAGATATACAAAATTCTGGATATTTGGATATTTTTTTAACTTAGCTTTGCATTTTGATCAGTTTTTGTAGTACACGTAGAACTGAGGCATGGAGTTTAATTTCAGGACTGTGTTTGACAGTGTTTGGGTACAGTATATAGAAGTCTTGGATTATTTAACTTTCCCTGAAGCACCTTTTCTCAATCTGTCTAAAAACTAATTCAGGTTTTCTCTCTGTTTACTTCAAGTTAAATATTCTTAATTATAATTATAACTTGAATTTGTTTATGCTAGTAGTTTTTCCTACTCAGCTTTGAATATGACTCCCTGTGTTCATATCATGGTAGAAAGTGAATTATCAGCTGAAATATAGGGGCTTTAAAATGGAGGCTGTGTACTGAGACACTACATACTGTTTTTTTTTTCTCAGAGTGGAATTAGAATTGTGCATTGAATGTTTAAAGAGTAATTAATTCGGAAAAAAATTGGAGGCCACATTTGCCCCTATAGCAGTTGAAATGCAATTTTCGCATAAGTTCAAGTATGGTTAATAGTTTTGTTCATACATGTTATATATTTGATTATTTATATTTACATATGTGTATATACATGGGTGATTTGTATTCAAATATTCTGATATTCTCACAAATCCTACTCTGAGAAGGCTTTTTTCACTATCAGTGGTGAAATGAAACTGCCCTTTGCTTGGGCCCTCAAGTGTTGGGGGTTTTCCTACAACCTTTAGTAGAGGTAAGGCTGGATACTCTGCACATGTCAGCTGATCCGAAACCTAAGGGGGACAGAGCAAGTTCTAGGGTCAGGTTACAAGTCCCTTGGTACCATTCCAATTTACATGGACAAAGATGATCCTCTGGGAGCATTTAGCACCATTAGAATGAGGACTATTACTGTTCCTACAGCAAGCATTACAGAAGGAGCAATTTAAGTCAAGCTCAGTGGAAGGAACCACAGCTGTCTTCAATTGACCTCAAAGTGTTTGGTAAATTACCCTCAAATTGGTCCTTGTGTTTCTTCATAAAGAAGTGCCTTATATATTTAAGGAATCTTTACACTTTGTAATGCATCTGTAAGGGTTTAAATGGAGATGAAGATCTGTCTCTCCACTTCTGCCTCCCCATTTCTAAATTTTCAGTAAAAGGGCAATCTCCCACACTGTCCTTCTCTCTTATTTCTCTATGGAAGTATGGTATTTTATATAAATCTCTTTGCTAAATAATTTGCTATTTAGGCTGTAAGTATATGCTTGTTTTTACACACATCAGAGCCATCGTATTGTTCTTAGTATTTTTTTCCTAACAGTAGTTATGATACATTGACTTTGAAGGTTTTTTTAGTGTTACTTTCTCAAGTCATTTGTTCAAACCATCAGGAGGCCGTTAGTGATGAATTAAGTTGGAAATAACTGGAGATTCAGCTTAGCAGTTCAGATGTTCTCTTAAGCCATATGGTCTTGTCTTTCTAGACTCTTAGAAGTACATTTAGAATTATAACCTATTATGTAGGGTTTTGTCTCATTGTTTACTGATTAAAAAAAAAAAAGAGCTGGAGAATTCTGTGAAAATGAAATAGATTCGAGAATTTTGAAAGCTTAAGTTGGTGATAGATTGCTCAAAGTAGAATACTAGTGAGAAGCCTCATTAGTGTTAGGGAAAAGGTCAAGCTTTTGACTTGATAGAACTAGCTAATATATCTCTAAATATGACTAGAAAGAAGCCAGGAAAGTATCCAAGGAAACTTGGATAACTTTATCCCCAAAGAATATAATGATGTAAAAATATTCCTTGCAGGAGAATATTGTGTCACTTTATACTCATATCCACTTCTTAAAAAATAGTAATATTCAAATTATAATAAGTTTCATAGACTCAGCATCTCTCAGCCTCCAAGTGTTTGGTAAATTCCCCTCAAAATCCATCCTTGTGTTTTTACATAAAGAGATATTTTGGTACCTTTAATAAATTCTGATGAAATACAAGTGTGAGTAACTGCTACCATTGTGTTCAGCCATTACTGTTCAGGGTATTTAGCCTCCACATTAATTACAAAATGAATAATTCTTCAGAATGGAATTTAAATTATTAATTAAGCAGTCATTATCTATTTATAAATATTTGTTTTAAAGAGGATTAGATTGTTTTTTGTAATGTAGGATTGTGACCTTATACATGAAGGTATGCAACAGCATAATACAAGAATGGCTGACTTCTTTTCTTGAAAGAATTACTAAATATTCCTATTACAGCTAAATCCTCTGCCCAGAATAAATCTATCCTCATTTCTACAATAAAATAATAAAACTCAGTGCAGTCATGACATGTCTCGGCTGGGCCTATCTTTTAAAGAATCAGAGTGTTTAAAAGGATTCTGTAAGCATTAGAAAGATAAAATAGTACACTTTTTATTTTTTTTAAACAGCTCACTATGTTACCAAGTTTGTAATTAGAGAAAGAAACCACCTAATTTGCAATTAAGTTTTAATGGGAGTGTGTTGATATCAGTTTAATCAGTGTAGAAGCTGACCATAATTATTGTAACTTTTATATTATCACAGAATGGAAAGAATGAAAGAATGCTAAAGCAGTGTTGGAGAGATTGTTAATATAAGATAACAGTCATATAATTGTAAAATGATTTCTTACCTCATGAGAATACTCCAATTTGTTTTGTGTTTCTCAGGATCATTCAGTACATGCTATAAAAAACTAAACCAAAGCATCTTTTTTTAAAAGCAAAGCTATAGTACTAGGTGCTTTCGAAAATTACAGTATAGGTAAAATATCAGCAACATTGTTTTGAAGAAATAAATTAGTATAGGTATCACTTCTACTCTTGTTTTTTTCCACGCAATAGAGTGGTGAATAATAAGATGCTTCCCCTGCAGTTATATACGACAGGCAAAATCTCTTTGCATGGAGTAATTAGTTTACAGCACCCTATAGCTTGGAGCCCAGCAGGAAGTATTTGCAAGCAAGTACAATATAAACAAAAAGATAGTTCCTGTTGTAAAGCAGCTGACTTGCTTCTTTGATCACTAACGGTTTCTTTCTCATGAGAAATATTTCTCTTATATTAGGCATGAATATGGATGGAAAGCTAAATCAGCAGAAGGTGTAGGAAAGCTGTTTTGTTTTAGGTTGTGGTTGTTGCTTGAGGCAAGTGATAAACTTGTTGAATTTAGGCTATTTTAAGTACAAAATGAGAATCTTTTAAGTTTTTATGCAGTATACTGGGTTGAATGAAGCAAACAAAATTTTATGCTCTTTGTAAAAGAAAATACAGAAAAGAAAGAAGGGTACCCCCTTTCAAATTTTTTTTTTTTAAGTCTCTGGGGTATTCAGAAAAACCCTTACATATTTATTGCTAAGACACACTTTGGTTGAATCCAGATACAGGCAAAATATTTCTATGGAATATCTAAATGATTTGCTTTCATGCACGTATTTGCTATATCAGTGGCTTATCTTTTTTTTTGTATGTACATACTTGATGACTCAAGGTGCAGAGAATTGGGGTGCTCAGAGTGAGAAGAGTAACTGTCTCAAACCATTAAAGGCAGATCATAAAAATACCACAGTCACAAAATGCAGCCTGGTGGAAAGCTAAAAGAACTGCTGATATCAATGACAAAATTCACGTCATGTCTTCCAGTCCATGGTAAGGGTAAGGGCATATGATTTTTTTTTTTTCCCTTTAACTTATCCTTTGCAACCAATACTAATGTAACAATTAATATCCTTGCAGCAAGATAATATGTGTTAGCTTACATTCAGTTAAGGTAGTTAGAACTGACAAATTTGGCCTTTCAATCAATGGGATAGACAAAAGGAGGCTACATGGATGACTGTAGTAACCTGCCTGGCACTAAGAAATGATCACTTAATCATGTTTGATTGTGAGTCTCTATCCTTAACAATCTCATGTGTAACACCTTGGTTTTAAGTTGTGGGTTTTTTCCTCAACAAATTTCACATCTGCAAACAAAGTCACTGTATAGTTGGATAAACAAAACCCCACTTGGGTAATATTAGGATATATTGGGCAAGTATGCTTCTCATAACAATAGTTACTGCTCAAAAAATATGGAAAGGTAGCCGCTATCAGAACCCCTAGTGATCGCTGGACTGCTTGCAACGCATGCTTGCATCACAGGGCATTTTGTCTGAGAAGAAGCTCTCTTGGGCTGTAAAAGCTAATTTTAGTATCTGTGCTGCAGTGTAGATTTAGATGGCGTACTTCAGTGTTTGCTTACCTTCTACAAAACCGTTTTCTTGCTTCAAAATTCTTAGTACCAAAGTGGTTGTTTTTAGAGAGAAGCAGTATCAGATGACAGAGAAACAAAACCCTGCCAGCTTGCCCATGCAGGTTTGATTCATACTATATTTTAGGAAGTCTTGGCCTATGTACTTTGCAATTTTCAACTTTTCTTTAATATTCTAAATATCAGAAAGGACACTGCTGAAAATAAACAGATTTAAAAGAAGAAAATATTAAAAAAAATAGTTGGGAAATAATTTCTGCTTTTGGACTGTGCATTTAGTGGATGCTCAAGGTTGATGCTGGAAATGCTTTGAAGTGGACTATAGAGGAAGAAAGGGCTTCATTTGTTTAAATTACCAACAGAGATATTTAGCTTATTGGACAGTCTGTAAATGGGCCTAATACTCAGTACTGTGACCATATTTTTAAACTTTGCTATCACAGATGTTAGACTAGGAGTGCTTCCATCATAAATGTGTTATTTATCTCCCACATGACCTGTTTTGCTCCAAAGCAGGACAGAGCTCGTGAGAGATTAGTTTCTACCTAGCTAAATAGTAGCAGTAGTTACCTGATTGAATGAACAATAACCTGCATTTTTCCCTTTCATTAAAAAAAAATTATAAAAAATAAGATTTTGTGATGTATAAACTTGCAAAAATGTTTTTCTTAATATATTTAACTTTTAATAATTATGTTTTTCTATATGCTGAATAATACATATTCCTATATTTTTATACTAAATTATATTTATTTCTATACAATAATTAATACTTTTATGTTCCTGATTTGGCCTTAAGATTCCTCATCATCCTGTATTAGAAAACTCAAAAATATGGCGTGGCCCCTAGAAAATATCTCCTGTCAAGCTCTTGGAAAATGAAAGCTGTCTATCTTTTAATACTTTAGGGGTTAAACATGTCAGAGAGACCAGGCTCCTCCAGTTTCCTTGAATATGTCTCTTCCATTGCATAGCCCACAGTTGAAGCTCATGCTTGAAGCCAAACCTGCATATAATCTATATTTCCTACATCTTGGTACACAAGGGCAATATGCATATTAACTCCTTTGGGCAGGTTACGTAGCAATCTTTAGCTCTAGTTGAACAGTGCTAGCAAAGTCTGCTCACCTCAGTCGTGTCCTCTCATGTAAATACATAGCTCCTAGAGAATATGATAGTATTATAGAATAGGCTGGGTTAGAAGTGACCTCTGGTTGCCATCTGCTCTCAGACCTCAACACTGAAAGCAGGGGGAGCTTTGAAGGTTTCCCAGAACTATGCCCAGGTCAAGTTTTGGACATCACCGATGATGGAGATTGCTCAATTTTCCTCTAATATATTCCAGTGCTTAAGCACTCTCACTGCGAAGAAATCTATGTCCAGACAGAACTTCTGTCCTTTCTCTGTACATCTCCAGGAAGAATCCGAGTCCATCTACCCTTCAGGTAGGTGAAAACAGCAACTAGGTCTTCCCCTATTTTTATTTCTGCAGGCTGAAACCCAAATCTCTCATTATCAGCTTCCACACCGTGTACTCTAGTTCTCTGACCATCTTGATAATCTCTGCCGGACTCCTGGATATTCATGTCTTTCTTTACTGAGTGACTTGGAACTGGACACAGTACTCCAGATGTACTTCATGATTGCCCAATAGGCAGGAACAACCACTTCTCTTCACCTTCTGGCCATACTTTCGCAAGTACAGGCTGGTATGTGGTTAGCATTTATTGCTTTTAGGACACTGATGTTTAGCTTGTCCACCAGGACATCCAGGCCCTTTTCTGCAAAGCCTCCTTACAGCCAGTCACTATCCACCTGCACTGTGCATGGTGTCTCTGCTTCCAAACTGCAGAACTTTTCATTTGCCTTGTTAAACCTCATGAGGTTTTTGATCAGACTGTTCTTCCATCTTGCCAAATTCCCTCTGAATGCAGCTCTGCTCTCCAGTACATCAGCCTCTCTTCTCCTGATTTGGCATTACCCAGAAAGTTGCGGAGGTACATTCTATTTTACTGTCCAGGCTGCTGATGAAGCTATTATACAGCTTTGGCTCCTTTATCAACCCAATGAGAAATGTTGTTCACTTTTGGCTGTCAGTTAAATTTTGAGTAGTTTCCACTCTTCTTCAGGCCCTGAAGTCCAGCCAATTTTTTCTCCACCTTGCAGTCCACTGACATTCAGGCATTACATTCCCAATTTGGCAATAGAGATGCTATAGGACACTGATAGATAGTCACTAAAACCTGGATAATATCCACTGCTCTCCTGTCATTCACAGAACTAGTCTTCTTATCTTCATATCATGAAAGTAGCTAAGTTGGCTAGGTATGATTTGTCCTTGGTAACTCTCCTCTGGCTGTTCTGAAACACCTTGTCCTTTCTCTCCCTGGTAGTTGCTTCCAGCAGTTTTTTTCCCATAATCATCCCAGAGACTGAGGTGGGGTTTACTAGTCCCTGGATCATCTTCCCTGCCCTTTTTTGAAGATAGGTGCGACATTTTCCTTTTCTAGACATCAGCGATTTCCTTTGATGACTGTGACCTGATGAAGAGGTCTGTCTCTACAAACTTC
>JAVJGJ010000059.1:69733753-69746152 GCA_035590215.1 Microhierax caerulescens | reverse complement strand
TTCATCCATCCATTTACTAAAAATTGAATTGATAATGGGACAGTGGAAAATACTCCCTGTTTTGGGGGAATTTCTAAAAGTTAATACACCTGTCTTTTGACTATGCTATTGTAGTCCCTTTGTAGAGGATACAATGAATGGAGAAGAGTTTTGCTTGATAAAGTTTTCAGAACTGAAGTTTTCAAATGGGGTTGCCCTCAAGGACCTGTCTACTATAAGACTCCTGATTTATGTCAGATGAGGATCACCCCGAAAACTAGTAATAGTCAATACCAGAAAGACTAATATTCTCATTGTTCTTATATTCAATAATGTTGACGTGCCTTAGTATTTTCAGCACGGTATAGTTTATAATTTCCTGTCTGTAGAAAACTTCCAGGGCTGTCCAAAGATAAATACTGATCAGCCAAACTAAGACGGCTGCCATCAGTACTTCTATTTCACTGGTAGGTACCAGGCAGGAGTGACTGTTTATACAATGCATTGTTATTATAAAGGTAAGCCTGGATTCCTTGTAAATCAGTGCTCACTTCAGCCCTCTGATGGGGATAATGATAGCTTCTGTCAGTAGCTGTGGTACCGTAAGCAAAACCAGTTCATTAACACACATGGATATGTAAGATGCAGAGCGGGCTTTTTATATAGAGGCAGCAGCAGGCGTACCTGATGATGCCTTTTCTGGACTTCTATAAGCATTCATTAAGCTATTCTATCTCCATCAGACAGGTCTAATACTTCCTCTATTTGAATCTCAGAGGCCCAGTGGGACAGGAAGCCTGTAGAGCTCTGTTATGGCCTTCGGGTCCGTAGCATACCCCTACTACACGTTCTCTAGTATGTTTGCCTGTTAATTGAACTAATGATATCGTGTGCAAACTTTTATATGTATATGTAAATATTTTCTTTCAGCATGAAGTACAAATAATCAGAAGAGAGTCCTGGAGGAAATGGTTAATTCCTTCTAGTCTTTCAGTCTTCTCTTCCCTTGCCAGGTTCAACTGGAAAATTAATTGAATACCAGTAGTCTTAACTATTTCTGGTTTTAGTATTGGTTTCTTTATTATGACAGAATGGATAATTTTTTTAAGACAATATGAATTGTATTAGGTATAAGAATAGTCATTATTAGAAATATGATACCTTTTTCAGATAGAATGAAGACTGAATTATTCTGAATATCTGATTATCCTCTTTATCTCCTTTGATCAAATTGAAGTGTTGTAATATAGAAATAGCATTGACAAACTGAGATGAGAGTAAAATCCTAGCATAGAAAATGAGAGTTTTCTGCCTATTTTAATAAAAATAATTATAAAAAAGAGATTTTAGAACACTTCCGTACCAGAACACAGCATCTCTGGAATTTTATCCCTGGTGCCAAATTACAAAGAATTAAAGGAGAAAAACAATGTCCCACAGTATTCTTCACTGATGAGTATTGGTCGAACCTGAATTATAGCCTAACATATTATATTGTATGTATAGGTAAGCACAGATTTATTGCAGAAAGATGTATTAATTCCTACATTAGAAGCACTTCATTTGGTGCATATTTTTGGACACATGGTGCAAAAGCATGTCCATAGCTACACTGCCTTATCCCCTCACTCCTTCTAAGATCAGACTTGTAACTAAATAATGATCTTTTACACCTGTTCAAGTCACAAGCAGAAAAGTATATGATTAGCTTTATGGTTTTACCATGCTGTTATATAAAAGACTACTTTTGCTACTGTCCACTTTTCACATTTAAACAGACCAGTTGCTTTTTCTACTGAAAGTACCAAAATATTCAGTACTCCCTCTCACCCCTGAACAGGTGAGGCCAAGCTTTATTGCTAAGTGTGTAATAAACCTATTAACACACTTTCTTGGAATTCAACCTCCATAAATTTGAGTCTGGTCTTTATAGTTACAGACAGGACACTGTGTGATGTCTTCTTTTTCTTGCAGAAAGTGAAAGACCTGTAAAGGTTTTCTCCCTCTGGCAAGCACACTTTTTAAATAGTTCAGCTGTTACTTAATATACCAAAACCAGCAGCAATGATGCAACATGGTGCTGCCAAGCCCAGGGAATGGAGGCCCTATAGAATGTATAATATCATTTTATAAGCTCTGAAGATAAGCAAGTCAATCACCTGTCAAATATGAACCTTTAGGAAACTGGGTGTGGGTTTTTTTTCCCCCACAATATAACTTTGGGCCTGCAAATCTGTTGAAGATGTTTAAAGGAAAAGCAACCACAGGATGTGCTAGTCAATACTGGGAAAGAAGAGCTCTAAGGAAATTCAAGTACTGCAGGCATAGTTTAGGGTGATCATTAACATTTTTGTTAAATGGTGGTATTGGTCAATAAAGACACACTGTGATACAGGAGCATATACCTCCTGTCTTTTAAGTAAAAAGTAGAGTTCTTGACAAACAACGATCCTTAGAGATTCTTTTGCACTTATTGTAACATGAACCAAACAAGGAATTGTGCTCTGTCTAGTTCATAAGAAGTGAAATAAGGCAGAAAACAATTGTGTAATCTTAGTGCCATAGCTAAAAATTGATGCGAAGCCGAAGCTCTGTTACATGATGTACAACAGAGCTATTAAATAAGAAAGGAAATTGTAGGTACTTTGAGCAACACTGAAACCTATAGTCTTGAGTTAAGCTCTGAAGCAAATGTGTTTTAAGGGAACACAGACACCAAAATGTCTCATTCTAGGATCTGAAAACCTGTACAAGTACTCTGAACTGGAAGTGGCCTGAACAAATAAAAAGGAAATACAGGGAGCAAAGCTGTGTCTGAAAACGCCCTCTTGCTATAGTTTTTTCTGCCCTTTATGGCTGTCTTCACACTGTAATCATAAACTAGTAAGGTTTAATTTGGACTTAGAAAAATTAATCACCTACATTTTAGCTCTCCTCAAATGTATTATTGTTCATGACATAATTTATAATTTATTGACCATGCTGTCCAGGAATCATCAGTGATGCAATTTTTTAGTGGGAAATGTGCCATAGCAAAACATTTCTAGAAAATGTGATGTTTTTTCTAAACTTTCATATTCTTATTAGACTTTCTAGTCAAAATAAGACAACAGAAGGAGAAAAAGGTGCCCCTTGAAAGTGCATATAAGTTTTTTTCCTGTTTATGTCAGTTACTGAAGAAAAACAAGGACTTGAATTTGGACTTTTTCCATTCTCTGGTAAATTCCAAGAATGCCATAGAGATTTAAGTCATTTACCTAAGTACTTTATCTCTGACTGTGGGCAGAAGTAGATGTCTACAGAAGAGTTAAAAGCATAGCGAAGTGTATAGCAGTACTTCTTTCAAGTACACTCACACAAACGCAACAGGTTTTTTTTTTCTTCAAGAAAGTTTTTATTTTCTTGAAGAGGTAAAGATTTCTTTGAAAACCTGAAAAGTACCATGGACTAAGGAAGACGTTTCTTGCCTAGCTAAGTACACTACAGACTTCAAAAAGCAATTAAGACATGGTTTCTGCCTGGGGAAGCATGCAAGTCCAATTTTAGACATGACAGAACAAGTGAGCACAACAGATAGTGGGGGAGGGTGGGAGCTGAAGAGGGTCTCACTAAGAAGATTACATGGTTACTTAGGTTCATTTCGTGCATGTCTTGATAGTATCACTGTTTCATTTTTATATAACATTTCTAAAGATTCTGTAAATATTCCAGAAGTAGCTGGAGCGGCAGCAGAAAGAAAACAGGGAGAAATGTTTGTAAGACTTTGAAGAAGTGAAAGAGGTGATGAAGGTAATCGGTTCTGTATAGAAAATTATGGTCTGCATTTGCATACAGACTTTGTTTCTCTATGCAACCTTCAAACCATCAAAACATTCAGACGATAACTAGTCTCATGTCATCTATGTGGAGGCCCTTACATTTGAGACTTTCTCTTTTGCTAGGTATCTAAACATAGCTCTGCTGAATAGTTCCAGAACAGCTTTGTTAGTACACATATAAGCCTTATTGTAGTTCATGGATGGTGCATTGGAAGGTCCTTTGTGCTGTGTGAGGACAGGTGCTCAAACCATTGACCAGAACTCATACCTCATCTCCCACTAGAGGAAATAAGCCGATTCTATGTTGTGGAGGGTTAACCTTGGTTAAGGGCCAAATGCCCACTCAGACTCTTGCTTGCTTCCCTTTTTAGCAGGACAAGGGGGGAAAATAAGATGAGAAAGCTCATGGGTCAAGATCAAGGCAGGGAGATTGGTTACCAGTTACTGTCTTGGGCTGAAATAGATTCAAAAGGTGAGACAAAAAGACAAACACTGAGACACCACATTTCCTCCTCCCTTTCCCAAGCTCAGCTTCACTCCTTTACTCCAGATTCCTTTACCTACCCCTAAGCAGTTAAGGGAGCATGGAGGGCAGTCTGTGGTCCACATAGTAGTTTCTCTGTATCTTCTTCCCTCTTGCACTTTTCCTCTGCTCCAACATGAGCTTTGTCATAGGCTGCACTTCTACAGGAAGAAAAGTCTGTTCCACTGTGGTTCTCTCCATGGTTTGCAGGGGAATGGGCTCTGGTGCCAGAAGCACCTCCTCCCCTCCTCCTTCTCTTAACCTTGGTGTTCCTTCTGCTGTTTCTCACTTTTTTTTTCCTTCTTCTCTTTTTCTGCCTGGCATTTTTTGTGCTTTCCCAGAGGTGCCACTGTCTTGGCTGAGGGGCTTTGCTGTGTTCTCCAGTGGGTGTGCTGGAGTCAGCTGGAACCAGCTATGTCCAGCACAGGGCAGCCCCTGGCCTCTTCTCACAGAGGCCACACATGCAGCTGCCTCCCAGCCCAGGTACTAAATCCTTGCCATGTATACCTATTACACATTTACTTTTTTAATTTTCTTTTTTCTTCTTTTTTCCTCTCCTTCCCCCCCTCCCTCCCCCATCTGCCTTACACACCTTTTATATGTCTTATATGTCTGCTGGCCAAGGTTCAGTAGGTGGACTTCCACCCTAGGTTTTCACCTTTAAGAGAGGTGCCCTCCTGGACATTAGAAACACTGAGTTTAAAACTGCTCAAGCTGAGTTGGGCATGGAATTCAAAAGTCTCAGCTGGCTGTTTTAGTCACTACATATGTTTGAAATTTTTTTCTCTTGTAAGGCACAGAACTTAGTAGAAGGCTCAGCACTTTGAATCAGATGCACATACAATGCTTCCCTGGACAAGACAGCTTCTGTGGAAGCTCAGTCCCCTGGTCCTAAATGTTTTCTGTTCTGTGGTTGCAGGCCTGTGACAGTCACCCTTCAAGATGAGCTGGGAAATCTTGAGAAAAGGATATGAGAGTCCATGGTGCTCCTGAAAGCAGAATAAGATTAAGTTGCCAGAAGTGTTTAGGCCAGATGTAGGGCCAGGACTTCAACAGTTCAGAGGGATTTGGCTGTTAGACAAGTATTATTGGGGTTTGGATGTTCTTTTTTTGCTTTTCTTTGCACTGTAGATCTGTAGTTGCTGAAATTAATCTTGGCTTAGCAGGACAGACCATGTGGTTTCCTTCTTTCATTGCCCTACTGTCACTAGTAACAAAACAACAAATATAAATACAGAAAAAAAGGAAAAAGAGGGGAAGGGGAGAGAGAGAGAGCGAGCAAGTACCTAGAAGAGGTGATAAGGTAGCAGTCAGCCAGCCAGTGAAACTGTACCACCATATCTCTGGCTGCACAGGATCCTTCCAGTTTTTGCCTACCAAAGGCAGGGATGTCTAAGAACATTCAGGAATCCATAGGGTGTGAGATTAATGTTTACTCTACATCTCTGCTGTCTCTGCTGAGATAACTTTGGCTTCAACCATTCTCCCTTTCCCTGCTGTGTCCTGGCCTCATCCTTATTTCCAAGTAACAGTGGAATTAGTACCACTTAAGTTCACTTTGTGTTGTATAAATAGTTCTTTTTAGTTGTTTTGAATCCTCAACTGATTTCTAAACTAAGGCTGAGAAAAGAATTTACTTACTGCCTTGCTAATGTTCCTTCACTTACTAAGGCTGCTCTAGAAATCAGATAGCCTGACTCCATGCCAGCTCATATTCCCTTTCCATTCAGGAAATTTTCATTAGGGAAGTGTTATTTTTCTTCTGTTTCTAATGGGATATTTGGGCCTCGCTTGCAGGCAAACTGTAGAAAACTTCTGAGTTGGTTGTACCCACCCCTCCTAGGCTTTCTTCCCCTGTCATTTTAACTTTTTGCCTCTTCTGCTAGGAATAGCACTGTCTTCTGTGTTCATCTGCTACAATAATACTGCTGGGTAACATTGTGCAGTTTGGATCAACATCACTTTCTGGTCTCCTAAACTATCAACGTAATATTTCTAAGCTCTTTGTAGTCCTTTGCCCTCCTTAGCATTCATAATAACCTCCAAAGTACTGCCCTCTATGTTTTAATGTGTTGCTTATACCTTCTTCCAGATTGTTAATAAAATTGTTTATTAAAATTTACTTAAAATTAACCTAGGAGCAACAATTTGGACATCTCCCCTACTATAGATTACTTCAGATATCTCAGAACTGTTTAGTCCAAGAAGATTTGTTTTTCAAGACTTCAGTATATTTAGCAGAAGTCAGGATACGTTGGCTGTGGGAGAAGTCTACAATCAATGTGAAGTACACATACATTAAAAGACAGTAATTGAAAATAAGTTTTCTCCAGGGTATTTACTGACATTTAACAGCTAAATTTATCCACATTTCTTCTACTAAAGAGATGGGTGGACTAGTGTTTTGGAAGTTCAAAAATTATTTAAGGACTGAAACAAATACATTTAATAAATCAAGCAATAAGAACTTTACTAGTGCTGCAAAAATGAGTTTCTATGTATATCTTTGACTCCTATTTCTAGTATATAATAATCTTTAATTACAACTTATGATATGCTCTTTAATACTGTCATGAATGCTAATAAACCCTTGATCCACATCTGTAGAAATGTTTCAGTTATTATATACTTGTACTAATTAACTCATAACAGTCTTAAGAAATTTTTAATAATTTTGACATCTTGAATTTATCTTTCTTCAGTGTATGACATTGAGTGGAATGGTACTAAATACCTAAGCACATTACAATTAAAAGAAAGATTCTCTTTGTCTTCAGCAGATTTGAGAACAGATCCATACTTAGTATAAGTTTTACAGTGGTGTTTTTTTTTTTTTTATCAAACAAAACAGCCTTTTTTAGTTTTGATTCAGATTTAAGCTGTAACCAACCTGCACATCTCTGTAGCTCCCAAGGGTACATTTTATTGGATTTAACCGCAAGGCTAGTAGCTAATACAGCAGTAAAAGTAGATAGCTTCCAAAAATCATCATATATCCAGTTTTGTTGGATGATATTATTCCTGTATGGTTCATGTTGCTTATAGAAGAAGTTTACAGTTTTTGTGTTGTTTGCTTTTAAGTTACTTGAGTGTTTAGTTTTTGAATATTAACCAGGAAGCTAAAATTGTAAAAAAATGGGACAGGATATTTTCATTCAAATACTGAAGATTTTAGTCCTGATCCTGCAGTAACCTACATATTTGTATTTAATCCCTGACTCAATTGGATTTAACAGGATCCTATTAATGTTTAAAGTTAATAGGGCCTGTAAGCCATTTAAAGGGATGGGGTAGAGCTACAGAACACACTTCTGTGAAGACAGTACACAACTTGCACATGAATCTTGTGCCTTTCTAGACTTGGGATTGATCAATATCCTCTAAGTTTAGAAACCTTAAAGTTAGTCTTTTAAGTATCTAAAAAGTTAGTCATGTTAAGTTCCATTTATAGGCAGTGGAGAGGTAATATGATTCAATGCAATTATTTTAGATAGGGTGGTGGTGTATATAAAAGAAGTGTTGAATGAGTAGTTCTTGTCAAGGGAGCAGCAAAAGCAGAGTGGCTCCACAAGGGAGGATGATGTGGAAGATGATCACAGTAAAGGCAGGGCAATTACTGCACTGACAAGGGTATTTAAGCAGGGCAGGGGTGCTGGCAATAATAGGCTGTGTTCACAGCTCAGCAATCATCAGATAAGGTAAGGTAATGAGTCAGGTCTGACATCCAAGCAGCCGAAAGAAAATCTTGATTTTTCTAAAAGGCGTAAAAAAGAAATGCAGGCTTTAATAAAGGGAAGGAGCAGCATGTTTTATTGTTGAATAGGTTAATACATTATGATAAAGCATCCATCTCATATCCTGGATATTCTTGAAAAAGTTTTAAAATATTATAATTTATCTGTCAGTTCTGGTGCAATAAGATCTGGATTGAGGGTGTAGTCCTGTACAGAAGCCCTGAAAAACAATGTCTAGAATAATTATTCTCTATACTCTTTGCTCTGGTGAATGGGAGAATGTGTAATTTGCTAGAGCTAAAAGTATCACATGAACATCTTGATACTTTGTTGTGTCCAGAAATATCCCATGTTGAATCAGTATGCTTAACAGTTCATGAAGAAGATGGGATAAGATTATTTTTATTTTTAAAATTGTGCTCATTAGATGAAGGCTTACAACTTGTGAAACCCTCGTGCTAAGGATTTTGCAGTGAAAGTCGTTGTCTGCTCACTTCTTGGTCTGATTGTGCAAGAGAGGTGTTTGTGGGCATAGAAGTGTATCATCATCTTTCCTTTATATTTCGTCATAGTCCTTATCCACAGAAAAGTGAAGGAATGAAGGAACAGTATCTGAGTCAATTTGGCAGGTTTGAAATAATGACAGAATAGTCCACACTAAGTGTGTGCTGTCTCTGTGACATATATTGCTGAGCTATGTGGGGCATGTTGGTTTACATGTCATGCTCTAAACAATATTTTTGTAGCTCCGTTTTCTCCTAATGGATTTACACGTTCATTTTCAAAAACACAGTAGCAGCATTGTCTGAAATGAATGTAATTAATTTAAATTACATTCTGAAAATAATGTAATTTAAATAAATTAAACCCAGCTATCAATAAGTAATCTTATTAGTCCTTTAAGTCATATTTGCACCATACTTCTATACAGTCAGTATTCCCTTCCCTTCCCATGCCCCAAATTACTCATAATTCCATGAATATAGGGAAGTATTGCACCTGACTGCATCAGACCAGGAATTAAATTTCTTGCATTTGATTTTTATATTGTAATTTCAAACTGTTCTGTAGAATATAATCTTTTCTTAGCCTTTCCATAGTCACTATGTGACTCTCGTTTGGGGCAGAATGGAAGACAGCATCATGTCTGAGATAACGATCGAATGTTCTAAATCAGTATGGATTTTTAAACAAGATTTAAACTGCAGGGACTATTATGGCAACTGATAGTTGTCATGGATTTTTACTTAACTATTCAGTATCAACCTGCAATTTAAATATGATTTTTGTTTTGCTTTTTTGGTTCTCAAGGGGGGGGAAAAAAAAAAAAAAAAAAAAAGAAGAAAAAAAGAAAGAAATCCTGCACCTCTTCCTACCCTAAAAAAGAGAGATTGTTTTATATTTTTGGTGAAAGTTCCCTGTAGGAATTTAACAGGTAGCATGTTGAATATGATTTAATGATACTGACACTATACACCTGTTTTGCAAATATCTGAAAATAACACAGAAAACTAAAATGGTGTGTAAGTATTAGTAATGAGGCAAATCAGTCTTTATTCCACAAGGACTAACTATGTTCCCAACTGATATAAATTCAGTTCTGTATAATACTCCTGGACAGCCATATGTTGGTATAATGAAAGAACAATTGCAAATATTTCTCTACTAATCCATTTTTCTTCCCTCTAAATTGCAGCTTTTGTGTTTTCTCCTCTTTTTAATAAGCTGTATTACACTCCAGAAAATAGACCTTAAATTAAAAATGTCTCTAATTCCACATATTGAATGTACTAAGCTTGTCTATTAATTTGCTTGCAAAATTAAATACTATTGAAGAGAAACTGATGATAGTTTTTTGAGTTGAGAACTGAAATGGATGGAACATAAGCTTTTATACATATGTTCTCAGCACCTTTGAATTGAGTCAATTTGTATAGAACATGCTAGACCACATCTCTTGTGAAAGCAACTGAAAGCAGCACTCAGCGTGTGACAGGATGTACTGCATGGAGTATAGTATGCGAGCCCAAAATCTTGTATCTACAATCATGTTTGAGGTCATCTAGACTGAGCTCTGTGGCTGTCTATGAGACTGGATCTATATTTACCAACAAAAAACTGTAGAAACATCTCTAATTTATCCAGAATTAGTCATGTGTCTCTTCCTGAGTTTGTCTCAAACTATGGACACTGGAGAGGAGGGGTGGGTGCCTGCAGGTCAAGAATTACGGAACAGAATCTTGTATTGTCATGGCAAGAAAACTTGCTGTACTCAGAGTGTGCAAACCCAAGCTCCTTAAATAAAAAGGGAGGCTGAGATGCTAGCAGTAGAGTACTGGTGATACCATACCAGGTCCTTCAGCCAAACAGGCTCAAGATGGACTGCTAGAGAATCTAGAAGTTATCTTCTAGATATGAGATACATTCTCAGTGTAGATAATTGGAAAGTTTATGCCTGGGAAGGTAACTTTTTGTGATACTGTCAGTATAGGTCTTGCCTTAGAAGACTAACAGAATTTTGTATTGAACTGAACTTTCTAGAATCTCAAAGGTAGAATCCTGAGATATTTTCCACTTCTATAGGATATAGCAAAGCAGCTTTGTTAAAACTGGTGTCCTTTCTGTGCTTTGCAACATAAAGGGCACTGAGAGGTTCCACAACCGGATAGCATAGTATGAAGTGTAGTCAGTCTTCATTTATACTGTTTGTGACTTTGTGTAGCTATGCCAAACATGATACGGTATTCCCTCTCATGAAACATTATTATCATTTTCTATTTTTCCCACTATTTTTCCCACTCACTGGCTACACTGAAAAATCCAGTATCTGATTAGGGAATTATCTGAGTAGGTTTTTCCAAAAAACTATTCTTATTTTTTAAATATTCACTATTATTTTTACCTGCAGGCCTGTATAACCAAGGCTTCATTGTTCCAAACACTGTAGGAATACAGAGCTTAAATAAATTGTAGTCTGTCTCAAATAATTTGCAAATGAAATGATGCATTTCTGAAGTAAATCTTCTGTCTGCTCATTGGGCATACTAATTTTGATTTCTAATATCATGGAATGTCCCTAAAGTAGAATCATACCTGGCACAAATCTTCCGTTTCCTGAGGACTGCTAAGATTGCTGACTTCTAAACATTACTTGTACTAGCCAATAGTTTTGGAAGAGTAGTTGCAACTTTGCAGTGGGTAGCAGCAAAGAGGAAGAGCAGAGCATGGGTTTCATAAAGCTCATTTAAAGTCTATTTTTTAAAGTATTTCAAACACATGAAGGTGTTAGAGATTAAATAAAGAGATTGTATCTAAAATGTTGGAATAAACACTAACAGAGATGGGTAAATGGGAAGAGTACCTGTTACCAGTTATTAGGGAGACCAATCTTCAAAATTGCATCAGCTCACTTGAGTGCTGAAGTTTCTTTTTTGTTTTATACTTGTCTTCTTGATTGAGCTACAGTGCTCTGCACTTAAATAGTAGGAGTGTAGTCAGTTAATCAAGGAAAGCCATTATTCCCATAATAGCATTTATTATACCACATTTAAATACTGTGAGCAATTCTAGGCCCCCCAGTACTGGAATAAACTAGAGCAAGGGTCACCAAGCTGCTTGGAGTCTGGAGTACAAGACTTGTGCAGAGAGGCTGGGGGAGCTGGGCTTTTTTAGCATTGGGCAGGAGGAGTTTTCCTACTAGGCACTTTCTAATAAGAGCAGCTGATATAAAAAAATGGGTTCAGGCTCTTTCCAAAGCTACATAGTGCTTCGTACTTTGAACAAAAGAGATTCCAGCATCACTTAAAGAAAAAAAAGTAAGCCAGGGACATACTGCCCAGAGAAGCTGTGGAATTTTTATCTTTGAAGGTTTTTGAGACCTGATTGGACAACCTCCTGTTCTGAATTAGTGGTTGACATTACCCTGAGCAGGATGCTGGATTATATGACCTCCTGAGTGAGCCTGAATTTACTCTATAACTCTTTGATTTACAAGTATTTATTGCAATGGGTTAAACTGCATAGAACTTGTACACATATGTAGTACCTACAAAAAATTAATTAAATGATCTGTTGCTTAAGATTCTTACATCAGACAACCTAATAGCAGACATTAAAATATGGTAGGATAATATTTATCCATAATAGACCAATTTTATTTTCCTTACTTTCTTTTCTCTTGTTTTTTTTCGTATGCATTTTTAAACACTCCTCAGTACCTATTAAAAAAATAAGACAACGTTTTATCACCTATGTTGTGGACTAAAGAATAAAAAGTAGGGAACTTTAAAACTATGGGGTGTAACCCAGTCCTAGATGTCTAGAACTCAGATTGCACTCTTTCTTT
>JAVJGJ010000059.1:69721253-69728753 GCA_035590215.1 Microhierax caerulescens | reverse complement strand
TGATTGTTTTGGTGCAACGATGTAGTGGATATGGTAAAACTGTTTCTTTGAAAACAAGTTTCCAGATACTTCTAAAAAATCTTACATAAAGTTCTTAACAATGAAGCTTGAAGTTATTCAACATTCTAATGATTCAACATCATTAGAAATTTCATTCCATTCAATTATAACATTATGGGAAAAAATCCATACATGATCATTTATAATAAATATTTGTGGTTATAAATTACATTGAATTTTATATTTTCCTATTTTTAGTAATTAGGCACAAGAGGAGTTTGTGCACTTCAATTTGTCTGATTAGACTCCAAATTAGAATTAATAATTATGCAAATTACTATACAGTGTCTGTCTCCCCCTCCATTTTTTAGTGCCATGAGCAGGCAACTCCAGCAATGCATTATAAACTATCTTTATCTAGTTTATGCATAGTGTTCTAATATTTTCATTGCTGCTATATTGAATCAAGTGTGTGGCATAGCCACCCATATTTATCTGAAATTGTGGAGCTAACTATAGAGATGGGAGATGTTAATTTTTTTATCTAAGCAGTCAATATACAACCCCTTACAGCAATACAAATGCCAAAAGTCAAAAGCATATTTCTAACACATTCCAGATTTTGTATTTCAGATATGAAATACTTTATTTCATATCTGTTTGTTTCATCAAGAGTTTATTTTTGACTCATGAGTTTTTACAAAATACTTAAATATTTATTTAGTGCCTTGAAGATAGAGAACTGTAGAAATCTTTCAATATTGCTACTATACTTAGAGGCTTAGTCCAGCCAGGATTTTTTTCTGGAAAGCCAATTCAAGTAACTCTTTTTTCACATTGAGATATATACATAAATATATTTATAAATTTTAAAGACAAGCTGATCACTGAATCTCCCATTACTATCTTCTGATTCCCACAGCTCCAGAAAGATGTCTTTATAAGTGTAATCAGTTCTTATTTTTCATTTCAGTTTTGTGTGTTTGTACAAGCAGTACACGTAAGCCTGTAGCTTAAAGATTTTTTTGCACAGTGATTCCATCTCCCCACTGTGGCAAAAAGTGCTGAACACTTACTGTTTTCTGTGCATTGGTTTCACCTTTCTCCCCTGGTTTTCGTTAGGTTCTGAGCTCATGCCTAAAGCCCTCTCCACCAGGATAGTGGGAGGCATTTGGTGGTTTTTCACACTTATCATCATTTCCTCGTACACTGCTAACCTAGCCGCCTTTCTGACAGTGGAACGTATGGAATCCCCTATTGATTCTGCTGATGATTTGGCCAAGCAGACAAAGATAGAGTATGGAGCAGTTGAAGATGGAGCAACCATGACTTTCTTCAAGGTAAGCTTTATATTCTGTTTGAAAAGATGCTCTATCCCGATTGTGGGGGGAAAGTTTGTGCACCTTGTTGAGAAGCAACAGGTATGATTCCCACTGCTGTCAAAAGCAACTAAAAATCGCTTTTTTTGAGGATATGCAAGGCAGTAAAGACGTCAGTGCAAAATCTCTCATGGGTAACAACAGGTAATTTCTGTGATGATTTTCACTTAAAGAATTAAATTCCTAGCAGTGAAGTAGGTGAAGAAACATGAGCACTTTGCTCAGAGGGTTGTCCTATAGCCATGTATAAGAATGAGTTTTGTCAGATTAGAGTTATGTTATCAGTTCAATAGCATTGTACTTCACTGTAGTCTTTGTTCAAGCAACAGGACTACACTAAGGATATTAGTGGCTGGACTGAGAAAAACCTTTTGGACTTCGTATTTTTTCAGAAACTTTTGAATGTAACTCGAGGTCCATATAAAAATCTCAGATTCTTCCTGGTTTTCTATTCCTTTTAACCTGTTATTAAGATAGTTCAATTTGAAATACAGTGAAATATGCTGCTGAATTAGAAATCTTTAGCTTCATAAGGCATTTAAGTGGTCTTAAATTAGTGAGAAATATGCATGAAGGGGAGAAAGGATGGTTTCTTCTATATCTCTTTGTGTTTGATAGCGCAGAGGTGTCTCGGATCTCCTGAAGAGAGAGGCTTTTAAAATATTTGTCTGATCTTTGGTACATTTTGAAGACTTTTAGCTAGTATATTCTGGTTTTATGAGTTATTATGCTGTCACCTAAAGCTTTGTGGTGTGTTTCATTGACATTTGCGATTAGACAAACCGAGGTCCAAGGAAACTTGTAAACTGGTGCAAAAATTGAAGAATGTGTGCTCAGCTCCTCTCATTTGATATAGAATACAAAATTTATTTAGATATCAAGGCTAAATAGTGAGTATTTAATCTTATAACATTAGAGCCAATCGAAGTGTACACAGAGTTTTAATTTTTAAAAATAATTTTAGGGCTTTCAGCTTCTGCTTGGAAATAAAAATCAAATCAACTTCAATGTCTTGGAATGTTCTAGGCTGTTTAACTTACAGCATACATTGGCAAGGCTCTGAGTATTTTCCCCGGGATGCTTGTTGGAAACGTAGCTGATGAAGTTAATAGATGTAACTAATCAACTAGAGGTCTCTTGATGTCAGGAAGTACACGAAGCAGTTAAAAGAAACATCATAGCTTAAAAAGTGCAGTTCTTAAAAGAGTCGATTCACCTCTCAGGACATAAGGAGGTGACACAAGGTATTTCCTGTGTTACCAGAAAACCCTACAGGGCTTTAATTTCATTTTTGGCTGGCAGGAAATTTTGAACTTGTTCTGATTCAGATTCAAACTATGGACTCTAAAATATTAGAAAGCAACTTTAAATTAGCAGTGTCTTTCCTTCTGGTTTACAGAAGCACTTTTCTCTGCATATTAACTTCTAGTTTTCCTTCCCTGCACTCTTAATTTTCTCTGTTATTCACTCTTTTTCCTTTTATGTATGCGCACAATCTGTGGGGGTTTTAAGTGCACAGAGACAATATCTCTTTCTCTGGATGTTTCTGCCCTCTGCATATTAATATACTGCTCCCTTTTCTGCACAATTCTTTCTTTCTGCTCTCTTTCTTCTTCTGTTTCTATTTATCTAGATATATTTTGTATTTATCTAGTGTATTTTATCCAAGAATTAGAGAGAGATTACTTGTATTGAAACAGAAATTGCACATCCTGCATAGAAGATTTTTGTTTGCAGTTGAAATAACTTAGACTTATGGACAACAGAGTTATGGTGTCAGTTCACATAGTTTGGTATGGTTTTGTAGTACATTAATGAATTCTCCTTCTTCACTATGAATAAAAAAGAGAAACACGTGATTTCTTTATTTTAAGCTGATACATACTAGGGCAAATTAATGTTTTTTCTTTTGAACAAATATTTTCTGGGGTTTATATGCAAACCAGTCATGGTTGGTAAGTGTTTTGTGACATGAAAATGCACTGATAGTTAAGAACTTCTGTTCCAGCTAGCAGTCAAATGACTCCAAATATTTTTCTGATGTTTACTATCTTATCTAGTAGTATGTAAATAATTAGTATTATTTACCTACTGAAATCGATCCAAACTTAAGCATTAGAAGTCGCTTCAACTGTAGTTGTAATTCAGCCAGTAAGTGAAAATAATGCTGAAAATGATAAATAAATGGAAACTATACAATCTCATTTGGTTCATTCAGTAACTTCCTGAAGTAACTTCCAGGTAGATGTTTGAGTATTCTTGATGTAAATGCTATTCACAAGAGCTACCTATTTAAGGAATCAATGGAATTAAATATATACTCCATGAAAGATAAAGCAAAACATTTGTACACAGACTATCTGTTACAGTATACTTTCTGGTAAAATTAGGTGTATTCACCTAAAGATGCCAAGTTATCAGAAAACAAAGTGCTATTGTTCTGGTCAACATAGTATAACTGTATTTGTGTGTTTTCAAAGTATATTTCTATTTTGTATAAGCAAATTGCTTCAGGAATGTAACTTCCTTACATGAAGAAAATGAAAATGCAAGAAAATGTTTTAAAGTAAGACTATAAATGGAATTACCTTAAAACATACTACTAGAGTAGAACACCTCATATATACTACTACTAAAGAATAATACAAAAAGCAATTAAGAACAGGAAACTGATAAAGGAAGACAAAAACTCTCAGAAAAGTATTTTAAGTGCCAGAAGTGACACCAGATATAGATAGTACAGAAAAGTAAGATAGTATAGAAAAGACAAAAAAGATGTGTACATTTTCTGCATTGTGTTTAAAAAAAACAGGATAAATACTCACATTTTTAATTCCTTCAGAATACTTCCTGCTTTATCAGTAAGCTAAGGGAGGTTTTTATATTATTTATATTATATTCTCTGAAATATAGACAAGTGAATATCAAGCAGGAAGTAACACTGCACTATTGTGTCCTGTTCTGGTGACCACACTTCAAAAATATGTTTAAAATTGGGAAGAGTTCATTAGAGGTGAATGAATGACTGTGGGTCTGGAAAAAAGCATTGCAGATAGAGGGTAAAGAACATTGGTTCGTTCAATCTGCTGAAGAGAAGGTTGAGAGGTGACTTGATCATGGTCTGTAAGTGCCTTAATGGGAATGAGACTTTTGACAGCAGGTGACTGTTTAATCTAGCAGAAAAAAGGCATAATGATACCTAGTGGTTCAAAGCTGAAGTTAGGCAAAATCAAACTAGCAATAAGGTGCATATTTTTACGAGTGAGATTAATTAACCACTGGTACAACTTACCTAGGAGAGGGCTGAATGCATCCATCACGTGGCCACTGTAAGAAAAATAGATACAGCATAGCCCAAACATGTTATGCTTTTAATAACATGTCTACTCAATGAAATACATAGCCTTTGTTATACAGGAACTCGGATTGGATTTTAGTAGTCCCCTCCTACTTCAAATATCTGTGAAAGTATGAGTTCAGGGTGTCAGTGGGGGGTGGGGGCATTGCACAAAGATTACTGAGAGGATAAATTTATGTGTGTGTGCTTTTCCTTAGCTATTTTGTCTTGTTCTGATGAGAGTGCACTGAGTAAAAGAGTGGCATTACAGTACAACAAGAAATAAAGGCACCAGATGGTTTTCTAATGTTAAATGAAATTATCATATCTTGATAATAGTTATTAGTTCCAATCACAATGAGGCTCGGTAGCTACCTGTGAGACTGATGGTGATTTCTGCATCTATTATCTATATAGCGGTCCATTGGATTCTTTCTTAAAAAATCTTTGGAACCTGGCCAGAGCTGTGTGATACTCAAACAGAAAAGGAATTTTTTTTTTAAGGAGAACCTAAATGGGAATCAGACAAACTGACTGTTGGATTAAAACCTGCTAAAGTTAAAATCTCAGAGAGAACAGAGGATATATATTGAGAATGCTGCTACCCTTGTGAATCAAACATCTCTGTAAAATAACTTTGATAAAAAAAGAAAGTGTCTCCAGCAGTTTATCAGGCCCTCCAGATCACTGTATGCCTTCTCATGGTTTGAGAAACATGACATTACAAATCATTTTAGAAGCCAGAAATTGAAGGAAATTTTCAAAGTTGTCTTCTCTTAAGATCTACTTATCTAGTCTGAACAAGGAAAGGAAGTAATTTTATGAGTCTGTTACATGTCAGATGCTCTGGTGGGCCATTTCATTGGGAACAACAAAGAAAACCTTACTATTATCCAAGAATCAGAAGGAAATAAATGTGAAAGTAAATTCTAATCCATATCTACTGTTAGGTTTGTAGTTTCCACTCCTGATATGTGTTTTGGTGTTTCTCATATTATGGAGTTTTTCTTAGTAATGAAGTTCTCTTCCTTTCTCTTGGCTGCTTTTATGACTATTGATAGTTTTCAGGTTTCAGAAGCTTGTCTTCCTTGCTGTTTGGAATAAGATAAAAAGCATTTATTTTTTCCATTGCCTCCGATTTCTGTGGTCTTTCAGTCTGTTTCCCAAAATCCCAGTGTCTGTTTTCTTGCTGAATGACAGCTCTGAAATTGAGAACAATGTTAATTGTACCCAGCTTCTATTTGTACCACATTTCTTCATCCTCACACACAAAGAAACTACTACAGCACATATTCTTATACATGATCTAGAATGTTAAGACTTTTTCTGGTTTGTGAAGGTGTTGTCTACCTTTGTTTTTCTCATAATTTTTCATATCTGTATCTTTCAATGCCAGATTTTTTTTTCCCCTGTTTTTGTACAGTATCATGCACAGTGGAATTTTCCCCAGTTATGGTTACTAGGCATTTGCATACCAAATAGTAAAAAACAAAGTAATTTTTCATTCTCTAATAGCAGTAGATTAGTGTCATTACTTCTGTATCATGAATTAAGCTCTCTGTGAGAGTCGTATATTTTATACCCTTGTTTTGTTGATAACAAAGCTGAAGCACTAAAATGGAATGTATGTTTTTCAAGTTCACTTGGTAAAAGGCGGATAGGGGACTAATTCAGGAAAGCTGACACACACCTTAGAGTTATCTGATAGGCTAGTCTATTTATCATTTACATTTCCAGTTTCTTTCCTTTTCTTCTTTAGGACTCATTTTTATACTCCAGCTCTACTTTTCAACAATATCTCCCATTTCTCCCTTCACTGCTTTTTCACCACAAAGGTCCAAGCTGCTGACCTTTTTAGTCCCCTGTTGTCCTGTTCCCACCCCCATGTCCACTCCCTGCTTTTTACCTTAGACATTTTATTACCACCTCCCTCAAAATTTTGGGTGCCAATAATTCAGTGCTTAGTGTCTATCTTCCTCTTCCAAATTCTCAGCCTATTGTTAAAGAAAATAGCATGAAGCTCTACATATACATTGCAAAATCTTAGAAATAGTCTTTTAAGGGTGAAAGAAGGAGTTGTAGGGATATTTTCCCACTGCATGCACTTGAAGTACAAATGACAAATCTCCTAACATAAATGAAAGAATAGCAGCACGAATAAGGATATGAATGCCATTCATTTATTATGAGTGGTGATGGCATTGGCATGCATAAAGCTAGTATAACTGCAATGGGTTTTTCAAACCTGGGTCTGAACATTGTAACAGACAAATGACATCTGTTCAGCAAATTAAGTGTGCAAGTACAAGGACATGGACATGGACACACACAGAACCTTTATCTGAATGCTGCAAATAAAACAGTCTGAAGTTTAGCAGTGCATGCCAATTATGTGGTTGAATTGTTCCAAGTGAAAGATGAAAGAAACAACATTTCTGAGGTTCTCAAATATCCACCAACTCACAGTGACTAATGGAAAACAAATTTTTGGGTCCCAGCCTCTGTGTGCTGATCTGGATAATGCTTAAAAAATAATTGGTAGGAGATACCACAAATACATGTTGAGTTTGCTTTAAAATTATTTCACTTTATAGATAAGTTGCATTTGAATGTAACAAATACAGACTTGTTCTTATGCATAAAAAAACATGGCACTTTTGATTAAAAAGGGAATTGCATAGAAATACCATATAATCTTTTCGTTTCCTTCCTTTTCCTTTTCCTTTTCCTTTTCCTTTTCCTTTTCCTTTTCCTTTTCCTTTTCCTTTTCCTTTTCCTTTTCCT